>BLSH010197603.1:14226-27505 GCA_018402905.1 Glandirana rugosa
TTCCACAGGGGAGGAGAGGGCTCGGAGGTCTGGGTTCCAGTGGGGGGTCTGGAGGGAACTCCAGGGCTGTTGATCACGAGGTAGAAAGGCATAAAGGTGGGCTGTTGAGAAGGGGTCGTCCAGACTGGGACCCATAAAGTTCCTCCGGACGGGGGACGGTTAGAATAACCTAACAGTAACGTTGGGAGAAGAGGGTGAGAAGTGTGTGACTATCGTTGTGGCGTCCTCTTTACGATCGTGTCCGAAGGTCATAGGCATCAAAATCCACGACGTGTAGAGAATAGAAGTGTCGTATCTGTTAACGGAAGACTACTGGGGTTTCTATTTTCAGATTCCCCCAGTCTAGCCCTCTGGAACCCTCGGTAAGTTGACCGGGTACTGCCATTCCTAGATGAACAGTTTCCTGGAAAGTGGATTGGTCGTCATGGGCCAGTTGAATGGCTCCCAAGGTCTCCCGATCTGACCCCCTTAGACTTTTATCTTTGGGGTCATCAGAAGGCAATTGTCTATGCTGTGAAGATAAGAGATGTGCAGCACCTAAAACTACGGATACTGGAAGCCTGTGCTAGCATTTCTCCTGCGGTGTTGCTATCAGTGTGTGAAGAGTGGGAGAAGAGGGTTGCAATGACAATCCAATAAGATTGGCAGGGGGCAGGCCTCCTTGAAATACCCAGGGTCAGACCTGCTGGGGAAGAGTTGTCGGGTGGAAATACGGAAAGATGGAGCACTAGTTGTCGGGACCTCAAGGGAGGTCTGGGGGGTGACCTTGGGTCTGGAGGCTCGGGAGAGGAGGGGACACCTTCTACAAACCCAAAGGGAGTCCTGACCTGGAGCAGGAGAGGATCCACCAGGTGTCGGTGAGTGACACACACCCAGGGATTCTGGAACGGCACGCCGGAGCAGATTGGGATGAGAGACAATCTGGAAAGGGTGTAAAGCCAGCAGGGACTGTGGTGTTACGGGCAGTGAAGTCGGGCAGCTGCAGCCAGGAGGGCTGGCAGGGCCTGAAGAGGACTGACTGTGAGCAGTAGTCCACCATAGGACAGCTAGCACTAAAACAGACTTTTCTACACTAAAGGGGCCCACGGCCCCTGCCTACAAAGGGCAGTTGCTGAGGCCTAACTGTATTGGTGTTGGGCCTAAACATGTATTAGCTGTGCCTGCAGTGAAGTTTTATGTGTATATAGGAGGAGGAGGTGTATACTGTGTATATAGGAGGAGGTGTATACTATGTATATAGGAAGAGGTGTATACTGTGTATATAGGAGGAGGTGTATACTGTGTATATAGGAGGAGGAGGTGCATACTGTGTGTATATAGGAGTAGGAGGTGTATACTGTGTGTATATAGGAGGAGGAGGTGTATAATGTGTGTGTATATAGGAGAAGGAGGTGTATACTGTGTGTATATAGGAGTAAGAGGTGTGTACTGTGTTTATATAGGAGGAGGAGGTGTATACTGTGTGTATATAGGAGGAGGAGGTGTATACTGTGTATATAGGAGGAGGAGGAGGAGTATACTGTGTGTATATAGGAGTAGGAGGTGTATACTGTATATATAGGTGGAGGAGGTGTATACTGTGTATATAGGAGGAGGAGTATACTGTGTGTATATAGGAGGAGGAGGAGGAGGTGTATACTGTGTATATAGGAGGAGGAGGTGTATACTCTATATCTAGGAGGAGGAGAAGGTGTATACTGTGTATATATGAGGAGAAGTAGAGAAAATAAATGCTGCTAAAACAGCACCCTGCCCCCGTTTAGGATTGATGCGGACACATCTGGTATATTAAAAAAGTAATTTTATTGCAATATTCAAAGAATTATTACAAGGTACAAAAAGAGACATACAGTGCAAGAAAAAAATCACCAAAGTCTATGATAAGATCTATGGTACATGGTATGGTTTAAGACCACAAAGAGTCTATGATACACAATATACCCAACATGCGTGTGAACAGGTTGAGAACTTGATCCCCAATCCAAAGATGATGGGGCTGGTCCAAGACGAGTCACGTGTGCAAACCTGACATGTTTCGGACTGTAGATAAGTCCTTCTTCAGAGGTATATTTGCATTAGTTGTGGTATAGTTTTCTACAAGGTAAGAAGGTATATTAATTAAGTGAGGATCTCTCAAGCTGTGGAGCCAATTGCTCCTGCTTTAGAGTCTCCGAACACAGCGTCAAAAAGCATGGAGTATTGTGATCTCACTACGTATAAAAAAGGTTAAAAGAAGTTTCAATCAGTAAGGGCATAGATATAGAGGCATATAGCATATATGTGGAATGTGTCCATTGCTAAATAGAATGTCAAGGTAACTTAAGTAGCTTTACTAATTGAATACATTTCTGAGGAGGGGGGCTCCGTGTGAGTACCAAAGCAGGTACACCCCTCACATACAAAGGGATGAACCCCCTCAGAAAAAACCCAACCTAGAGGGGACAGTTAGGCCCCTCTACATACCCGGGGGGGGGGGGGGGTGGTGCTGAAATATACTCCTGTAATATAAAAGAAAGCAGTTCAATAATGCAAAGGACACAAACCAGTGCACCAATATGTCAAGGGCTGTATGAAAACATTACCTTGTCCCCAGCAACAAAGTGTTTGATGGTTCTTGTGTGAGCAATGTGCTTACCAAGATGGCGGTTCAGCGTTTGTGCTTACTTTCTATCAAATATACGTACCCACTCACCTCACTGTCCCCTGTTCCCTCTAGGTTGTTTTTTTCTGGGGGGGTTCAACCCTTTGAAAAAAATGTATAAAGACACTATCAGTCTTGTCATCCCAGTCCTCCCCCTTCCCCTCGTTTTTTTTTCCGATCTCTGCATGCATTGTTATGTATAGGTGACCCAGTGCATTGCATATACAGCTGGTGTTTGTCCTTTGTCATCTATTGTGTATTTTACCAATATTATTAATTGCTTATTGTTATGGATTCCAGCACTAGATCCTGTGTATTGCATATATTACTGTTGTTTGCCTTTTTTGTCATCTGTTGTATATCATACTAACATTCATTGTTCAGTGTTATCCATTCTTAATTCCAGGTCCCAATAGCCATTGTCTCCTATGTAATTCAACACTCCCATTTCATGGGGCCTTTTTCTATTATTTAGGTCCCCTTGATGGGTCGGGGACTGTTGGAGGATTGTGGGCCGGTGGAGCGGGGGCCTCCCTGCTTCACAGCCCGGCGCGCGTGGGCCCTTCTCAGCGTCCCACCCTCTGACGGGGCCCTGGCTGTGCACCTCTAGAAGTCCGTATGGCCGCGGCCTACTTCCTGTTTGCACTCCGTCGTGAAGCGCAAGGAGTGGAATCTGCTGCGCGTCGGCGGTGTCGTGAGGCGTGACGCGGTCCCGCCCCCCCTTGGGATTGTGACGTTCGGCTGAGTGGCCGCACTTGCGGCGTATTGGCCGAACGCTCCTCCTGAATGCACAGCTGTACCCACTCACATCACAGGTGAGTGGGTACTTATACTTGGTAGAAAGTAAGCACAAACACTGAACCGCCATCTTGGTGAGCACATTGCACACACAGGAACCATCAAACACTTTGTTGCTGGGGACAAGGTAATGTTTTCATACAGCCCTTGACATATTGGTGCAGTGGTTCGTGTCCTTTGCATTATTGAACTGTTTTCTTTTATATTACAGGAGTATATTTTAGCAGCACCCCCCCCCCCCGGTATGTAGAGGGGCTTAACTGTCCCCTGTTCCCTCTAGGTTGGGTTTTTTCTGGGGGGGGGGGGGTCATCCCTTTGTATGTGAGGGGTGTCCCTGCTTTGGTACTCAAACGGAGCCCCCCTCCTCCAGAAATGTATTCAATTAGTATAGCTACTAAAATTACCTTGACATTCTATTTAGCAATGGACACATTCCACATACTGTATATGCCATATGGCTCTATATCTATGCCCTTACTGATTGAAACTTCTTTTAACCTTTTTTATACAAAGTGAGATCACAATACTGCACTCTTTTTGACGCTGTGTTCGGAGACACTAAAGCAGGAGCAATTGCCTCCACAGCTTGAGGGATCCTCACTTGTGGCATTTTTGGGCCGCTCTGGTCTCCTCACTCCGGGCCCTTCCAGACCATTTATTCCACATTGTTTTTTTCTACAAGTCCCCTGAAATTTCTCCAATTTGGGTCTTTCACTGGCCCTTGTGGAAGTTGATGGATGATGATGGCTTTGGTTCAAACCTAGTGTATCTGGAAACGCTATGTGAGTATAATGTATGGCCTGCCATACCACATGCCTAGCAACATGAGTTAACAAATAATGACTGCTATTGTGAATTATTATGATAACAAGTAATTAATATACCTTCTTACCTTGTAGAAAACTATACCCCAACTAATGCATATATACCTCTGAAGAAGGACTTATCTACAGTCCGAAACATGTCAGGTTTGCACATGTGACTCAGCATTGGACCAGCCCCATCATCTTTGGATTGGGGATCAGGTTCTCAACCTGTTCACTCTCATGTTGGGTATATTGTGTATATCATAGACTCTTTGTGGTCTTAAACCATACCATGTACCATATATCTTATCATAGACTTTGGTGATTTTTTACTTGCACTGTATGTCTCTTTTGTACCTTGTAATAATTCTTTGAATATTGCAATAAAATTACTTTTTTAATATACCAGATGTGTCTGCATCAATCCTAAACGGGGCAGGGTGCTGTTTTAAGCATCATTTATTTTCTCTATTTCTACTATTGGATTGGACTCATCTGGTCTCATACTCATACATTCCTCCAAACATTTTTCTTATATTTTATCCCATAGGGCTTACCACCCATTTGTTGGTTTCCCCACCAAGAGGACAAATTTTGAATGCAATAGCTGGGCATGATATGCTGTATCTGAGGTCTTAGTTTACTTTGTCAGCATTACCACTTTTGACATATTTGTTGATATATAGCAATTGTATTTAATTACATCAGGGCCCTCCCGCTCTCTCTCTCCTTTCCTCTCCATCTTTTTTTTTTTTTTTCTCCCCGTTCTAGGGAATTGTGGTAATATGGCTGGATTCTTGGGGGGCAATGAATCTATCCAATCACAAGTTTTCTTTCTTTTCTCCAACCTCACGCAATTGGTTGAAAAGTAGGCATCATTATACTGGCATATCGGGTCGTTCGAAGAATACAAAAAAGCTACTATTAACCCCTTAGGCTTAAGGGTCCAAATTTTTCCCTCCTTTGAGGGAATCGAGCCAGAGTTCAAACTTCAATGGGGAAAAAAGAGACCTTATGTCCCTGTTGATACAGGAATATAACAAAAAAATTCTAGATCTAGATATAAGAATTGAAATACTTAATCAGGAATTGGATAAATATAAAACACATAAGGAATATGGGGCCTTGGAAATTAAACTCAAGACCCACATTGAAAAATTTAATAGAGAAACCCTCATTAAACACACAAAAAATACTTATGAGATAAGAAAGCTTTTCAAGAGAACGGGGCCTAAAGGTGGGAGGATGCCTCTAAACAGAGGTGGCGTCACCCCCCCCCCCCCCATGGGGGCCCTATCCAAGCCAGAGGGGGCTTCAATGTCTCTAAATATTCAGCAATTCCCTTTTCTTCCCCCCCAAACAGAATCTACACAACACAGAGGACGGAGACGTCAAAAACGCCTCCGACACAACAACACTTCCAATGACGGTCCATCAGATATGGATGAGTCCCCTTCCCCATCGGGACATGGACAATCTTACACAACACTGGACACTAATCCTAATACTTCCACATATGGTAATCACAATCAAGGAACCCTATCTTCCACGCCACATCCCAATAATACACGTCAAAGTGTTTTTTTAGAACAAATGCGGGCACACGCACTCAAACAAAACGACACAAAAAATCCAAAGTCACAAAAAACACATCCACACAAAATCCACTAAATATTATCAATTTGTCGAAACACATACTTAGTCCCAAGGAGACAGCTGTCCTCACTAAGGGACTCACCTTCTATCTAATGACCCATTTGGATAAATTTGAGGCTATTAAGGATATCCACCTTTTTGTCCGCAATCTTTTGGTCAAAAGTCGTTTCTCAAAACAACATGACCACACCAGTCCTGAGTATACTACACAGGAATTGGAGGCCATTGAGACCCTCACGGAACTACTTGCCGAGAGTGAACATCTGGGCAATATAGATATTACCAACAGCAGTGCCACATATCCAGTGGAGGAAGATTCTCCCCTCCCCCCGCCCTGGATGCCATGTTAAGAACCAGTTATATCCAGCCCCTAGTACAAACCCCAATGCGGCCACTTTTCTGAAATTAGTATCAAGTGAAATTCAAGAACTAAAAGTAGAAGTAGAAACATTTGTCCTCTAGTGAATTTAAAGCCCTTAGGTCCCTACAGGAAAACAAGCAAATCACAATTAAGCCCTCAGATAAGGGAGGTAACATGGTCATACAAGATAATGAACAATATATTCAGATGTGCAAGAATATATTAGAAAACCCTGAGTGGTATTGTCCTATTTGCAAATCTACTATAGAAGTGCATGAAAAAGCTTTTTACACATTAGTCGATAAAGCCTACCACACTAAAACAACCACTAAGACAACTTGGGAATTCATTAGAACAGTGTATCCAAGGGAGGCCACATTTTATGTGCTTCCAAAGGTGCACAAAAATCCTCTCAATCCGCCCGGCAGACCCATCGTCTCGGGCAACAGTAGTCTTACCGAAAACCTTAGCAGGTTTGTGGATAGTTTCCTTCAAACTTTGGTGGAGGAGTTACCCTCCTTCGCGAAGGACACTATCCACCTCCTACAGACGATGGAGAGCCTCCATGTCGATGAGCCCACCTTGTTGGTGAGCATCAATGTGGAGGCTTTATACAGCTCTATACCCCATGAATGGAGCATAGAAGGGATCAGTAACAGCCTGCTAGAGAAGGGCCATCTTGAAGGGGATCTCATGGCCTTCATTGTAGAGGCGCTGGAATTCATTTTGAAACATATTTTTTTTTTGTTTCTGTGGCTCCCACTACCTCCAGGTGCAGGGTGTTGCTATTGGCACAGAGGCATAGATAAGGGGGGTTTGGGGTGTTCAAACCCCCCCAGAGCATCCTGCCAAAATAAAGTGTCTCTACCCTTTCGTCTCTCATGGCGCCAGCACCGCAACAACAAACAGCGGAGCACAGCAGTCAGTGCTGTGGGCGAAGTGGATGCAGCAGGTCGGATGTAAGGCACACTGTCACAGGCACTTACATCACACTGTTATGACCAGGCTGTGCTGGGTTCCCGGCAGACAGATTATAGACACGATGGGAGCGGGCGCCGTCTGTAGTCCTGCCCACCATGCCCGACTGTCTCTATACTCTGTAATTACCACTTTGGACTTCAGAAGAGAATGGAGCAGAGAACATACAAGGTAGCAGAGAACATGCTGAGCCTCCCTCTTTCCTTTTCGGCTTGCTTGCTGCCTGAGAGACGGTCATAACAGACCACTTACCACCACTGCTGTGCTGTCATTGAGGTAAGCGTGTCTGTGGCAACTGGCAAAATTATTCACTAATCACTGGATTTGTAGGTTAACATTTTCCACTGCTTGGTTGGTACTGACAGTCCAGCCTGGCTCTGTCAGCTATGTTGTGGTGCTGACTGCAGAGCCAAAGGGCTGAGGGTTTGCCAGGCACAACAATATTGCTGCCAGAGCCAGGCTGGACTGTTTGCTGCTCTCGGTGCCCTGGCCCTTTTTAATTGTTTTGAAAAGGCAATAATAAGCCCAGATTCACACTAGGATGTGGTGCAGAAAACCGGCAACGCATCTCCCGCACAAGGCTGTCTTTAATGCAGGGCAAAAGGGGCAGCTGCCCTGGGTCCAGCCCCAGTCATTGGTGTGCGGCACAAAGCAGCTGCCTCTTGCACCCGCGCTGCCTGTAACAAAGATGGCGGCCAAATACTACTGGGGTGGAGTTGGACTACAGCTGTGAGGCTTGGTTCCCTGCTTGGTGCTCCGTCATCTCTTCCAATTCCCAATCAACCACTGCCTGACCTGCCGTCATGTGGCCTCCATATTCCCCTAACAGCCAATCACTCTACCCTCTAACAAACAGACCTGTGATCCTCTGTACAGTCCATGCTGAAAGCCTGGGACTTGTCTTCATTGTCTGTGTCACACAGAAAGTAAATGACATGTGTGGTGTGTGGGGACACTGACAGCACCTGCTATGGTGATCAGGAAGGACCATTGTGAGTGTTCAGCAGACAATGTACAGGGATAGGAGATCATATAGTACATGGATGGTCTCTGACCATCTCCTGTAGTACGCCTGCAGTTTCTGACCATCTCGTGTAGTACGTCTGCAGTCTCTGACCATCTCTTGTAATATGTGTGCAATCTCTGACCATCTCTTGTACACCCGCAGTCTCTGACCATCTCCTGTAGTGCGTCTGCAGTCTCTGACCATCTCTTGTAGTACACCTACAGTCTCTGACCCTTTCCTGTACTATGTCTGCAGTCTCTGACCATCTTTTCTTTAGTATGTCTGCAGCCTCTGACCATCTCCTGTATTATGTCTGCAGTCTCTGACCATCTCTTGTAGTAAGTCTGCAGTTTCTGACCATCTCCTGTAGTAAGCCTGCGGTCTCTGACCATCTCCTGTAGTACGTCTGCAGTCTCTGACCATCTCTTGTAGAACGTCTGCAGTCTCTGACCATCTCTTGTAGTACTCCTGTCCTCTCTGACCATCTCTTCTATGCCTGCAGTCTCTGACCATCTCCTGTAGTACACCTACAGTCTCTGACCCTCTCCTGTACTATGTCTGCAGTCTCTGACCATCTCCTGTACTATGTCTGCAATCTCTGACCATCTCCTGTAGTACGCCTGCAGTCTCTGACCATCTCTTGTACACCTGCAGTGTCTGACCATCTCCTGTAATACGTCTGCAGTCTCTGACCATCTCGCGTAGTATGTCTGGCAGTAAATGATATGCACAACCATTTGGTGTCAGGGGCTGCAGTTGAGGCCCTGAAAACCTCATCGGTAGACCATCACTGGGATGCAGTCTCAAACTTAGCTATACATCAACACAATAAATGGAGTGTATGAGAGCCAGAACAAGCTTTTCTCTTTTAAATGAGACCTTTCACCACGAAGGACCCATTCACACACACTACAATCCCTACTTTCATAGCTGTGTGTGCTCTGCTCATTGCTAATAACACGTTCTAGGAGTTTTCTGTCTATTGGTGAGTCCCCTGTGATGAACACGGGTATCAGATTGCTGCCCTCCTCACCGACCGGCGACCGAGGACCCCCCTGATCCAATACCGCACTTGTCACGAGCGTAACAATGCCACTCTCGGCTGCTTTCAGCACAAAGATTTCCCAGTTTGCGGGACCACCGTCTAAATGTCAGCCGCCTGAGAGAGATTCTTACCGGGCTAATTCAAACAATTAACCCTTTCACTGCCACCACTTCTGGATTCCGCCCAGAAGACCCTTATGTTAGCAATGCCAGTATTTTAGAATAACCGTCTGTTCACACACTGTCACCGCAGACAGGTATATTCAGATGCGTTATTCTAAAAACAGTAGCGCTCTTCAAAGGAACAGATTCGTAATAGTTGCATTAAGAGCTTTAGAGACAAAATTAACACTTTTCAAAATAAGGTTTAATAATGAAAAGGTCAAGTTTTAGGTGCAGTAAAATATTTACAGAAAAATAAAAGTACAAAGTGAGACAAAATTACAGCGAAAGAGAACAGATTGAAAATACCTTGCATTTGAAATGTCCGTGCCTAATCAAAGAAGATGATTTCTTGGTTCTCTGATGTTCATTGATGGTAAGTGAGAAACCCCAATTTGATCTTGACAGTTCCTTTTCTCTGAATCACCAGGGGTGGGGCCATACCTCTCTGGCCACTCGTATAAGAGGAGGTTTCCTCAGATAATGTCCAGGGCGGACCGTGGAGATACATGCTTCATCATGCATGGATCATAACTTGTGATTGGACCTTCCGACATATCTCCCAGTAGGAAATTTCATTTCAGCTTGCATAAAGCTTTCAAATGACTCCAAACAGGAGAATTCTGAGACCTCCTAGGACCCTGGGGAGGGAAGGGACTAATTCTATGCCTCCTTGGGTAACAAGGGGTGAATGTTTAGACTTGAATTATCCGGGTCAAAATTCTACATTCGAACATGTATGTTTTATCACTATGGCATACGTATAACGGAAGTTATGACTGTATGTACGTTTTTCTAACTTTTCATGTTGTTCCAAAGTTATTGAAAGGGTCAGAATTCCTGGGGGTGATTTACGATACATGGCCTGTCCCACATTGGTTTTTTGTATGTTTTTGTTCAAGATAAGCGGACAGGGCCTTCCTGGCCAGTCATAAACCGTAATCAGAGCCTCCTTTGTAGTTTGATCTGCCAGAGAGGGGGTGTAAAGGAAAAAGCTTGTTCTAACTGCCATGTTAGAAGGAGAGAGGAAAAAAAGGTACCTATTTACATAGCTTCCCTGCCAAGAGGGAGTCAGTGTCGCTTCGGGCCTGGTATCATTACTTCGCGTGGATCTCACACGTGATACCATCACATCCCCCACCAACCCAGTGCCTGGTGTGCAGGCAGTGAGGTGATCTTGCTGTAACCCCCAGCAACCAATCAGTGAGCAGTCATGATATGAATGGGGCGGGGGGTGAAGAAAATGTTTGCCCAGGGTCCAATCAATATTAAAGGTGGCCCTGGTCCTGCACCACATTCAATTTGCACTGCTCTTGCAATCTACAGCGGGTGTCAGTGAAATCTTAACAACAACCCAAATGCAGTGTGTTTGCCTGCCCCAGATCAAATGATACAAACTTACCTTGTGATCCGGTTTCAATGCATTCCTAAAATTGGTGCATGCACGACTTTGGTGTAATGCAGTGCAATCTAAGCCCATTCAACATGAATGGGCTCAAATCGCACTGCACTGAATCGCATTTGAATTGCATAGAAATGTGATGCAGTTCCTGTGTGACTCAAGGCTAAGGGTAGTCCACACCTATGCATGCGGGGTGGCCTGCGTTTGTGTGGGAATGGGCTGCTGTCCCTGCGGGAAATGCAGGGAAAAGGTCCTTGCACCTTTTCTAAAAACCGCAGAGAAACCGCATTTGAAATTAAAAACCCATTTTAAATTAATTTTAAATTAAAATAAAGAATATGTTAATTTCACCTGCTCTGTGCATTGGGTTTGCACAGAGTGGCCCTGATCCTCCGCTTCTCTATGTGCCACAATAGAAAGCAGCTTGCTACGGGGGCACATGGTACATGCTCGCTCCTGTGCTGTGTGGGTCTATGGAGCCATGCTCCATAGACCCACACAGCGCTGCTTGGCTCACCCACCGACACCCCTCCTGCTTCACCACTTGGTACCTGCCAGAGGCGTAACTAGAACCTTCAGGGCCCCGATGCAAGAAATTATGAAGGGCCCCCCTGATTTTGGCCAGGGCCCTTCCCTCTTCCCACTAATCACATTTTTTACAGCAGCTGGCAGGGGAGAGGAGGGGGGAAGACAGCAGCTCTGTGGGGGGGACAGCCCTGGGAACAGCAGAATACAAGTAAACTGGATAGGAGGGGCGGCGGGGGCAGCATATGGAGCAGGGATATGCAATTAGCAGCCCTCCAGATGTTGCAGATCTACAAGTCCCATGAGGCATAGCAAGACTCTGACAGCCGCAAGCATTACACCCAGAGGCAGAGGCATAATGGGACTTGTAGTTCTGCAACAGCTGGAGGTCTGCTAATTGCATATCCCTGATATAGAGGAACCAATCTCCTCCATTAGGAGGAAAATGGAGGAGATTGGTTCCTCTAAATGCCGCCCCCACCATCCCTCCTATCCAGGTGTACAAGGAAGGCACACGGGTCCCCTGGAGCATGGGGCACGGTTGCAATTGCAATCCCTGTAGTTACGTCCCTGGTACCTGCTGCTGAACCCCCCCCCCCCCACAGGACAAAAAATTATCTACGGCCCTGTATGGGCACATGTGCGCCCTCATATGCAAACCTGTACCTGGGGGAGTGGGAGAGGCTGCTTTTCCTCATTCTGTGGGAAAGTTCACCGTCCCTGTTGGACCAGTTCCTTGAGTATATCAACATGCATAACTCTTTCAATATGAAATTTACTATGAATGTCCATCCTACTGAAATCACCTTTTTAGATCTTACGATACGCAAACAAACATGGTCGACTCTCCTGTGACCTTTATAGAAAGTCAACGGCAGGGAATACTATATTGGAAGCTTCCAGCTTCCATCCTATATCCCTTAAGAGACCCATTCCATAAGGATAATACATCCGTGCTAGACGAAACTGCCCTGATGAGTCTTTATTTGAAAGAGAAGCAAAGGTACTAAGAACTAGACTACGGGAAAGAGGTTATTCAAATGCTTGCCATAGAAAGGCTTATAATAAAACGAAGACTAAATCTAGGAACAAACTTTTATTTTCACAAAATATCAGGTCCGACAATGCCCCTACCAGTATAATTACTAAGTTCAGTCAGCAGCATAGACAAATCAGAGACATATACACCAAATACTGGCACCTCTTGACAATGGATCCTAAATTGGCCCCCTTTATTACTGATCATCCCCTTATTACGTATAGAAAAACTCCATCGGCAATTAAAAAATCCAAGTTTCCAGCGATGGGAACATTTAGTTGTGGCATATGTGGATATTGCAAATTTATGGACACCCGGAAGGATATTGTCCTCCCCAATGGGGAGAAATTTGTACCCCAACAGTTTGTCAACTGCCGCACTTCGGGTGTCATATACCTCATGATATGTGAATGTGGCTCTTCCTATGTTGGTAAGATAAAAGTTGCATTTTGGCGACGTATATATCAGCATTTTACTAGCATTATCAAAAAAGACCCTGACTTTCCACTGGGGAGACACAGTTCTTTAGTGCATGGTGCTCGTACTCCCAAAGTCAAGTTTTTGGCTCTTGAGCACCCTCCAGTGAATCCCAGAGGGAGTGACCATAATAAAACATTACTGCAGCATGAATTAAAGTGGATTTATCGCCTACGGGCTACTAATTTCCCTGGCCTTAATGAAACAACCAATTTCGTTTCATTCTTGCCAGGCTTCTCAATGGGTGTATGTGAAAAAAATTTATAAAGACACTATCGGTCTTGTCATCCCAGTCCTCCCCCTTCCCCCCTTTTTTTTTTTTCCCATATCTGCATGCATTGTTATGTATAGGTGACCCTGTGTATTGCATATACAGCTGGTGTT
>BLSH010197617.1:0-16559 GCA_018402905.1 Glandirana rugosa
ATATCATTGGTAACCTTGGGGTTATCCCTCCTTTTCGTGAACAAATTTTCCCTGGGGATTTGTCGGACTTTTTCCTTCATCCGTTTTAGTTCTTCTTGGGCATATCCTTTTCCCCACCCATACTCCTTAATTTGTATACCTCATGCCACTCTTGTTGATATCATCCACATACTTTTATTAACGCTTAATATCAACATTTTAATATATATATATTTTAATATATTTATATTTTTTATATATATATTTTTATATTTTTATATATATATATGTTTTTTTACATATATATATTTATTTTTTATCTATTAATGTGTATTACCTAATATTCCTCACAGGGACGACTTATACGAGCCCTTCTTACAAAGTTCCACTTCGGGCATTACAAAAAAGTATATTATTTTCACTAAACCAAAATTTTACCTCCCTGGACAAAAGTGTTTTACCTCCCACATGTCACTTTTTTGCTTGTTTTTCATCCTAAATTTTGTCCAGTTACCACTACTATTATTATTTTAATTTTAATACATTCTTTTTCAATACATATCCTCTACATGATTAAAGTATGAATATTTATAGAAGGACACACACTAGACATTTGGTACTGTACGAATTATATAATGTATTTTATGACAATACGAAAATGTAAGGGGGTACGCTCCCTTCCTCTAAAAGCTATTCCGTTTTTACACCGCTCGTAAATTAAAACTAATATTATGTCATACACCGTCCATACACAAAAGCATTTCTGGTTTTACATTTTTTCACCGTTTTTAGAAAAAGTTTTTTTCGTATTTCACCCTCACACCATTTGAAAAGGAATACTATATACGTTCCGCCCTCTCTCTTGTCCTCTCCACGACAAGAAATTTGTGACTACTAGTACACTCTCGCAATATTGCACTTTTTAAACAATATTATTTGACCTTCCGCTATTAAACAATACATTCAATTAGTGTATCCCACCATAAAGATGGCGGCGGTCACCTATAAGGAAGCAATTAATACAATTCCCGCCCCTTCACAGTGGGTATATAAGCACGACGGAGCACCAAGATGGCCACCGCTTCCAACGACGTCCTATGACGAAACGCGTTAGGCGGGGCCAGAACGCACGTCCGTCACGTCTCTTTGACATCATTTCCGGGTTCAGTGGTTCAGCGCTTTGGACCGCAAACCACAGAGAGAGGAAGGGAGACGTCCCTTTCTCAAACAGCAGCCTCGCTGTTGGTTTGTATATGAACCCTATTTTCAATATTTTCAGTTCCTTTTACCCAGTTTTTTACTCAGTTTTTAGTCATCTTAAACTGTGTAAATCGTTTTAATTTTTTTGATTGTTGAAATAAATTAATTATTTTTACGGAATCACACTATTCGGATTTTTTACTCCTTTTTACACGCACTGGGGAAGCCTTTCCTTTTCTATCCTCTTGTGACCGGAGGGATTCTCCAGGGGAACAACAAAGACCGGACCGATCCAGGACCACCAGGAAGGGTACTATTACCGGAGCGACCACCGTTGAGGCATCTTCCTACCCCCATCCAGGGCAAAGGTCCCTACACGCACGCTACCCCTGCAGGGGTGCAGGTTTCTGGTAAGTAGGGACTCAGGAGGGGAGCACCGTGTGAAGTCACCCATGTTTTGAACTGTTACATCCACTTTTAACTCCTGATTGCTTCAAGCCATTTCAATCAATTTCTCGGAACCATATGAGGAAAGGGGAGCACCGTGTGAAGTCACTTATACTTTGAATTGTTACGACCATTTTAAAACTCCTATCTTGCTTGAAACCATTTCAATCACATTCTTGGAACTTCATTGAGAAAAACTTTTGCCTATGATGAACAGATAAAATATCAAAACATTTCGAACTACCTAGCAATTATTATTCACAGACATCTTTGAATTACTAACTTGTTGTCTTTTCTTGATCTCATTTGCATATTTTGCCACTTTTATTTTTACGCTTACACTTATTCCTTTTTTTCTGAAGGATTATCACTTTAACCACATACTTTACCTGCAAGAAGTCTATATATATATATATATATATATATTTTTTATGTTTGATACATAATCATTTTTAATGGGATTATATAACATTTTATATACACAGTTATCACAGGCACATCTTTAACTACCTTTACTTATTTATTCGGTACACATTACTATTTATTATCTTTTACACTACCTGTTATTTTTAAGGAATCTAGGTTAGCGCCATCTGCTGTTTATACTTGATTTTTACTTTTTTCCCACTAGGGATTTCATGCAGGGCAGCTTCCTGTGTTATTTATAACATACCTTTATACATAACCAACTGTATTCTTGGCGCAGAATTTTTCTCTTAGTTTCTATCCTTGCTCCAACTTGCTTTCCAGGGTGTGTAAAGATATTTTCCTGGGCCCCATCAGGTCACCAGAGGGGCCCAGGAGGTGATCGCAGAGGTGGGACTTTTTTTCCATTTTTGGATCGTAGGCACATTATCCATTCAGCACTGCAGGTAACAAGTAGTTCCAGCCACCCACAGCCTACTATGCCTTCCCTGGCGGAGTGATTCACTTGTATATCCCTCTCCCTCAGCAAATGCTGTGTACTGAGGGACAGATTGATGAGACATGACTGGCTGAGAGGGCTTGGCAGGGCTCTTCCTGGCAGCGGGTGGCAAGATACAGACAAGCAGCACACACAGGGCCGGTACAAGGAGGGAGGACAACCTACCCTGGGTGGTGTCTCTGTGATGAGGGAGGCACACTGGGTGATTCTGACACTTCTCCTGCCTAACAGAAGTGCCTGTTATTCTCCCTCCTGTTACTGCACAATGTATCTATTTGTTCTCCTGCCCGGCCAGGTCACTTCAGTCTTCCTTGTTGGTCACTTTCACAGTGTCATCTCACTTGCAGCATTTCAGCACGTCTCTTTACCTTCCCTACACAATCGTAAGTCAGCACCAATTCTCCTGCTCCTCTCTGCTGTTCACATTAACCCTTCACCTTCTTCTATCACCTGTCCCATCCATAAATCTGCACTGGAAGTCCTGCAATCTCTGGTCTCGGCTCTGGACATTCCACACAGCCATTTGTCTGACACTCTTTCCACTCCAGCTTAGTCCTCTATTACTGTCCTGTCCCCATAATGTAGCCTTAGCACTTTCTTTACAGTCCTTCACTATACTTTTCATTAAAACATACTCTTACTAACCAGATCCCCTGTGTATTCACTCTTTCTTATCTCTAATTATCCCTAATAACCGGTGCACTGCGTTTTGGCCACAGTGTGATTGTATGTGCGGTTTACCTGTGGTTTTAGGTGCGCTTCCATTGAATTCTATTACACAGTGCGTTTTCATGAAAGCGCATACCGCACCTAAAACCACAGATAAACCGCACATACAATCGCACTGTGGTCAAACTGCAATGCACCAGTCAGGTTCACACCTTTCCATGTCAGCCACAAAATTGTGGCTTTCCTGATTCGCACAGAAACACACTGTCCATCAGTAGATGTGTGGCAGTGCCATTATTTGTTAATTGCACATATCTGCTAACACATGCATTTTCATGGGTGGGCAGGGTTAAGAGTGGGGTCGAGGGCAGAGTTGGAGGGTACCTGTTAGGTAGGCTGTACGGGGCCCCATGATTTCTAACAATGGCCCTGGATACAAGTGATGTCATTACCCAAATACGACAATGTTCATATTTGGGTAATTTAATATTAAAAACGGTACCGCACAAACAATCAATTAACCAAATAACCTAGATGATGTTTTCTCCAAGCATAATAGATGTCTAGCATATTTTTTTTTTTGCACAGTTTTTGATATTAAAGCGGAGCTCCACCCAAAAGGGGAAGTTCCGCTTTAAGGCCTCCTCCCCAGCTTCTGTTTGTGAAACTGAGCTTTTGGGGAGGAGACGGGAGTGGGTACCTGATTTTGACAGGTACATGCTCCCACTTCCTTTCCAGTCGCCTTAGGTGATCGGAAGTGGAAGTTCTCCTTCCCCCTTCCTTCCAAAGTCTTCTGGGACACATGACAGGTCCTATAAGACTTTGGGACCAATCACAGAGCATAGCGGCACTCATGCATGCGCAGTGGGAACCCGGCTATGAAGCTTCTAGCTGTCACAGCAGGGTGCCCATAGTAAAGATGCTGGCACCGCTGAGGGAGGACACATGGTGAAAACGGCTGGGGTGAGCGCACCGCTGGATCATGGGACAGGTGAGTAGCTGTTTATTAAAATTCAGCAGCTACACTTTTTGTAGCTGCTGACTTTTAATAAACAAAAAAATGACTGGAACTCCGCTTTAAGTTGTTTATGTAAAAGTGAAAGTGTGAATTTCCTTTTTTTCAGCAGCAGAATATCCATAACACTTTAATTTTGTTTGCGCTGGAGCATTGCACAAATAAACTTTTAATCATATTTGGGTAACGACTTGTCAATGGGTGGGTGGAGCCTGTGACCAGTTCCCCATCAGGTCTGCTTACCTTTGATTGACAGCCCATAGCAGTGAGCAGATTTGAAAGCTGCTATAGGACTGAATATTGACTGTGAATCCACCCACTGCCATGTGCTGTTACTTAAAAGTAAAGTGAACCTTATGGGGTGCTAGTTTCTCAGGCTCTGCCCACCCCTAATTTCACCCAGATTCCCTTATTTTACTTTGCATTTATGTGATTAGCACAGGTTCATTTAAAAGTAGATCTAAACTCTAAGTGGGTGACATTTATTTATCTATTTTTTAATGAATGAAGTTCTAATGATATGCAGATTCTTTCAGATATTTTCTGTGCATATGCACTCTTTTCAGGGCCCATCACTGCTCTGTCCATCACTCTCCTAATAGTGACAATGTTGACCCATGCCTGTGTGATGTGTATTGGCATGGCTGCTTGTAATCAGAGGCATGTGTGATAGGATGACAACACATGAGCACAGTTGGTAGACAGTTGTCACCCCATAACAGTATGTGCATGAACAAGGACCTTCATGATAGGATCACCAAACATTATTTTAATAAAATATTGTATTTAAAAATATTAAAATGATACTAAAGTCTGTTTCTTTTTTGTTAACCACTTCAGCCCCAGAAGGAGTTCCCACTTTAGGACCAGAGCACTTTTTGCGATTCGGCACTGTGTCAATTTAACTGACAATTGCGCCGGCGTGCGACGTTGTACTCAAACAAAATTTGCGTCCTTTTTTTCCCACAAATAGAGCTTTCTTTTGGTGGTATTTGATCGCCTCTGTGTCATTTCTGATCACCGCTATAAACAAAAGAAGAGCGACAATTTTGCAAAACAATCCACATTTCTTACTTTTTGCTAAAATACAAATCCAAAAAAAAAATATAAAAAAAACTTTTTTTCCATCAGTTTTGGCCTATTTATATTCTTCCTCATATTTTTGGTAAAAAAAAAATCACAATCAGCATTTATTGATTGGTTTGCGCAAAAGTTGTTTTGTTTACGGATGATGAGAATTAATTTCTGGGGTTTTTATTTATTTTTGTTTTTACTAGTAATGGCGGAGATCTGCGATTTTTAGTGGTACTGCGATATTGCAGCAGACATGTCGGACCATTTTGACACTTTTTTGGGACCATTGGCATTTATACAGCGATCAGTGCTATACAAATGCACTGCTTACTGTGTAAATGCCATTGGCAGTGAAGGGGTTAACCTGGAGGGGGCGCTCTAAGGGTTAACTGTGTTCCCTGGACGTGTGCTAACTGTATGGGGGCTGGGCTGGCTGGGTGAAGGAAGTGATCACGGCTTCCATATACAGGAAGCCTGTGATCACAGCCCTTCCCCCTCTAACAGAACGGAGATCCGTGTTTAATAACACGGACCTCCGTTCTTTTACTGCGGGGGGTCATCGTGGGTAGCGGGCGGCGATCGAGTCTGCCCTACCCGCTCCTTCACCCCCCCCCCAGAACACAGTGAGGGATATCACAGCCACCTTCATATGATGGCGGTTTGTGGTCAGCCGTCTTTGTCGCCTTTAGATGCCTGTCGGCAGTCAGCAAGTGGTTAAAAATAACACATTATACCACCTGCTCTGTGCAGTGGATTTCCTCCTCTTCTCGGATCCCTTTTTGGCGCTCCTGGCCCCTCCCTCCTGTTGAGTGCCCCCACAGCAAGCATCTTGCTATGGGAGCACCCGAGCTAAGCCACAGCTCCCTGTGTCCATTCAGACATGGAGCCAGGGATCGGCCCCACCCCCTCTCTTTCCTCAATGGCTCACTGACTTTGATTGACAGCAATGGGAGCCAATTGCGCTTTGCTGCTGTCTCAGCCAGTGAGGAGAGAGAGTCCCAGGCAGCCAAGTTTCTCGTGAAACATGGCTGGATAAAGATGGGGCTCAGGTAAGTATTAGGGGACTGAGAGGGGCTGCTGCACACAGAAGGTTTTTTTTATCTTAATACATAGAATGCATTAAGATACAAAAAAACCTTTTGCCTTTACAACCCTTTTAAGAACAACTTTTGAAATGATATTTATGTGTTTAAGTTTATGTTAGGTTTCAGTCACTGGGTTTAAAGCTACTTGAAGTTTATTGTAAAGATTTTGCTGGTGTTTACTCTCTACGCAAAAAGTATGTTGCTATAGAAACTGTTTTCAGCTTTAGCTGTATTATGAACAAATAAGCTGTATAGAATTCTTATATACTTTCATCTCTGTGCACCTGGAAACGGTTTACTTTATATGTGCTTCTGTAGAATTTTATAAAATCTAACCCCATTGACAATAAACACCGCAACACAGCTTTTTAGAAGCTGCTAACCTAGAAATTGTTAGTAACATAACAACTGTGTGACCTTCTCTAGTTATTTTAAAAGCATAGCTAAACATTAACATTTTACTATTTTATTTATGTATTTATTTATTATAGAAAGCTAGAACGTATATCAGTGCTTAGAATTCTTAAAGGATAAATGTGGTATTGTAGAAAAAGAAAACAAACACACTTACTCACCTATATTTTGTAGCATCGGTCTGATGCTGCAGCTGCCCCCGCCATCTCTAAGCTCAAGAACTGAACAATCGCATGCTGATCGCTCCATTCTCGATCAGTTTTGAGCAGACAGTGGTGACTGCTGGTCACTATTCTCCACTTCACCCTCCAGTGCTCACTGGAGTGGCTGGAAGATGAGGAGGAGGGTGCAGCTGGCTTTGTCTCTCAGTTGAGCACTGAAAGTCAGAGGCAGCTGGGTTGATCTGGACAATATGGTCGGGATCCTACAGAAACCTAGAGCGGTTCTGTGACATCAGCTGACAGCAGGTTCTAGCCCACTATTACCTGACTCATGACCAGGGTAGATCAGGGCTCACCTCTATACTTAACCTCTTACCCAAAACTGCACACCATTATACCTTCCTATAACCCCTAGGAAAAAACACACTAGTAAAAAGTAAGGCTGGATTGGCATTTTATTAAACATAAGCTTATAAATAACAAAGCATAACAATAACATGCTGGTAGGTAAATTAGATCCTGTTTAAATTGGCCCTAGTATATGTATGAATGTAAGTTAGGGACCTTAGATTGTAAGCTCCTTGAGGGTAGGGACTGATTTGAATGTACAATGTATATGTAAAGCTTTGTGTAAATTGACAGCGCTATATAAGTACCTGAAATAAATAAATACACTGAATGCAGCGTATTATATATCCCATACTGTACATATATATTCCTACACTGACTGTATACTACATGCCACTGCCTAACCTTTTGCTATCTCCGCAAATGTTTTCACTATATTCGGCAGCTGTGTAAATGGCCTTATATAGTGTGGGCGTGGACTCAGACCCGCTGAGCAATGATTGGCCAAAGGCCAGAAGTGCATTTGTGAGGTCAGGCACTGATGTTGGATGAGAAGGCCTGGCTCACAGTCTCTGCTCTAATTCAGCCAAAAGGTGTTCTATTGGGCTGCGGTCAGGATTCTGTGCAGGCCAGTCAAGTTCCTCCACACCAACCTCCCTCATTCATGTCTTCATGGACTTTGCTTTGTGCACTGGTGCACAGTCATGTTGGAACAGGGAGGGGTCATCCCCAAACTGTTCCCACAAAGTTGGGAGCCTGAAATTTCCCAAAATGTCTTGCTGATGCCTTAAAAGTTCCCTTCACTGAAACTAAGGGGCCAAGCCCAACCCCTGAAAAACAACCCCACATCATAACCCCCCTCCACCAAATGATTTGGACCAGTGCACAAAGCAAGGTCCATAAAGACATGGATGAGTGAGTTTGGGGTGGAGGAACTTGACTGGCCTGCACAGAGTCCTGACCTCAACCAGATAGGACACCTTTTGGCTGAATTAGAGTGGAGACTGTGAGCCAAGCCTTCTCACCCAACATCAGTGCCTGACTTCACAAATGCACTTCTGGAAGAATGGCCAAATACTCCCATAGACAAACATCCTAAACCTTGTGGACAGCCTTCCCCAAAGAGTTGAATCTGTTATAGCTGCAAAAGGTGGGCCGACTCAATATTGAACTCTACGGACTAAGACTGGGATGCCATTAAAGTTCATGTGCATGTAAAGGCAGGCATCCCAATTATCTAGCTAGTGTATCTGCCAAGATTTGCAATGGTGGTGGAACCCTCCTACACATAAATACTACATTTAGACATAATTTAGGTAAGGCCCTGAGTCATGTTTAACAACATAGAGAGGACAAACAACATCTCTACTTGAAGTGACATGCTTGGGAATCAAAGTCAGGATGTCTGCAATCGTAGACAGAATTGCTACCTTTTAAACCACGTGGTTACTAAATGTCAAGTCCTCCTACAGATAAATACACAGATGCTGCATAGTCAGGAGTTAATCTTCTAATTTTAATCTGTGATTTTTGGTGGTTCTTGCTGCGTGAGCGTAGAATAGTAATGTTATCCTCAGATTTTTGGTAATAACATTTTTATTTATGATGTTGGTACACATATCACATTTTTTGCTCAAATTAGGATCATTTGCACAGAATAAAAAGTTAAAAATGGGATTAATTTTAAATTTCCATAAGCAATGGTATTGTTTGTGGTTTGTGAAGACACCTGTATGATTTTGGGGAAATATTTTTGTGAGATAGATATCAACAAGTGAAAGTGGCAGAGAAAAAAAATATTTTACCAAAACATGAAAAGATTATTCTTTGAGAGAAAGATACATTTCATCGCGACATGAAATTGATTTATTTGAGAAAGTAACAATTGTACCATTAGAATGAATGGCTGAAACTTGCATTGTTCTACATAACTCTCATCTTCACTCCCAAAAAATCTGTATAAAATAACTCTCATTTTGGTATTTACTATCTACTCAAGGAATTACTCCATGAGAGTTATTTTGTGTCTGAGCATGCTCATTTACCTAAATGTAAAGAGATGGGGATATATCTCTTCTCAGACTTTTTAAGATATTTCAGTGCAGAAATCACTTTTTCACACAGTTTAAAAGCAGATTATCTTTAAGCAATATACCACATATTTTAGTACAATTTAGGGGATCAGATCATGCTCCAAACATTATTTCTATTTGCACTACTCCAGGTCTGGACTGGACTAGGGATTTGGCCGTTATCTGTGATCTGGGAGGTATAGTGCATTCCATTTTGGGAGTTATTTGCCGCCAGCGCTATTGTGAATACCGCTTTAGCGATATTTACCTCAAATCGTAGTAATTTACCTCGAACTGTGGTAATTTTGCTGCTATTTTGCGGCAGCGCTATAGTAAAGGACCCCTTTTGTGTCACTATGAATTGAACCATATCAACTAGAGGATGCCATACCTAAGATGGGTCCCCACCGTTTTTTACCAACAATACAGGTTTAGACCCCCGTCAAGGACCCCAAACCGCCAAAGAACAACAAAAGAAGTATAACAGTGCTATACGAAAAGCCACACTCGGGATTGCATCGCAGAATCCAAGGCAGCGTTACTTACCTTGTCCACTGGATCCTGCGATGTCCCCCCCACTGTGTCTTCCAATTGCTGTAGTGTGTGCCAGGCTCCGTTCCCTGCGAGCGTCGCATTGCATGGGGGCGGAGCCCGGCGGCAAATTCAAAAAGTGAAACACACATAACACATACAGTACACAGTAATCTGTACGATTAAATTACTGTATGAAATCATTTCACATCCCCTTTGTCCCTAGTGCTTTGTCCAGTGCCCTGCATGCACTTTTATGTTATATATGTTATTCTTTCTGCCTGGAAACTTGAGAATGTCCATGGCATCCAAAAAGCATCCCTTTATGTCAAAAACGTTTTTATAACCAGTTAGAAAACACCGATAGTAAATAAGAATCACTTGCAGAATTGAGCGATACTAGTTTGTGATGAAATTTATCATCAGACACTGAAAGTGACGACAGCGACAATTCTGCAACTGAGCATATTTCTGTGTTTTTGACTTGATTACATTATTGAATAAATTGTATTATTATTATATTATTATTTTTGCTAATTATTTATAGTTATTTATTATATTATAATTTTTTTTCATACATATTATAATTTATGATTTTGTTATTTCAAACTTTATCATACCCAGGATGTCTACTAGACTCTTGTCTTAAGTGAGTTATTCCTAAGAATTACAGGCCTACAATATAAAAATGCCAAATTTCTATGCAAAACAATGTACCTCTTTAAGACACAAAAATCTGACATAATCATACCACCAGGGAGGTTAAAGAAAACCTATAGTAAGGGAAATGCAGGATTGCCTTTGCTGAGTAAACCAGGTACCTGGCTATTTCTGGCTTTATTACTTTGGAATCATGTATGTTGGAAAAAGTAGGCAGATTAAAAAGTGAAGTGGACATCCTGATATACATGCTTTTTCCAACTTAGTGCATCAAAATGTATTGTAGCTGAGTCAACATGACAGCTAGTCAACTAGCATTTTTGGAAGAAAACAGCAATAGCAATTTATATATTCTTTCAATACATATTTCTTTTAACCTTGAGGTTGTGCCAGTTCATAAATAGTGCTCACCATACACACAACAATCTGACTGTGCCATCTTTATAAATATTTAGCAATATATGACATCAAAGGTTACCTAAACTAGTCAATCAATCTGTAATCAGTCATGCTCTTCTCTTGGGAGATCTAAGGGAAATTGTTCAGTCAGATTGTAATGCATGTAGAGTAACTTATGTTATTTTTCTCCAAAGATGTCTATACATGGCCTAATTATTGAGCAAGAAAGTTCCTTACACCTACTCTGCTTGTAATCACTACTTCTATTGGTCGACCCACAAGAATCTGGAAATCACTGATAGTTGTTTTAGAGATTAGACAGCTACATTATTATTTTATTTGTGGAGTTCTTATACAATTGCTTCCAATTTTCCTGGCGCAAGTCAAATGTTTCTAGCAGGAAGCATGTCAATTAGCAGTATAGATAACACCACTGATAAAGAGTTTTGGGTGTTATAATCTGTCCATCTGGGTATTGGTTAAAGCCTAGTAAACACCATTAGCTTTTTATTGTTCAACCCAGCGCGTTGAATGAAAAAAAAACTCACAGCTCTGGTCGGAGCTGCTGTACTAACAGTCCAATGTCAGTATAGCAAATCTCTCCTGCTCTGCTATTGTGTTCTGACAGGGGGATGGCCCCACCAGAACACTCCGGTCAGCATTCTCAGCCTTTGGCTGAGAGTGCTGATCGGGAGTCGGTTGGCTGCTGGTTTTCAAGCATGCTCATCCAATAGAAGCTTGCCGAATGGCTGGCTTCTATTGGACCGGCTGCCATACACACGGACCGAATGTCAGCAATTTTTTATTGAATCGGCCAATGTCCCTTGACATTCAGCCCATGTGCATTAGGCGTAATATGGGACAAAACTTAGGTTTTCATTTCAAGCCTTGTATAAAGCACAAAATATATCATTAGTCAGAGAAAAAGTAAAGGCAGCAGAACTGGTCAATAGGACCAGCTGTTACAAAGATAATCGATTCCCTGATTTTTTAAATTTTGTCCAGATTACAGTGTTTAAAGCACAGCTTTTTAAATGTTATACTATAATGCATCACCTTCTGACTATAACATGGAACAAATCCGAGTATAATGGATTATCATAAAATCATATTTTAAGAAAAATGTACCAAATGTCCTATTATAACTGCAATTGTTCTAATGACTTGAGGGCCTGTGGTAACGCAATCAGTATAGGAAATGGATACTGCACTCGGAGCCTCAGCAATCCTTTAGGATGGCAGCTGAAATGCATCATTGACACATTTCCCTAGAACCGCTGCTTTTTCAAGGAGCGACACTTTGAAAAAATTAAGATTAACGCAGAATAAGTCAATGATATATCACTCCTGCTGTTTTAAATAAAGGATGTCTTGCTAAAGCTCAGAGTGTGGTATTCATTTCCTATACTGATTAAATTGCCAGAGTGCAATGAGCCAGGTCATCACGCATTTACTTTGCATTGAAGACTTGGGGAATTGGATCTATACTGCAAATCAGTGCAAACAGGAGTATGTCAAATGTCTGACTGTGCATTGAGGCGGATATCACCAGTGAGGCAGCCGCCGCTCATCCAACATGGAAAAGTGGCACGCGTTCCACCGGAAGTGATGTCAGTGGTAACATAACCCCGCCTCAATACGCTTCACCGTCTTCAGACTATCTTTGTCTATGAGATATTTTATTTCATTAAAACTGGTTGCACAATGATTTTGTTCATGGTCTTTTATTCCTGAGCTGATGAGTGTACATTAGGGGACACAGAGGATGGTGGAGATACAGAGCCTGGACACAGTATACAAGTGTAAATAGACCTGTTCACTGCCTGGGTATAAGTGTCTGGTGAGTTTCAGTGTGCATAGGGGAAGGAGTTTTTTATATATATACAATATTTCCGCGCTTAGGATCACCGAGAAATAAGACCGCTGCCTTCCTAGAATCCCTTACAGAGTGGGGTATAGAAATGAAGAATAAATAAAAGAAAGTGGCGCTGTCTCTAAAGCGTGTCAACTGGGTGTACCTGTAAGTGCACAAATTATAAATATCCTCTCTCAAATATTACTATAACACCAATGTAATATTTATATAAAAAAAAAACATATGCAGTGTATAAAACCTTCCAGGTGTAGTCCACAATTCAATATAGACTGTGCTCTATTGCTCATACGTTTGTGCTACTCAATTTCAAGAAAACACATATTTAACCTCAAAAAACATATATGTAAAGTCCATTTGTGTATTTAGTCCATCAAGAAAAAATGTAACAATAAAAATAAAGTAAAAAATAAAAATAGAAAAATATTGCATTAAAAATGCGTGGATCACTATTGCTGCTCAATTGCTTTTGGACATTTATGGACACATGGGGTTGATTTACTAAAAGCATATAGACTGTGCACTTTGCAAAGATGCACTCAGCAAGTGCAGTTGCTCCAGAGCTTAGTAAATGAGGGGAAGCTTCACTTTGCAAGGGATACCCAATCGCATGCAAGGAAAATTTAACAAACAACATTTTTGCTTGCACATGATTGGGTGATTGAAGGCAGCAGAGCTTCCCCTCGTTTACTAAGTTCTGGAACAACTGCTCTTGTAAAGTGCACAGTCTATCTGCCTTTAGTAAATCAAGTAGTTTTATTTTGCTGCGATGTTATAAATTTTCATCTGGGCAATGTATGTTTGCCTATAGTTTTTGTAGTCACATAGGTTTTGGAGGTTCTTATTGATATCTAACACCTTTTCACATTTTTAGTCACATGCATAGAATTCTAGTTTGTCCATCACAGAATTATTTAAGAGAGCAGCAGGGTTATCATTAATGCACTAGGGGAGGAGGGAATCTGTGCCACAGTGATTTTAGTACTGTATACAGTTGATCTTTTTACTGCTTGTTAAAGTGAATCTCATTCAGAAAACAACAATTTTATAAGTGTAGCAGCTTACCAGTCCAGTGATGTGGTAGCTGTATTCGTTTTCTTTTTAGTCTTTTTCCCTTTTTTCATCCGCTGATCTTGCCAGTAACACGCTTACTGCAATGGCTGCACTCAGTCCTACACTGTATCTATGGAGGAACAGCACAGTGCCCTTGGAAAGCATCACGGTCAAAGGGTAGAGAGGGCAGTGCTAAATGGATCAGTAGATTTTGATGGACTTTACATAAATGACTAATAAATGAAAGTGGAACTCCAGCTAACCTTTTTTAAGCAGCTACAGCAAACCGTTAATTTTCTTTTTGGGATAATAGATTTACATACATGAATACAAGCCCCCCGTCAGTGATAAATGGTTTATCTTAACTCCTTAACTGCCAATTTTTATAGACAGATTAGTCTGTGAAAGTGCACTTTTCCCCTAAATAGCAAAAATCAAAAGAAATTCACCTTAGTGTAAATGGTGAAAAAGGGCAATTTTCTGTTACTTACCATTTATCTGATTGCATTTCATGGTCTCTAAGGGCACTGATGATGTGGCCTTGACCTCACAGCTGCATATCACCAGCACCCTCCAATGAAATCTCATGTACACACAGTGAGAGCTTTTGAGATTTTACTAAATCTTGTGAGATCTCCAGCCTGGTAAAGCTTTTTTTACCAGGTGGTGGTCTAAATGTCACACACATGTTATTGTGTGTGTGTGTGGGGGGGGAGGGGGCGAGTTAGATGTCCACGTCTTTTTACTACCCTTCTGCATGGTGGCTTTACTTTGTGAAGCTCTGGGGGAAGGTTTGCTTTAAAGGAAGTTGAAAAGTAACAGACTTGCTCACAGGACCAACAGGCAATAAAACATGTTACAGGGGATCTCCAAAAAACAAAGACTGCTGTGCTAAAGTATTACTAAACACAGTAATATGAAAATAGTTCATATCTGCCCCCCTCCCACAATGTCCACAGCTTATAAATCTTCTTTTTACATTAAAATATTGCTACTATATACCTTTTTGGTTGAACTGTATACCACGGTCACATGATAAACTGCAGGATCTGCCCAGTGCTCACTTTTCAGGTAGGAGGAGATTTCCACTATAGCCTGTATATATGCCCACATGTGTGATGTCAATATCATGTGACCTGGCTAGCTCTGAGAACAAGGAAATGTTCTCTCCAGCAAAAGAGACCAAACTGAGCATGTGCAGGAGGACTACCCTCACTGTGTATTATATGGCCTTGCCAGGAGAGACAGTGCAGGGGGGGAAGGATCTGTCCATATAGGATCAAAGAGCCTTTTTTTTACACAATGCAGAGGATTAATTACTTAAGTTCCACAGTGAGTATAACAAGCATGATATTCTGCATATACAGACTGATTTTACTGTTGTGGGTTTAGTAACACTTTAACGTACTGACAGACTGCATCATATAGGTATTTTTTTTATTTTGTCCATAGTTCCAGTTTAATTATATGTAAATAATTTAATGTCCATAGTCTGGGCACAAGTGTACTTTATTTGCTTGTTCACTGTGTGGTGGCCTGCATTTTTCCACACACGGTTTTTTATGTGCCCCATTCACACTACACATCGCTAGTGAGCGGTGCATTGCAGCATGTCTTCGTATTTCCGCACCAGAATGGATGCCACCACATGTCACCACAAAGCAGCACAATGCACTGCACTGCTGTGCAGTGACATAAATAACATGTGACAGTGGCATCAATGAAGTTAAATAAAGTTGAAAAAAAACAAGCAGTGCAATGCACTGAAACATGCATTCAAATAATCACTGCCGGAGCCAGCATTGCCTTAGCCTGCACAGTAAAATGCTGTGTTTTACCATGCAGACTATAGCCTAAATGATCACTCCAATAAGCAGTATAATTTAGTTTTAGTTAATGACATCCCAAAGTCAGGTCACAAAAGTGTGTTTGCCTGCACCGGATCGCATGGTACACAATTACCATACAATACAGTTGCAGGGCTTTTTTTTTTTAACAAGTGCATGCACTACTTTTGCTGCGGTGCAGAGGCATAACTAGAACCTTCAGGGCCCCAGTGCAAGAAACCATGAAATGCCCCCCTCCCCTCCAGACCTGGGGCTCTTCCACTTGATCCCAGGGCCCTTTACTCCCTTTTTTAAGGTTCCACAGCAGGACCCATCCACACATTCTGCAGTGGTCCCCCCTCCTGCTGTCTTGGGACCCACGCACAATAGCAGAATGCCAGGGTTTAGTCGCACCCACTGGTGTCAGTAGATTTTTTTATTTTTGTTATTTAATTTTGTAAATTATTTTTTTACCATTTTACCCTTTTATTTATTTATTTGTTTTTTTACAATTTCATTTTTTATTATCTTTTAAAAAATTGTAGGAGCCCCTTTGAGACAGAGAAAGGAGATTGAGGACACAGCCCTCAATCTCCATCTCTGAGTCCTCAGCTACACAGAATGAATGGACAGGAATAGCTAATTAACAGTTTCCTATGCTTCCATTATGAATGGACAGAGTCGGTGATCAGTACCAGTCACTGACTCTGTCCATTTACAAAAGGAAGAGGCCGATAAAAAACATATTTTCCAGCCCTTTCCTGGCTCACCATCCTAACACATCCCCTGCATCAACCAGCAGAAGAGAGGAGAGGGAGATGGCAACAC
>BLSH010197617.1:24865-42977 GCA_018402905.1 Glandirana rugosa
GTCTTCTGGGGAGTCTTCTGTCTTCTGGGGAGTCTTCTGGGGCGTTTTCTCCGCTTCTTTCTTCCTCTACCTGTTCTCTCCCCTCTTCTACGGCCTCGCCTAAATTATTTTATAAAATTTTTGGACACATCACACAAAAAAAAATGTGAAAAAAAGGTCCACTTACCCATCCCCATGCTACATGGGGTATGAGTAAGTGTATCCCACCTCCCGAAGGTCTAAGGCTATTCGAGGGTGGGTGTCTGGGGCTGTTGGTTGCCGGTCCCAACAGTCTTTCTCCGAGAACAGGAGTAGTTGTACCCCTGTTCCACGAAACCCCACCCCCCACGTCCTTGGGGACGGGGTTTCGTGGGTGACGGGTACAACTCCAGTACGCCGGACCATGCCAGATCCTCCCCCCCCGCGAGCGAGCAGGGGTGACACGCAGCCTGGCGGGACAGGAAAGGGAGTGGGGACGAGCGAGCGCCCCCCCCTCCTAGACCGTACCAGGCCGCATGACCTCAACATGGGCAGTGGGTGCTTTGGGGCAGGGGTTCCTGCACCCCCCACCCCAAAGCACCTTGTCCCCATGTTGATGAGGACAAGAGCCTCTTTCTGACAACCCTGGCCGTTGGTTGTCGGGGTCTGTGGGTGGGAGCTTATCGGAATCTGGAAGCCCTCCACCCTATGTGAATGAGTATGGGGTACATCGTACCCCTACCCATTCACCTGGAAAAAAAGTGTAAAAAAAAACACACTACACAGGTTTTTAAAATATTTTATTAAATCCGCTCCGGCATCTTCTCCCCTCTCTTGTCCATCTCCTTCTTTCTTCGCCTCTTTTGCGGGGTCTTCTGAGGGGTCTTCTGTCTTCTGAGGGGTCTTCTGTGTTCTGCTCTTTTGCTGCACTTTTGCCGCTGTCTCCTCCGCTGTCTTCTCCCTCTCTCTTCTCCCTCTCTCTTCTGGAGATGTTGACTCTTCGCTCTCTCCCACTCAAATGCTGGGTCCGTACTGTGCCGTTGCTTTATATTGGCATGGGGTGGGGCCACCCACTGACATCACCCAGAGGCCTGCCCACTTATGACGTCACATCCTGGGGCAGTTTGGGGTCTGGTATCCCTTGGGGGGGAACCCCACGCAAAAATTTTTCTTTAATTTTTGCGTGGGTTCCCCTTCAAGACCGTCTGCACCCAAGTCTTGCCGCAAGTCAGATCATCATGATCCGACTTCTGGTGCGACTTCTATTCAAATCAATGGGCTCCCATAGGGAACCATTGATTTTGATTAGAGGCAGAGAAACGCCTGACAAGTCTTAATGCTGTGTATACAATGTTAAGCCACGTTTTTGAGCTTTTGCCGGCTCAGTGTCAAAAACGCTCTAACTCTGCAGCTTCGGAACGCACGGGTTCTGGTCTTCTTACAGCTTAAGAATGCCGAGGCCATCTACAGCTCAAAAATGTCAACATGTGTGTGAGGCCCTAGAATAACATGGTTTGGCGTTCTTAAGCTGTAAAAACAGCTCAAAAATGTGGCATTAATAATGCCCGTGTGTATGAGGCCTAAAACATACATATGATGACTATTTATGCCAACAATCTGTTAATGAACAAAGTAGCAAGTACATGCAATTACTATACTTATTATACAGATTTTTTTCAGATCAAATATGTACAAATGTGTCAAAATAGTAAATGGAAAGCATGCAACAGGCAAGAGAGTGTATAGTGGATGCGAAAGCACCAACATTGTGGTTCGTAATGATGCCTTTCTGAGAGTGTGTGTTGAGAACCTGGGCAATAAAATGCCTACACCAGACAAATGCAACCATAGTATATTACTAAAATAGAATGTTGAAGCAATTACCATTCCCTTCTTGTAAAAGAGAGACAGGGATTAAATTCATGTAAAAATCACATTTAATAATGTATTAATAATCTTCCATAAGGAGCATTCAGACAAACAGAAATTATTTTGTCTCGGGGTCTTTCAACATTGTTTTATAGAACAAGGTATTTAACCCCTTAATGCCGGCCCCTCCCGGTTCTTTAAGAGGTTTCTGATGCTGGGAGGCAGGGGAGGAGTTTCTGATCATGTGACCGCTGTGATTGACTGTCACAGCAATTACATGATCAGAAAGCTCCCGATCACAAGTGGAGATCGTAAGCTTTCCATTAGCCACCAGTAACTGTGCCGGGAGTGCCAGGGTGCATACTTTTTGCACAGCTCTGTTCACATTCTGGTACGCATGTATGCGTACCGCCGGCATTAAGAGGGTAAAAGATTACATTTATTTTTGTGCTTTTATGTAAAGATAGTAAGATAAAACCAGACTTTTTTTATTGTTTTGGATGGACTAGGAAAGGGTGATTTTTATTTCTGTCTCTATCCCTGCTGAGAAGATTCAACCTTGACTAGGGTATAAAAGATGAAGTTAGGCCACCCAAGTTGCCTGGCCACACACCATCCGACCTTGCCAGCAAATAACACACACTGACACCAACTGCGATTTTAATGGTCACAGCAACCATTTTAATTTAACAAAATATAAATAACAAAATAAATAACCAATATAAAATTCCCAATATATACACAACAAATAACCAACAACAGATTAAATGTATACTAAAGTTTTAAGGTCCTTGTAGGCAACAAAACGTATACTTGTGACCCGTAAAGTAGGCCTCCAGGTGCACCCCGCTGACTTGGAGACAGTGTTAAGGGGAGTTGTACCCAAGACAGGTCCCAACCTATTCAACATAGCTACTGCCCACCTTGTAGGGCCTAGAACTCCGCCAACCGCTATGACAAAACACCCAATCCCCAAAAGTGCACAACCAGCAACAGGAAGGAAACAAACCAATGAATAGAGGGGAGGGAGGGCAGGAATATTCCCTGTTGTCTGCCATCTTCCAAATTAATTCTCCTGGGACCGTCCTGCCTATTACCCTCTGCAGACCCCTCTTGTTCTGTGCAGCCTCAATAATCAGGTCACTACTCCCACCTCTCTGCATCCTTTAAATTTTAGGAACTCTACCTGTGTCCACCATCTTTTAACCCCAGTCATGCCTTCCTTCTGTACATTTCTTCTGGTCTTTTCCTCCGGGCCTCACTTTCTATGTGTCCTGGGACCGTAAAGGTTGGGAAATTCATTGATTTGCCCTGTCAAATCACATGCCAAATTGGTGGCAATTGCTGGCAATGGCACTGCCCTAATTGGTGTGACGCTGTATTTGTAGCGCCGATTTCCAAAAGTAGTTTCTGTACTACTTTTGGTGATTTCTGGTGTGATTTCCTTTGACATCTGTGCAGAAACCCACACAGATGTCTCTGAAATCGCACCTGAAGTCAGGACTGACATGTGGGATTGAAATGGTGCGAGTTCAGCTGAACTCACATAATTTCATTCCCGCACCAATGTGAACCTAGGCTAAATGTTTGTCCCAGGAACAGAAGATGACTGAAAATCATCCAATGCAGACATCTGTTCTGATAACAAGAGAGGGATTTCTTTTGGGGACATTTCTTCTCACTTCTTCCTATGTTTCTGGAACAGGAAGTGAAGGGAAATCTTCCTAACAGGAACAGCTAAAAATGTGTTTTATTCATTCCCCACTCTATCCTAAACAAATGAAAAAAAAAACTTTGGCTTTAGGTATTTTTCAAATAAGGGGTAGAAATCAATATTGTACCGGCAGCTTGAAAAAAAAAAACCTTGCACACGGGTGGATAGAAGTACAAGCCACAAGAATATTCCAGTAAGAAAAGAAGGAAGGGAGGTTGCTATTTGTAAAACGATGTGCAAACTGCTGGCGCTATATAAATCCTGTATAATATAATAATAATAATCTCTAAATCTGTAAAAAGAAATAACAAATTCAACATATGACAAGCTGAAACAAGTCACATTTCACATAATTGGGACGAGGGTGTTAAAACAGGTAGTTGTTCCATGTTTTTTACTTCCTCCTGACCTCCCACCTACAAATGGACATGGTACCACTGGGGCGAGTACGCTGGTGAATACATTTTGCTGTGATATTTTGCATTGTGGTGTGGCAATTTTAATGCAACATACAGAGTTTGACAGGTTAAACTCTCCCAGATAAGTGAATGATGCTGCAAGAAATGCTGGGCTCGCAGCTGTGGCACGGTTCTGCAATGCAAATTTGCCATTTGCCATGATAAAAGCAAAAATAAAAACTGCATGCACTGTGGATTGCTTTTCAGGGGGTAGTAAACATTGCTGCTACCATGAAAGCAGCCAAAGTGAAAACTGTAAATGAATTAGGGCACAGGCAAAACCTCAGTGAGTTGTGTACGTTTATTTATTTATTACAGGTACTTATATAGTGCTGTCAACTTACATAGTGATTCACATATGTATTGTATGTTCTGTTCACATCTGTCCCTGCCCTGAAGGAGCTTAAATCTAAGGTCTCTAACTCACATTTGTAAATACACATATTAGGGCCAATTTAGACAGGTGCCAATTATTCTAACTCTTTTGAGTGTGGGAGGCACAGGGATAACATGCAAACTCCAGGCAGGTAGTGTCTTGGTTGGGATTAAAATCGGCAACCCTAGTGATGCTGGGTGGAAGTGCTAACCACTTAGCCGCTGTGCTGGCCATTTAGAAAGATACACTGGTTAATATCACCTGCATTGGTCTTATAACTTGAAGGTCCAGATGGAATGTGAATTTGATGAATATTTACTTAGTGGTACCCCTTCTACATTCATTTCAATGTGTTACTGCTTGAAACTGATGGATTGTAAACACTTGGTAGACAGTGGAGTCAATAATGTGTTCATGGTTCATCAAGCTTTAAAACTGTAGAGTGTGAATACTAGAGTGAGATCAATACCTTCTCCATTGTTAGAAGTTTTAACTGCGAAGATGATAGTTTGACAAGCAAAGCAGCAAAAAAAAAAAAAAAAGTTTTAAACATGTGATCAGGAGGTTCTCTAAGAATTCCAAACATTCAGGCTAGATTTACACCATGTGCATTGCATTTGGTGCACATTAACCACACATGTGCATTTTTGTTATTAATGCATTGCTTTGTTCTGCTGTGCAACACTTTGGCTGCAAGAGCCATTTTTGCATTTTTTGCACACATGTTTTAAAAATCATTTTAAGCCTGAAGATTACACAAACCCCCCAAACATTATATATTTTCTGAAAGCAGAGACCCTAGATAATAAAATATTGGTAGTTCCAATTTTTTTATGTCACATAATATTTCCGAAAAAGGTCTAGGAAACCCAAAATGTCAGTAAAAAAACACACTAATGTGAATTTTAGGGCAAAACATGCAATAAATTACCCAATTTTTTGGGAAAATACAAAAGACGAGATTGTGCCAAGTAAATATATACCCAACATGCCAAGCCTTAAATTTGTGTGCGCCCTGTGAAATGGTGTCAAACTTCAGTACCCTATATTTTCTATAGGTGATGCTTCAGAAGCCCCCTATAGGTATCAGTTTAGTGTCACAGAGGAGGTCTTGTGTTAGAATTATTGCTCTCACTCTGGCGTGCGCAGCGATGTGTTACATGTGTATCGCAATTTACATTTTCATGTGTAGATGCCTCGATGCATGCATTTACGTTCATGCGTGTGTATATGTGGGAGTGAGGGGGCCTCAAATTTTTTGGGGGGGTTTATGTGCTTGGGTGTAACTTTATTTTTTGCTCCTATGTGATGGTTTTTAGGTGACAGGTTCTCTTTATTGAGATGACCCTGCATGTTTCCCCTGTGCCCCACTAAATGTTTGAAATGTAGATCACATTGCAAAAAATTCTTTCCCGGCTGAGCTAGCCAGGCACACAGAGAGCTTGACCCGGAAGTGACATCAGAGACGTTGCTTTCCAGATCACACAGAAGGGGCGGAAAGCAAATTCGACAGTGCCTAAAAATAGAGAGCAACTGAGCATGTGCATGTGCTCTGAAGAAGAGGGGACGCCCCTCAAAAAGGTGTCAGCTTTTGTAGGATTTTTATCCCACCCATGTTTACTGGCCAACAGATTTTTCTGGATGATGCAAATGACGTTTATTAACTTTTATCACTCGTTTGTGAGTATATTATTTTTCTTTGAATAAAATTCCAGTATTGCAAAGGTAATGTGCAAGGTTGGTGTGCCCTCTGTCCTTGTTTTTTTCTAGTGTTTTCTCTGGGTTTCCCTGACCTGTTGAGAGAGGCAACATAGCTGATGCGGTGGCATGTTTTGTGAAGATAGGATTCTCCAATTCACTATACATCAATTTCTTGAGCACAGGAGTAATTGTTTCTTTTTGAGCAGGGTGAGACTGTGTATTACTGGATTTTTGTTAGTACAGGTACTATTTTAATGTTTTACATAGCTATACCTGCAAAATGGGCCAGCCTGAAGTGATCTAGTAGGACTTTTGTTTTCTGACTAAAGTTCCACTTTAACTTTCCATTCCCACGTTTGTAGCACCCTCCTAGTTTAGAGTAAGCTGCTAGGCAGAGGAGCAGGCGTTAATTGCTTTGCTATTTGAAATCCCTGCTGCTTTCTCTCCTCTCCATCAGCACTGCCTTTATGAACCAGACGGATTCTAATTGGTCAACACCTTCACATGGACAGGGCTGAGGTAAGGTACAGCGGAGATCAGGGGGGTGGGTAGGGGGTCCAGAGTTGGGTCACCTTTACAGATTTTCCTTCAAGGTGAACTAAAACTCAAGGCTGGCCATACTGTACATGGATTTAGCTGGTTCAGCAGTGACTAGCTGAATTTCCATCCATGTATGGGCAAGCTAGTTGTACACTAATTGATCCATTGATTGACTTATGTACAACCAGCCTGTCGGATATTTCCTGAATGGTCAGTGTCACTGGCTATAGCTTGCAACACTGATCATTGTATTTTGACAGCAGGGAAGGCAACAATACCACAGCGGGAGGATTTCCCCATCTACATTGAATGTGTGTATGGGGAAATAGAGACATTTTCTTTTGTTCAACCCGCCAGTTAAAAAAAAAAATGCATAATGTATGGGCCGTCTGCCCGCTGTTTGTTATGAGAGTTTATTTATATGGCAGGGCCACCCGGCGACATTAGCGACTGACCCTGTCCCTTCTGACGCCATGTGATGTCAGAGGGGGCGGGTCATGCGCGTACATCACCGAGTGGCCCCGTCCTGCCATATAAATAAAGTGTCACAATAAACAGAGCCCAGTTGGCGAGAGCCCTCCCATGGAGGAGGGGCTGTTGCATTTTTTTTTGTTTTTTTTGGCGTCCGTCGCGTGCCGTGATTGATGATGTATTACAATGGGGGACACTTATATTTATTTTTCATTTTTTTAATAAAGGACTTGTCCCTAATTGTCTCCTGTAGTCTTTTCTTTTTTTGACACTTTTGGTGAAGTAGTAGGTGTAGGATGTACCCGATACTAATTCACATGGGGGGGTCGGGATCTGGGGGCCCCCTTATTGAAGGGGGCTTCCAGATTCCGATAAGCCCCCCTTCCGCACACCCCCACAAATACAGCCCAGGGTTGTGGGGAAGAGGCTCTTGTCCCCATCAACATGGGGACAAGGTGCTTTGGGTTGGGGGACTCAGAGCCCCAATGCCCCAAAGCACACATGCTCCCCATGTTGAGGGCATGTAGCCTGGTACAGTTCAGGAGGGGGGCCGCTCGCTCGTGCCCCCCTATCCTGCGTGGCAGGCTGCATGCTTGGATAAGGGTCTGGTTTGGATTTTGGGGGGACCCCACATCATTTTTTTTTTTTAATTTTGGCGTGGGGTTTCCCTTAAAATTCAAACCAGACCCAAAGGGCCTGGTTTGGACTGGGGGGGACCCTACGTAAATTTTTTCAGTGATTTTTCTGTGTATTGCCATGAGCCGGCAATACATTACCGTTGCGATAATAAATGACAATTTTTGCTTTACAAATGTAATTTTGCTCTGGCTATGTTCTAAACATCACAGAGATGCGCCCTTTTACAGGTAGACTAAGGAACCCCCTCAGGCACATTATTTAAAGGAATATTTCTTTTTTATTGTTTCACCTTAAGCATTATTAAATTCACTGCTCCTGAAAAAACAATTAATTTAAAAAGTTTTTTTTGCATTGATACATGTCCCCTAGGGCAGGGCCCATGTCCCCATACACTTTTTAGGGCAATAACTTGCATATATAAACCTTTAAATTGAGCAATTTTGATTTTTCATGTTTGGGTCCCATAGACTTTAACAGTGTTCGAATGTTCGCATACATTTTTTGCCTTTTTGCTTGTTCTGGTGCGAACCGAACCGGGAGGTGTTCGGCCCATCGCTACTAAAGTTCATTTCAGCTATGCAATTACTTTACAATAATCACTGCTTAGAAATATTGACAGTAATTCAGCCAGTTAGACAAAGTTACAGTAAACATCACTCCATTGGTGCCAAAATGGGCAGAGGTGTCTGTGTATATACAGTATTTTCTCCTTAATTGTAATATATTGTGTCTAAGAATAATTTCAATTGAAAGTAATTTGTAAGTTGGCCATCAGTCTCCATCCCATGTAATTATACATGTAATTTAATTTAATTTTGTTTTCTGCTGGTTCACAAAGCACTCCCATCATTGTATTAGGGATATTAATAGTTATTGTAATCTGCAGTTTCACAAAAGCTCATTCAAGGAAATTAGTACTTCATTGTAGTGCTGGTCTTTTTCTCTTATGCAATTTACATAATTGCTCCCTAGAACATCAACTAATCTAAAGTAAACATATTGACCACGTTTTAGAGAAAACTTTGGTTTTATAATTATTTCTCGAAAAGTATATCTGGAATATAGGTTTCTGAATCTTCAATAATTTTAATTAAACTGTCACATATCCTTGACATATTACCAGTACACATGACTTACTACAGTATACGAATTTTGTAGTTTGATGAGTATCACACACAATATATATTCACCTACTAAATTTGGCCAGAAATATATGGACTCTGCTGTATTTGCTAAAGATTCTCTCATTTCAGTCAACTGTAACAAAAAGCAGGATATTTTAGAAAGTTAATTAGGATTTTGGCTCCAGGCATTATGTTCCAGAGTCTATTGTAGTTTATCACCCATGCAACATTAATATTCTTACTCTATAAAATTCTTCTTTGCGGCTATTGTACGTTTTCTGTTACAATGGTTGGAAATAACTCTTGTATCTTATTGTAAAGCAAAATACACAACTGTGTTTAATTTGGGCATGAATTTAAAGCATGTAAATAATACACAGTAATAAATGTTTATTTTTCATCTGTATCACAAAATGATTATATTGTAAGCATTGGAGCACCTGATATTTCTTTATATACAGCAGAAATATAATAATAATTGAAATGAAACTTTTTTTTTACTATTTAAAAAGTAGTACTTGACCTCCAGTCAAGCAACTGTGCCTAGGCAACGTTTCTTAAGGTCTGCTTGAGAGTAGCATCAGGGAAGTATTATTTTTTAACTCTAGGAAGAAGTTAGCATTTCTTCAGTTTTCCCTACTGGCCCTGTTTTATGTAGCATTCTGGAAGGTCATGATGGGAGGATATTCAGAAACCTCAAGTAGTATTAGTGTGATGAATTTTTACACTGATTGGTCACAGACTGAAAGGCAGCAGAGGGGCTGGGCTCCCTGAGTGTTATTGGTTTTCACACTGGCTGGACAAAGAGAGGCAGCTGCAGGAGAAGCTTAGCTTCCTGATACATTTACACTCATGGTCAAGAGCACAAAGGTTACTATGCAAACTTTAAGATTTGCATGGGTTATCTCTGAGACAGAATCATAAAGCAACGCTAAACCCAAAAACAAAAGCGTTGTCTATTGCAGCTTACGATTCTATAGTTGTAGTGGCTTCCATTTTATATTTACTGGTGTTTTTCTTTTATTTTCACCAGGTGATTCTGTAAGTATTACACTTCGGGTTGATTTATTAAAACTAGAGAGTGCAAAATCTGGTGCAGCTCTGCAAAGAAACCAATCAGCTTCCAGGTCTTTTTGTCAAAGCCTTATTGAACAAGCTGAAGTTTGAAGATGATTGGCTACCATGCACAGCTGCACTAGATTTTGCACGCTACAGTTTTAGTAAATCAACCTTTTTTCTGTCTTAGGTTAACAATGCTCGTTCCCTGTACTGTTTCCATGGAGAAACAGTTTTATTACTCAAGGTTGCACTTCTGATATGGATTACAAACACCCCCACCTCCTAACCACTATTATATAAGGGTAGTGATTAGAGTTGAGCGAACCCGGACTGTAAAGTTCGGGTCCGTACTGAACTTTGGGGTGTCCGGGACCCGAACCCGAACCCAAAAAAAAAATCAATGATTTTAGAACAATAATATGGCTCTCTATGCGGCTGGAAGAAACTTTCCCTATAGAACTTGGAGATGATTTTAGAACAATAATATGGCTCTCTATGCGGCTGGATAAAACTTTTCCTATAGAACTTGGAGATGATTTTAGAACAATAATATGGCTCTCTATGCGGCTGGAAGAAACTTTCCCTATAGAACTTAGAGATGATTTTAAATCATCATTTCTTGCACAAAAATAAAAAAAACATTGTTGGCTACCTCCTCCTCCTCCACCGCCACTTTCACAGCCTCCTCAACCTCCAACTCCACATCCACCTCCATATTTAATTTTTTTGTGTGATTTTAGCTTAAAAATTATTTTAAGTTATTTCCCTATCCCCGTTTCTTTGTAGGGCATTTGTCCGACTCTTACCCCCATTTTCCTTCCTTTTGCAGACCTCTAGGACTTGCCAGGACTTTGTTACAGCCATTTTTGTGCCTAAAAGTTTAGTTCCCCATTGATTTCAATGGGGTTCAGGGTCCGGGACAAAGTTCGAGTCAAGGCCGGTCGCGAACCCGGACTTTTTCCCGAAGTTCGGCCGAACCTGCAGAACCCGAACTTCCAGAGGTTCGATAAACTCTAGTAGTGATCTTTTGTAGTTCACCAAAGATAGCTGGGAAGGCTGATAATATTATTTAAGATTTCACTTCACATCACAGGAGGTTACATAGACTGGCATTATCAACAGGTATTTTTTGTACTTGCAGAAAATGTACTTATGATTATTATTACTATTATTATTATTGTTTAGCAGCAATTAAATAGTGCCAACATTGTGCACAGTACTTTATGAAATAAAGGAAGACAGTATAGTTATAATACTACTCATGAAAGCAAGGGAGGGGTAGGTGATACAAAATGTAGTAACTATGGAGGATGAGTTGATGGAGAAGTCCAGTTCTTTGGTAGTTGCAGGGTAGACTTCACTGAAGAGATTAGTTTTCAGGGATCAACTAAAGGCAGAAAGAGTAGCAGACAGCTAGAGAGATTGATAAGGGAGCTACAGAGTGAGCCCTAAAGAGGTCTCTCAGCCTGGGTTCACATTGTAGCGATGTAGGAACCAGCGTGATTTCAGCACAGGTTCCTGCATCACATCTCTCCTGCAGCCAGTTTACACTTCCCTCAGCAAACTTCTGCAGGTGTCAATAGAATGTTAATGACAACCCCAGACCAGTTCAAAGATCGCAGTGCGAACTGTAGATTCAGACAGGAATCAGATCGCATTGGGAATGCGATCCAATTCCAGTGCAGGAAAAGGTCCCTGCACCTTTTTTCTGCAAATCCAATGCGAGTTCAGCCATACAACTGTATGGCTGAACTCGCATCGCACAGACATCGCATGTGATCTGCACCTGCAGTGCAGGTACGAATCACATGCAATGTCTGTGATCACATTACTGTGAACCCGGGCTAAAGGAGCAAAGATAAAGGTCTGGGTAATATTTTGAGAAGAGGCAGGTAATGTAGTCTGGGGAAGATTCGTGGATGACTTTGTATTTTGTTGTTTTTATTTTGAATTTTATTTGTTGAGTGACTGGAAGCCAGCCAAGTGATTGCCAGAGAAGGGTGGCATATACTGATCAGTTGGTAATGTTGAGAGCCTGGCAGCAACCCTAAAAATAGACTGACGGGGGGATAGCCTGCGTAACGGTGAGTCTTTGAAGCTGCAATAGTTAAGACAAAAAATAACAAGGGATTGAATAAGCATCTTGGTGGTGTAACTGGTTAAAAGGGGGTTTATTTTGAATGCGGCAAGATTCGGACAGTCAGAGATCAGAGTCCAGCATTACACTTAGCACTGTGGCATGAGGGGGTATTGATAGGGGGACAATTGGGAGATGGGGCATGGGGGGAGATATACTATGAGCTCAGTTTTGGAAATATTAGGTTTTAGAGAGTGGTGTGGGAATAAGTAGAAAGTTAATGGTGTAAAAGAGCTGACAAGGACTTTATGAAAGGATGTTAGTAGGAATGGTGAAACAGGTATTTTTAGCAGCATGTAGAAAGTAATTAGATTTAAGAAGAACACATTTATACACATTTATACAAGGTGAAGTCTTGAAAAGATTTAGTTTTAAGGCACACTTGCTCAAAAACATAGCTATGTCTTTTGAGTCATCCTAATTCTCTACAAAGTGAGGGCAGGAAGTATGTCCAGGGAGAAAAAGAGAGGGCTGTCCACAACAGAAGTGGCCATGTCAGAGCAGGAGAAGAGATTTGATCATAGAGGGAGTCTGAATAAAGAAGAGAAGGGTTAAAGTGGCAAGATTTTCTCTGAGTAACCAGAGAAATGGGAGTGGTAGCAAGGGTGTAAAGAGTGCAGAGGTGGGGATGTATAAAGTCAAGAGTGTTGCCATCAGAGTGAGTAGGAATGTCTGTCTATTTCATTAGGTCAAAAAAGAAGGTTAGATTGAGAATTTTAGTGATAGTAATGGTGTTAGCGTTAGCAGGGATGTTAAAATCACCAAAAATGATGGTGGGTATTTCAGAGGAAAGAAGGTAGAGTAGTTAAAAAGGGATGTCCTTAAGGAAACATGAAACCAATCCAGGAGGCTAATAAATCATAGCAATAATCAGAGAAACTGGAGAAAAAAGATGAATACAGTGAGATTGAAAAGAGGACAGGGATTGAGAGGGGGCCAAAAAAGAAGCTTGGAAATTAATTTGCAGGGATATAAGGAGTTCATCTCTACCTCCCTTTCATCCCGTTGGCCTAGATGTGTGTGTCCAGCCACCATGGGAGAGGGCAACTGGAGAGGAAGAGTTAGATTTCTGAAGCCAGGTTTCAGTAAAATCAAGTAGGTTAATGGAGTGGGAAATAAATAGGACATTGGCAGACACAAGCTTGTTATTGATAGAGTGGGAATTCCAAAGGATACATGAGAATGGGGGACTTGAGAATGGAAGCAGGGGGACAGAAATTGTGTGGGTTGTGGCTGCTGCCAGAAGAAGGAGAGTGCCAGGTGTAAGTGAGTAGGTTAGATAATGGGGGGCCACGATTAGGGGAAATATCCCAAGAAGTTAGGAGAATCAGGAGAATGAGGTAAGTAAGATGGGAGTGCACTGTCCTGGAAGTTATGCCAGCATATGAGTTAAGAATTAGCAGGAGGTGATGAGTGCAGTTATATAGAGAGAGGGCAGGAGTGAAGGTGATATATTTAAGCTGCAAGTGGGTAAAGGAGGGAGGATTTAAGAATAGAGGATGTTATTGAGAAAAGGAAAGGAGGAGAGATCATATTGCAGGCTGTGGAGAATAGCAACCAGATTTATAGAATAGCAGTCAGAATAGCAACCAGAAAGGAAGAGCCGGATGAGGAAAATACAGGTTCCCTTGCAGTCTGTCAGGAGTTTATTGAGCGGTGTTGTTTGTAGATTCTTTCTTATCTCTGTCTTAGTTGAACTGTTGTGTTAAACCACCAGTAGTACACTTATGTGGAAATTATGATGACACAGATGCCAGTGCTCCCTATCAGAATTGTCATTTCCATGAGCTGATTCTAGGTTATAGGGATATGGGGTGGAAGAGTTTCCATCAATTAATCAATTGGGAACTGATAAAAGACACAGGGATGAAAGACACTTTCACAGTTAGGCCTCATGCACACTGCAGCGTATAAACTCACAATTTTTGTGAGTTTGTGAGGTTTTTTTTAACAGCCCTTAAACTCCCCTATGTTATCCATGCACACATGGACGTTTTTTGAACTTTATCGTCAGGGGAGTTTATGGGCTGTTGTCTGAACGCCCTAAAATTGTGTTCAAGAGCAGTTCTTCTGACCATAAAAACCGCTGAACAGGCATAAATTTGCATATATGCACTTTTGTCAGCATTCATCGTTTTTTACATTGCAGAGCTGAATATGAGCTGGTGTAATTTCACAAAAATGCTGACTCTAAAAAACGCTCAAAAACACAATTAAAAATGCTGTTAAAAGCATGTTTTTAAAGCAGCAGTTTCCTGCCAACAATCCAACATCCAGAAAGACTTTTTTGAATGTCCAGTGTGCATGGAGCCTTAAAGTGGTTGTAAAACCTTCTGTGCTGCAGATCCCCCCCAGACCCCCCCCCCCCTTTTTTCTTACCTGAACCCCATCCGATCCAGCGATATGCACGAGCACAGCAGCCCCAGCCACTGTCTCTCTTCTCATTGGACAGATTGATAGCAGCAGGAGCCATTGACTGTCAATCAAATTCAGTGATACCAGAGTGGGAGGTGGGCCAGAGTCCTGCTGTCTGTGCCAAGGGACGCAGCAGCAGGACTCGGGAGTGAGCCCGCACTGGAGACCGCATGGAAAAAGGCTTTCTGTGGGAGCACCCAATGAAGAGGAGAGGCCAGGATCTCTGGCAGGGCACCCCAGAAGAGGAGGATTGGGGCTGCTCTGTGCAAAATAATTTCACAGAGCAAGTAAGTATAGCCATGTTTGTTATTTTTATGTAAAAAAAACTAGCCAGACCCATAAAGATAACATGAGCTCTCTGATCAAGCAGACAAACAGGAAGGTAAATCTATAATATAGACATACGTTTAAGGGTTCATGCACACAGGACTTTAAAAAAAACGTCCAAATATGTCAGTAGCTTATCAGGGATGTTTTCAGCTTTTACCAGCGTTATATTACCGCCGTTTTTTCATGCTTTTTCACGTTTTTTTTTTTTTTTCAATTGGTCTAAAACGCCCAAAAATGTTGGAGATTAAAGTTTTAGATAGTTTTTGAATGTTTTTGGGCGTTTTTTGGACATTTTTAAGCTTTTGAAAGTTTTTACAGCTGTAAAACGTCAACAAAAAGCCTCAGGTCTTGGGGTTTTTTACAGCTCAAAAATGTCACTGCTAAAAACAGCCGATAACAGCCTATGTGTGCATGAACTCATAGGATAACATGATGGAGGGTTTATTGACTGTAGAAAAAAACATCTGCAGCTGAAAACAGCTGCTGAAAAACAGTCAAAAAACGTCCTGTGTGCATGTGGCCTAAAAGTTGTAGGTTAGAACAATGTACCATAGGCAGATGAATAGAAAAAAATTACAATTTTCAGACACACAATACAGCCGGGCAATGGTTACATGGTTACCATAGACATACAGTATGAATTAAAAATATCAGTCTTCAAGCACACAGTACAGCAAGGCAAAGATAGATAACGTCCGCTTTCTGACCAAGATAGGCAAACAGGAAGGTAAATATAAAATATAGATATGTTTAAAAGTTGTAGATTAAAAGTAATGTACAATAATCTAATGGATAAAAAATGTCAGTTTTAAAACACACCGCGTGGCAGGATGATGGTCAAATGGTTGCCATGGGCAGATAGATGAAAAATAGTTATGCATTTGGGTGAACATAGGTTAACTTCTCTACTTTTATTGAAATCTTTACTAAAATGTTCTATTTTACCTATCTCTCACTGTGACAATGCTGTGCACTGGAGTTAGTTGTACAGAGACAATCAGATAGAAGAAAACCAAGTTTGATTATATCAGAGTTCAGCTTGATCTGGCTTGTGCAAGCTCCAATATTAGTAGACATTCCCATATTTTGTCTTATCTTTTTACTAGTTTTCTTTTTTATATCTGTATTGTCAGTGTGTATATGCTGTACAGTATAGCTGCATTGCAAATTAGGGTGCAGAGTCCATGAAAATCTGGAAGATAATTCACATTTGAGGACTCCTATGGTGCAGCAAGTTTTATAAATATGGATAGGTGTGCAAGCCCACTGTTTTGCTGATAAGACTTGTCAGTCTGTCTGCTTTGGTGTGTAATGTTCTTTTGCTCTGGGTCTTCCCCATATAAATGAAAAATGTACTTGCATATACCTAAGGGAAGGGTGTTATCACAATCTTGCCTTTGTAAACACTAAACTAATTGATAAAAGTGTTTAGCACTTTTAAAAATCATTTTAATAGATTTTATAAACCTATTCAAGCAACAAATCAACAATAAAGCATGATTTTATATCATATCCTAGATATTACATTATAATCAATACTCTTTATTCTTTTTACATATACGTAAAAGATTAAGGAAAAAAACCATTAAATTACATTTGATATAATTTGTCTTTCCTTTTTTAGTTGTGCAGATGGGTATTTTGGACAGCCGTCAGTGCCAGGTGGATCATGTAAGCAATGCCCATGTCATAACAATCTCGACCTTTCATCCCCTGGCTGCTGTGACAGAGAGACGGGTGCATGTAGAATATGTAAGCCTGGCGTGACTGGTGAATATTGCGATAAATGTGCAGATGGATATTTTGGAGATGCTCTTGGGGCAAGGAGCTGTCAACGTAAGTATCTATTGTTTGCTACATTAAACTAAAGTCATAAACATGAAAAATTAGATAAGAAGTAACATTAAATAAGTACATAATCATCTATATTTTACAAGTGCATCTCTTAAACCGGCAGTAAAACCTTCTTTGTTATTTTTACCTACAGGTAAGCCTATAATACGGATTACCTGTAGGTAAAATGAATATCTCCTAAAAGGTGCTCATTTAGGAGATATTCACCCTGCATGCAGCCAGTGACACCACTGGTGTCTGAAGGTCCAGCATACCTTGCCAAAACTTCCAAGCTTCGAGCTGGAACCGAAGGGCTCCCACCCCCATCATCTCGGCTCCGGTTAATCACACAGCCGGAGCGCGTAAACCTGGAAGAAAGACCGGGGACGATGTGAGCCCTCTCAGCAGTGACAGCGCGCCGTGGGACGGCTTCGTTCTAAGTTAAGTATTCCATAATATGCTAGTATGCGATGCATACTAGCACATTATGCAATTTCCTTACAGGTTTTTTTTTTTTTTTTTCCACCAGCTGCGTTTTACAACCGCTTACATTTTTGTTACAGTTTCCTTTATAGGTCACCATGGAGCTGATAAGTTATTATTAAAGCATGCCCCTAGAAGCAGCTGCAAAAATGTCCTGTGCGCATGACATTTTAGAACCTAAGTTCTATCTACCCTTTATTTTAATAAGCAGAGACTGTGCAATCATACATTTCGCACATCACAGATGAACTCAATGTTTTTTTCATTCAAATATACAGGGTGGGGCATTTATATGGATACACCTTAATAAAATGGGAATGGTTGGTGATATTAACTTCCTGTTTGTGGCACATTAGTATATGTGAGGGGGGAAACTTTTTAAGATGGGTGGTGACCAGAGCGGCCATTTTGAATCCAACTTTTGTTTTTTCAATAGGAAGAGGGTCATGTGACACATCAAACTTATTGGGAATTTCACAAGAAAAACAATGGTGTGCTTTGTTTTAACATAACTTTATTCTTTCATGAGTTATTTACAAGTTTCTGACCACTTATAAAATGTGTTCAATGTGCTGCCCATTGTGTTGGATTGTCAGTGCAACCCTCTTCTCCCACTCTTCACACACTGATAGCAACACTGCAGGAGAAATGCTAGCAAAGGCTTCCAGTATCCGTAGTTTCAGGTGCTGCACATCTTGTATCTTCACAGCATAGACAATTGCCTTCAGATGACCGCAAAGATAAAAGTCTAAGGGGGTCAGATTGGGAGACCTTGGGGGCCATTCAACTGGCCCACGATGACCAACCCACTTTCCAGGAAACTGTTCATCTAGGAATGCTCGGACCTGACACCCATAATGTGGTGGTGCACCATCGTCCAGGCTCGTAAGGATCTACTTGTCAAAGGACCTTTCACCCAACCAGTAGCACCCGGTCAACTTACCGGGGGTTCCAGAGGGTTAGACTGGGGGAATCTGAAAATAGAAACGCCAGTAGACTTCCGTT
>BLSH010197617.1:47003-75203 GCA_018402905.1 Glandirana rugosa
TCACAGATCCCCCTCCTTTACAAATCCCCCCTTCATCACAGAGACCCCACAATCAAAGACTCCCTCAATATTATAGTCAGTCTCTCCCTTTCATTATCGCAGCATTCCCCACCCTCCCCATCCCCATCCCCACATTGTCCTACCTTATTCACACAAGCCAGCCATACATGGCAAGTCTGGACAAAGGGCGGGACTTTTCAAGTTAAAGGTGGGTGATTGGTTGCTGGGACCACCCCACTGTCTAGCAACCAATCACCCGTTTTGTAACTTGAAAAGTCCCGCCCTTTGTCCGGACCTGCAGTGCTTCCAGGCTATTGTGAATAAGATAGGGCTGTGTGTGGAGAGGGGGAGGAAGCAGGAGTGATGCGATGATGACAGGGAGAGACCTGCTGCTCCTCCCATGTAATCAACTATGTTAGCGGCAGCGGCGGGCAGGCGAGCCGACAGTTGGAAGAAAACGTAGAGGAGGCTTTGTGAGGCTGCTGGCCAGAAAGGGCTGCTACTGGGTCCAGATTCGGCCTGCGGTCCATCATTTAGTGGTGCCCAGTCTATTGCATATAACCTTAATAAAGTAGCATGGGCCGGGCAGCAGATTCTTTCTTAGCTCTACTTCAAAGTAAAGCTGGCCATAGACGATCTACTTTTTTCACTCAGCCAGCGAAAAAAAACCAGATCAGATTTCTCCATCCACACAAGTGAGGTGGATGGAGAAATCCCTACTTCTGGGACATTGTATTCTGACAGCAGAACTCTTCAATCGGCTGCTACTAGCTGACTGAGAAAAAAATTCCACCAAGCCCATTTAACAGGAACAGCTACACATGGATCCATCTACAACCAGCTTAAGATGATTCTCAGAGGAGCTTTAACTTGGTTGAATGTTCTTTACATGTCCTCTTCCTTTCCTATTTGTGGACATTTAATTTACTCTAGAATAGTAATCTTATTTTAGATATGGATACATGTGCTGTTTGACTATACACCATCTGAATATCCCCACTGGAAAGACTAAATATTTTCCACTACAGTCCTTGCTATCATGTTTTATATTGTGGTCTTCACCTTTGTACGTTTCACATAACCTGTCTAATAGGTAGCAAAAATTAGAACACATGTCACTATAGATTTATTCTGCATACTATGAGCTGATTGTATAGCTAAACCTAATATTTTAGAATGTTATATAGATAGATGTTGGTCTTATATTTCTTGAAAATGTCCCTAAAACACAACGACTTATGATGTACATATGCATTGATTTTAGCTTTACTATGAGACCAAAATGGATTTCTTATCATAATACCTTTCCAAAGCACATCCGTTCCACTGGCATAAACTACATGCTTTTATGCTTTTATTTAGATGAATATATTGAAAAACCTGCCATACAAATCCTGTAGATTTTTTGTTGATTTGCTTTGACGTCCACTTGTGCTAAAAGTGTTTGAAGAATCTATTCATCATTTTAAGCTGAGGTCTATTCAGCTAAAGCAAGCTTTTATTAGTACAGAAATACCACAACGCATTCAGATTACAATGTAAGAGTGTTTCCGTCAGCTAATGCATGATGATCGAGAAGTTTTAGTGACCTGCATCTGTTCAATCTTTGCAAAGGTTAATGCCCAGGCTACAAACATTTAAGAGGCCATGTTGTAAAAAAAGGGGCCCTTGTAACCTGGTATAAAATAAGCAATTAGCTTTACATTAGACTTGTATTTTTTTACATACTGCAATGCTGCCAAACCATGCTGACTGTTAAAATGTTGTTATAGAAGATTTTTAGCTAATGTACATTTTTTTGGATTGGTTCATCCCTCTACAGCCTGGATAGTATAAAATTTGTGTTTGTATATAGGTTGAATTTCAAATGCCCTAATCTTAGAAGACTCTGACCATGCCAGGAAAATACTGTGATGTCCTAAAAAAAAGCTGTGTAGTGATTTTAAGAGTGGGAACTATTATTCAGGTCAAGTCAGCATAAAATGGTCATCTAATTAAATAAGCTTAAGTCTGAGGTCCCTTACCATATTTAATATAGTTTGCAGGGGGGGTCAGGACTGGGTACAGGAACAAGGGGAGCAAGATTAAAGCAGCAGGGTAGAGGATGCAATCTAGAGCAGGAGCAACTGGCATTCAGAATTTGGCAGCAAGAAAGGCAATCAAAACACTGATGCAAGTTGTGTTAGTAGAGACAGGCTTAAGTATCCTCTTAGCAGCTGGGGTCTGTTGGAGCTGATTGCAGGAACTTGCTGGCTGCTGGGAGACACCTGCTGGTGGACACCAGAACTGCAGCATTCCACCCAGGGAAGCACAGTGCCACTAGCAGATGAACTGGGTCCTGACAGGGTCCCAGAAGACTCCCCCTACTACACTATGCCTAAAAATAAATATGGGGTGTGGAGACAAAGCCAATCAATCTACATAAGGAGAGTGGTGACTAGTCTTTATGACAGATAAATACTGCACATGGGCAAACTTTTACACTGGATTATTGCATAGATCTGAAAGAGTACACATTTGCAAAGTCAAAATTTATAACAGCTCTGATCTTTACATACTTAAAGCGGAGTTCCACCTGAAAGTGGAACTTCCACTCAGCTGATTCCTCCCTACCTCCGGTGCTAGATTTGGCACCTTTTGGGGGGAGGGGAGCGGGTACCTGTTTTTGACAGATACCCCGTCCCCACTTTCGTTGGACCTTGCCGTGGCAAGGTACGTCACAAGTTCGGCCCCCTCCTCCTTCCCCTGCTGCCGGGCCAGTGAGAGGGCGGCAGCATGCTTCCCATGTGCAGTAAGGACCCAGCTGTGAAGCCGCAAGGTTTCACTACCAGGTTCCCTTACTGGCAATGGCAGCAGCACCCGACAGCTGATATAAACATCGACTGGGGTGCTGACATGACTGTACTTCAAGACAGGTAACTGTCCTAATATTAAAAGTTAGCAGCTACAGTATGTGTAGCTGCTGACTTTTAATTTTTGAAAGGGGGGGGCGGAACACTGCTTTAAAGGTTAGTTAGCACCACCCATTTTTTTGTGCTCAAAGGTTTACTTTAGTATACAATTTTGTTAATTTTCAGTCTAACCTCTTTAAATATCATCATAATTACTGAAACTAGGAACCATACATACCTCGCCTGTTTAGACTAGTATTTTTGACACACATTATTCATATTGAAATTGTATTTCATGTATATTTTAGTATAGTGTAATGGTCCATATATCTTTCTAATTTCATAATAACTTAAATGTGAATACATATATACCACAGTGCCCCCTACTGGCTAATGTGTATTATTATATACAAATAAATAAATGTGTCCAAAAAGAAAAAATAAATAAATATTATAGTGCCATCTGGTGACCAAAGTACATCATCATATACATCAAAAGGCTGTCATAGCATGTAATATATACAGTTTAATATTGTGCAAAGACCAATAAAGTGCCTAACGTGCATACAAAATACAAAGATAACAAAATATCTGATCAAAATAGTGCATAGAGTCCATAAACAGTTTTGACAGATAAAAAAACAGCCAGCAGCCATTTGTTATCTGTCAATATTGGGACTGCCGGGAATTGATGTGCTGTGATTGCCTATTGCCCGAGTGTACCGGTATTAGTACACATGCAAATGTGAGTTTTACTTTTTCTTTTAAGTAAATGGCTTTTATTAAACGATTCAGCACTATGTGAGTTCCCTCTGTTTTTACATGCAATTTGGTACCGTTGATCATTATGTTGCCTTGCCGTAGGAGGATAATATCCCTGTGGGGACTGTGCGAATTGGCCCATCTGGGGTTGCACTTGGAGGTGAGCGCAATATATTGCTTGGTGGAGGTGTGTGCATGCACCTGGGAGCACTCACTGTCAGAAGTAGGAGCACTTAACTGGACAGCAGTGGTTACAGCGGCACCTTGTTTTGCATAGTTTGCACTTATATTGATCTTCCAGGAACTAATATCTGTATTCACTGCAGGAGCAGCAGCTTATTTTGGCACTGTTTATGGACTCTATGCACTATTTTGATCAGATATTTTGTTATTTTTGTATTTTTTATGCACTTTATGCACTTTTATTGGTCTTTGCACAATATTAAACTGTATATATTACATGTTATGACAGCCTTTTGATGTATATGATGATGTGCTTTGGTCACCAGATGGCACTATAATATTTATTTATTTTTTCTTTTTGGGCACATTTATTTATTTGTATATAATAATACACATTAGCCAGTAGGGGGAACTGTGGTATATATTTATTCACATTTTGCTTTGTGGATTGCGCCTCACTACCTATTTATTTATTTATTATTTGTGTGGTATTTTGGGTACTACATTCGTGACGGGCAGCAAACGTTTAATCTATTTTTATTTTATTTTTGAGTAGCGAGGTTTTATTATTGTTGATTTATAATGACTTAAATATAGTTGCTTTTCCTATTTCTTATGATTTTAATTTTTCATTATTAAGTTGAGTAAACAAATAATGTATCAGCACTCATCTAGAATAATTTATCATTTAATTACAATTATAATTTGTTGTGTGATGTATCTCAGACAATGCATGAAATATTCAATGCTAAATGTCATCTGCTGTATTCTGTCTCTTAGTATTATCTCACTTGAATGTCAAATCTCAGAAGCTTAACAATTTCTCTTACTTTCCAATGCTGTTGTATCTTTTTATGTTTCTTACACTTTCTCTCTATTCTCTTTGCTTTCACTCTAAAAGCCTAACTGTTGGTGGGATTCTGAAAAGCAGATATGTCAGTCCTGTAGCTGTAGTGTGACTGGTTCAATGTCCCAACGCTGTGACATAACAGGGAGGTGTATCTGTAAACCAGAGTTCTTTGGGAAGCGATGTGAGTTCAAAAAGCAGGGTTATGAGAGGAAAGAACTGCCTCGGAAATCTCAAAATATCCAAGTTCCTGTTCGAAGGTGGAACTACCCCACATCGAGAGGCTGTCCTAGAGGAGCTTACAAACCATCAATCCCGGTAATTGCTTTGCAGGCTTATTCTGCATGGTGTGGAGTTCACTACCAGTGCACGACAAGTTATCGATTGATATCTGAAATACATTAACAAGGGTCTAAAATCAAAAAGCTAAAGGTGTTGTTAAATACATACTCACTTTTGCACTATTTCCTAACTAGTGATATTTAGAATTTTAAACTCTGCTACATGAATAGATATAATTTTAGGATTTATGTAGATATAGCGAAAAAGTCTAACATAGCATTTAATTGCTTTATCGAATTCATGTCCTGCAGAGATTAAATAATGATATTAAATCTCTTTTTTAAAAAGGCCTCAAGTTTTTAAAACCACATTCACAAATGTAAGCACTTCTTAATGATTTAAATTGTACCTTGTCATAACTACAGTGAGAAAATAGACCTTACTTTATACAGAAGTTTCTCTCTGTTGTCGGAAAGATTCTAGGGACTCAGTGGCCTACTGTTAAGCATGGAATCATTAGTTGCATGTGTGTGCAGTCCCTTTATAGTGTATTATCTTCTACTCAGAATTTCATCATGTGGTTTGCCTTTTTAATGCCTTTTATACATTTTATATCATAATAAATCTATGTACATAACTTATTGTTGTGTTCTATTCCCTTTTCAGCCACAAACCTATGGTCCTGTTTTCTCTCAAGGATGTGTTCCCTGTAACTGCAACTCTTTTGGATCCAAATCATTTGACTGCGATGACAATGGGCAATGTCATTGTCAACCTGGAGTAGCTGGAGATAAATGTGACCACTGTGCCCGTGGATATTATGATTTCCAAGAAGGTGGATGTACCCGTAAGTACATTATCTGTTAACAGGGAATTGTAGTTTAAATCAGCTCATTTTATTACAGGTACATGAAAACAAAAGGTGTGCAAGGTCTTTCGGTTTTTTTTTTCTTTAAAAAACAGTTGCAGCCTAAGTATAAAAGCCTGCCCCCTGTAATCATGATGTAAAGAAGGACTCTTGCTCTCTGCATGGAAGTCACTCTTCCGATGCTTAACTTGCCCTCTGCTGAGTCACAGCTATAGTTCATCAATCTGTAAAGATTATGTTTTGTGTTGTTCGGAAGGCATGCATGGGTTGGTGACATCACAAGGGGGCAGTGCAACCAGGTGATGCCGCCAGGTGGCTCCACCCCTTACTATATAAGAACTATCAAATGGCAAGCCAGGCATTTGGTGGTTTGCCTTAGCTGACAGTGGAGCATTTTTCTTTTTCAGGTGGTTGTATCAGCGTCATGATTGGATAAGGGTACTATTTACCCCATACTCATTCACATGGGGGGAGGCGGGATCTGGGGCCCCCTGCCCACAGACCCCCATGACCACAACCCAGGGTTGTAGGGATGAGGCCCTTGTCCCCATTAACATGGGGACAAGGTGCTTTGGGGTGGGGGGGCAGAGCCCTTCCTGCTCCAAAGCCCCCACCCCCCCATATTGAGGGCATGTGGCCTGGTATGATTCAGGAGGGGGGCTCTAGGATACACTAAAATTTACTTCAATTATTTTTTTGAAAATCAATATTTCAGCACAGGTGTTCCGCTTATTCAAGAGCAGCAATTACAAAGAACTAAAACAAGGATTAAAAAATGCTGAGTTTTTTTTACTGATCTGAGGTGAGATGCATTGTTGTCTATAGGACGTTACACACAGCTTTGTAATAGATACACTTTAAATTGTTACTAAACCCACAACAGTAAAATCAGTCTGCATATGCAGAATAGCTTGCTTGTTGTAATCACTGTGGAATTTAAGGGGTTAATCCTCTGCTTTGTGTAAATAGGCTCTTTGATCTTCTATGGCCAGATACTTCCTGCTTGCACTGTCTGTGTGTAAGGCCATACTACACACAGGCAGGGTTGTAAGTTTGCACATGCTCTGTTCGGTCTCCCTTATGCTGCGTTGGAGATTTCCTGTTTCAGTTGAGTTTTTCAGGTCACATGGTATTTACATCACACATTTGGGCATGTATACAGATTCTAACTGACTGTCCAGACCCTCCCTCCTCCTCCATGCCCAGTAACTAAAAAATACCACAGTGGGTAGGATATCACATCTAGAATCATGGAAGATCTGCCTCCCTTAAAAGCACATGGATACAGACTGCAGTGGATTTCTAAAGACAGTGATTCCATAAATGAGATAACACCACTGTACATGTTTTTGCAGCATCAGTCGCAGCCTGCAGCCATGCATATTGAGGTAATAGATATTTCTATACTTTTACTGGTATTTTTTAGTTACTGGGCATGAAGGAGGTGGGAGGGCCTGGACAGTCAGTTAGAATCTGTATACATGCCCAAATGTGTGATGTAAATACCATGTGACCTGAAAAACTCAACTGAAACAGGAAATCTCCAACGCAGCATAAGGGAGACCGAACAGAGCATGTGCAAACTTACAACCCTGCCTGCGTGTAGTATGGCATTACACATAGACAGTGCAAGCAGGAAGTATCTGGCCATACAAGATCAAAGAGCCTTTTTACACAATGCAGAGGATTAACCCCTTAAATTCCACAGTGAGTATAACAAGCAAGCTATTCTGCATATACAGACTAATTTTACTGTTGTGGGTTTAGTAACATTTTAAGTCACTGCTGAGATCTAAAAAAAAAAAAAAAAAACAACTTTTTTAGGTTTACTACAACCAGTTTAATAAAGGCCGATTACTAGATGCTATATTTTACTGCAGGCAAATGCTATTTATTTAGACCTGTAAGACCTCTTGCACGTGGGGTCATAATTTACTGATGTTTACTCAGAAACTTTTGACGCTCTTGTGCAAGGGGCCAAAAGCTGTTTGTAAAGACCTGAGTAATGTTGAGAGTAGACAAGTAAAGGTGTAAAGCGTATAGACGAATATAGAATAGTTACATTTTTTCTTCATTGCAGGTATTGTAATATACTAATTTATACTCATGTAAACATGCTTATAGACAAGTAAACATGTGTGTGCGAGTAAATTATTGCACATAAATGTTTTCTATTTTAGTTTTACTGCTTTGTGCTTTATAAAGAAGAATTTTACTTGTATATACTTAACATTACTCAGGTCTTTACACAGTTTTTGGCCCCTTGCACACGGCATCACAAGTTCCTGAGTAAACACCAATAAATTATGATATGATTTTTGGTTATTTTTTTAGATCTCATCAGTGATTTAAAGTGTATCTATTCAAAAAACTCTTTTGCATGTTTGCAATGCATGTTTATCCCATTCAAATTGTGCTAGAAGCAGAAAATATAACAGTATTGTGTTGCCAATATTTGTCAATGGTTTAACCTTGCTGTGCCTAATATGAGAGTTTTGTCACTATTTAGCTTGTGATTGCCCTCATGTTGGGAATAACTGTGATGAGGAAACAGGCCAGTGTGTTTGTCCTCTCAACACCATTGGAGATCTATGTGAGAAATGTGCACCAAACCACTGGGGATACAGCATTATCACTGGATGCAAGGTCAGTCAATCAATACATTCACAGTAGGGTAAATAATGGTCAGACTGTTATATACTCACAAACATCAAGGTATGATTGCCAATGATAGTATTGATTAGTACTTTTCTTTGTGAGGATTTGATGTGAAAGTTGATGTGTCTCTTCTGTTTTAATATCTCTATGTGGTGAACTTCAATGATGGTACGTATATTGTATTTTCTTTTCTTTCCCTACTGTTAATATAAATAACATGCTCCCAAATGTAAAATTCAATTCAAAGCAGTTATTACAATTTTTGAGCAACATAATCTGGTAATGTTATTAATTAACTGGAGTTTGACATTTGTGTGAAGTGTTTAATTGTCCTGGACAAAAAGGTATTCTATTTAACAAATACAACAAAGCAAATGGTTAATATAAAACAGAGAATATATTATAAGTATGTTGCTTGGCAGTTTAAATAAAACTGTATGCTTGTTCATCATGATTTGTCTTGTCAAAACAGTTGTGAAAGAAAAAGATCACGATGATCCTACACAACTTCAAAGTTAGTTTCTAATTTAGTTAATGAACCCAATGACTTTAAAGAGGAAGTAAACCCAGATGGGGTTTACTTCCTCTACATTCCCCTGTAAACTAGGAGCATAATGGGCTACTATGCATTGCATAGTAGCCCATTATGTGCCACTTACCTGCAAACGAAGCCAGCGACGTCCAGTGCTGTCCCCTGTGCTGGCGGCATCCATCTTCAGCCCCTCTTCCTTCTGGGGCCGCGACTCCGGCTCTGTGACTGGCCGGAGTCGCGTGACGTCATTCCCACGCTCTCGGGAGCCACCAGTCACGGCACGATAACAGTGAAGGAACGCCATGAAGGCCGTTTCTTCACTGCGAATGTGCCGAAATGACGTCGGCACTGCATATCTCCTGAACCGTGCAGTTTTGGGAGATATGCAGGGCACCTATAGGTAAGCCTTATCATAGGCTTACCTGTAGGTTAAAGTGGTTGTCATGAGTTGACAACCACTTTAATGACACAAGATATTGCCCCAACCACACCTCAGCTTGTTAGTATCTTTTGTTATTTATAGTAGTGAAGGAACATTGCTAATGTATTAGGGCTCATGGACATAAGTGATTAGTATGCACCTGTCTGTTCAGCGTTTGCTATATAATAAGCAGAGCTGAGTGGAGCCTAATAGTATGGCATACAACCATGTGGGGAAAGTGCTTGTCAGTGAACACTGGCACAAGTGGAGTGCAAGTGCTGAATGCAAGTCATTTGACTTTGAGCACATATCAAAAGCACAATGTTTTTAACAAAGTAGGGACAATGTCAGGAAAAATATAGGGCAACAAACTTCCAGTCTTTCGCCTTTTCACCCCCTTCCAGTCCAGGCTGTCACAATTTTAATTACAATTACTTGGACATACACTGTACCCAAATGAAATTGTTAGCATTTTTAGACAGACAGAGTTTTCTTTTGGTGGTGTTTGATCACAGCTGTTTTTTTTGCTATAAGTGAAAAAAAAAGACCAAAAAATGTTGCAAAAATAAATTCTTCGTTTCTGTTATAAAATTTTGCAAATAAATAATCTTTCTTCATAAATGTAAGCCAACATGTATTCTGCTACATTTCTTTGGTAAAAATAACCCACATAAGTGTATATTATTTTGTCTGTGTGAAAAAAAGTTTTGAACTCTACAAACTATGGTATATACTGTATATTTGGAAATTGATCATTCCTTATGTGCTAATTGCTAGCTCGTTTCTGGAGGCCCTAAATTGCCTGGACAGTACAAATACCCCCAAATGACCCCTTTTTGAAAAGTAGACAGTTAGAGGTATTTAATAAGAGGCACAGAGTGTGTCCTTGAGAGCAACTGAGAGCACTCATGAGTGGGCGATGTGGGAGGACATACAGCCTTTTTATATACATACATTTGTGACTTTTATTTTCTCTTTAAAACATATCAGTGCATTGCATTTTTGTAAATAGGCCAATCTTTCCTTAATTCAGAAGAAAATATGGTTTCTCTGCAAAAAACAGGACCGCCCATAAGTGCAGTGTGTGATCCCTGATGCTAGCAGATGTAGTTTTGATGGATCAATGACATCTCTATGACATCAGGGGACAGGGAGCAGTTCATTTTGTATTTTGTGATTGGCGATTGGCTATTTTTAAATATTCATTTGGTTTTGCACTGGACCTGTTACATGCCTGATGAAGGGGTTCTGTATGACCCCAAACATCCCTGTTTTAGTTGTAATGTGATCATCAAAGAAAGTATTAGACCTTTTTTGGAGATCCTTAGTGTGTTGGGGACAAATCCTTTGTTCTGAGTTTCCAGCTAGTGGTCACTATGACACTCATGTACCTGACAGGCATTTCCAGGAATGTGTGCATTGGGATTATTTGTTTGGTCATCGCAAAAAACAGACACATTTTGATGGAAAACTATATAACTAATAAAAAGAAAACATAAATTTGCATACAATAACATTTTCAAAATGCAGCATTCAAGAGCTCCAGAAAAACAAAAAGGAAATAATGCTGAGATCCTCTTATGATACTTATTATATATTTAAAAGTGTCCTAAGAATAACTACTGCAGTAGGGAACAGACACACAAGATGCACTTAGCAAATAACTGTTCTGTTTTATTTTGATGCATTTGAAGGTTTTTATACACATGATTATGTAGGTATCACATCAATATTACAATTGTACTTATATGGTAACAAGGGGCGTAACATAGGCAGGCTAATTCTAATCAGGACTCGAAAGAATGCATACATGTACTGAACACATTATTAGTGCCGTGTGCACAGTGAGTGTGGTGTGCAATACATACAAAATAGAATACAATTATATACAGAACTTACAAATTTCCTTTAAAAAAAGGTTCTTTTTTTTGTTTTGTCTGGAAAATGCAGAGTGATACCATTTGACTGGTCCAGTCGAATATACAGTACTTGCAAGCCTTTGAGATTAGTCAAAGTAAACATGGTCTCTTCCTAATGTATGATTTGGTTGGTTATTTCTATTTTGCAGGCCACAAACCTGACAGGTTTTAACCACTTGCTGAGTGGGCCATAGCCGAATGACAGCTATGTCCTCCTGAACTTGCGCTTCCCACACAGCCCCTGGGATGCGCACATGAAAGTGTCCATGATGGCTGGGTCATCCGGACCCAGCGCATCATGGATTGGTGTAAAGGGCCAATGACAGCAGCTCTTTACCACATGATCACTCCATCCACTAATGGAACGATCACTTGTAAACAAACCGGCGCATGTCCGGTTCAGCTCTCTCCTCTCCTCACACTGATCGGTACAGTGTGTGCAGAGAGGAGGGAGCCGGTTCAGCAGCACTTGTGGGCTGGATCTGAGGTGCCCACAGGGCTGATATGTGCCCATTCTGGCTCATCTGTGCCTCATTAATGCCCAGCCATGCCTCATTCATGCTCATCCATGCCCAGCCATGCCTCATTCATGCTCATCCATGCCCAGCCATGTTCATTCATGCTTATCCATGCCAAGCAATGCTTCATTCATGCTCACCCATGCCTAGCCATGTTCATTCATGCTCATCCATGCCCAGACATGCCTCATTCATGTTCATCCATGCCCAACCATGCCTCATTCATGCCTCATCCATGCCCATCACAATGCTCATCCATGCCACATCAATACTCATCCGTGTCACATCCATGCCACATCAGTACTCATCTGTGCCACATCAATACTCATCCATGCCACATCCATTCCACATCAGTACTCATCCGCGACACATCCATGCCACATCAGTGTTCATCCGTGCCACATCAGTGCTCATCCATGCCTCATAGTTCCATAGTAGTTATGGCTGAAAAAAAACAATAGTCCATCCAGTACAGCCTGTGTAGGTGTACGTTTGCCAGTGCCCATATCCCTGTATGTTGTACTCTTCAAGATATACATCAAAGAGTCTTTTAAATATATCCATACTCCCCGCAGTCACTACCAGTTGTGGAAGTTCCACATCCTTATTGCCTTGACTGTGAAGAACCCCCTATGCAGTTTAAGATTAAATCACTTCTCTTCCAGTCTCAATGTGTGTCCCCATGTCCTCCTACATTTTCTGGGACTGAACAGTTTTTTTCCTATGCTGGGATCCCCATTGAGGTATTTATAGATCATAATCATGTCCCCTCTCAAGCGTCGCTTCTCCAGAGAGAATAAATTAAGCGTTTGCAGTCGCTCCTCGTAAGTAAGGTCTTCTAGTCCCCTTATAACTTTAGTTGCCCTCCTTTGGACTCCCTCCAGCTCCAGTATATCCTTTCTAAGGACCGGTGCCCAGAATTGGCTGGAGTGCTCCAGATGGGGCCTTACCAGGGTTTTATAAAGTGGCAGAATTATAGTTTTGTCCCTGGAGTATATCCCTTTTTTTATGCATGCTAATATTCTACCTGCTTTGGTAGCTGCAGCTTGACATTGCATGCTATTGCTCAGTCTGTCATCTACTATGACCCCCAGATCCTTCTCCATTTTTGATTCCCCCAGAGGCTCTCCCCCTAGTGAGTACTTTGCTTTCATGTTTTTTTCCCCCCAAGTGCATTACTTTACATTTCTCTACATTAAACCTCATATGCAATTTGTCTGCCCACTCCATTCATTTGTTCAGGTCATTCTGTAAAATTTCAGTATCCTGGTGTGATGCCATTGCCCTGCTTACCTTTGTATCATCAGCAAAACCTGAGACTGAGCTATCAATCCCTTCCCCTATATCATTAATGAATAAATTGAATAGAATTGGTCCCAAGACAGAACCCTGGGGTACCCCACTTGTCACTTCAGACCAGTCTGAGTACATGTTATTAATCACCACCCTTTGCACTTGTCCCTGTAACCAGTTCTTTACCTGAGAACAAACCATATGGTCCATGCCTGCCGACCTCAGCTTGTAAATCAAGCGTTTATGGGGAACTGTGTCAAAAGCTTTTGCAAAATCCAGATACACTACATCCACAGGCCTTCGCCTATCTAGATGGCTGCTCACTTCCTCGAAGAATGTTAGCAGGTTTGTCTGGCAGGAATGACCCTTCTTAAACCCATGCTGATTACTACTAATGAGGTTACCTTCCTCAGTTAATTTTTGGATATAGTCTCTAATCATCCCCTCCAATAATTTACCCACTATTGATGTTAGGCTGATTGGCCTCTGCCCTTTTTAAATATTGGTACCACATTGGATTTTCTCCAATCAGCTGGTACCAATCCCCTCATTATACTGTTCACAAAGTTTAAGAACAATGGCCTGGCTATCACCTGACTAAGTTCGCTGAGGACTCTTGGGTGTAAGCCATCTGGTCCTGGTGATTTGTTTATATTAAGGCTATCTAGGTAGTCTTTCTTTGACTCCAGCCTCTGTCAGCCATGAGGGTATGTCCTGTGTTGTGTCACTAACAGTATAGTCGCGGTTGGTAAACCCCTCTTTCCTGCAAAAAACTAAGGAGAAGAAGGCATTTAGAACTGTTGCCTTTTTTGTGTCATCTGTAACCATCTGCCCATCGTTGTCTTTTATGTGTGCAATGTGCTCTGCTTTTGCCTTTTTATTGTTAATATATTTAAATAGTTTCTTTGGGTTTTTTTTACTCTCCTCCATTACGTGTTTTTCTCATAATCTTTTTTAGCCGCCCTGATTGCATTTTTGCACTTCTTATTACATTCCTTGTAGTGTTTGAATTCAGAAGGTGACCCATCCCCTTTATATTTTTTAAAGGCCAAGTTTTTCTCTTGAATGAGGCTTTTCACATTACGGTTTAGACACCCATGTTTGACCTTTGCTCTTTTATATTTATTGCCCACTGGAATGCACTGTGTGATACCCTTATTTAATATTCTCCTAAAGCATTCCCATTTTTCTTCTGTGCTCATTTTTTTTCTAGGAGTTTGTCTCAATTTATGTCCAGCAGTAATGACCGCAGTTTTGAAAAATTAGCTTGCTTAAAGTTTAGTGTTTTAGTGCTGCACTGGTGCCTCTTATTCCTGTGATTTACACTAAATGCAATCATTCTATGGTTGCTAGATCCCAAGTTATCGAGTATCGCCACGTTTGAAACCAGATTTGGATTGTTTGTAATTAATAGATCTAGCAGGGCATTCTTTCTAGTTGGGAAACCCACCAATTGGGACATGAAATTGTCCTGTAGGACATTCATGAAATGACAGGCCTTTAATGAGTGTGCTGTCCCCTCTGCCCAGTCAATATCAGGATAATTGAAGTCCCCCATTATGATTACATTTCCCTGTTTCGCTGCCATTTTTAGCTGGGATAGTAGTTCCAGCTCCTCCTCCTCCTTTAGGTTGGGCGGCCTGTAACATACCCCCACTAATAATTTCCCATTTACCTCTCCTCTATGAAGTTCAACCCATACTGATTCCACCTCCTTCCTCATCCCGTTCATAATGTCACTCCTCTCTACCACCCTTACACCATTTTTGACATATAGACACACCCCTCCGCCTCTTCTACCTTCCCTATCCTTTTGATACAATGCATACCCCTGTATATTAGCCAGCCAATCATGTGAGCTGTCAAACCAAGTTTCAGTTATTCCCACAAGGTCTAAGTCCTCCTTGTGTAACAGCAGCTCCAGTTCTGCCATTTTTTTAGCTAGACTCCTAGCATTTGCGTATAGGCCTCTTAATGTTGTATGAGCGCATATTGTTTTCTCCATATGTTTCCTCTGGCTCAGTTTAGGAATTGTCCCCTCATTCACTCGCAAATTAGATGCTGTGGTTGAATTGTCACTGCTAACTCCACTATAGCCCTCTGTCCCCTGCTCACTACTGGCTATTGCTTCCTCTGACCCCCCCCCAATACCTAGTTTAAAAGCCCCTCCAAATTTGTGGCCACCTTTCTTCCTAATAGAGCTGTACCATCCCCATTAAGGTGCAGCCCATCCTTACTAAAGAGCCAGTATCCGATCGAGAAGTCGGCCCAGTTCTCCAGGAACTCAAACCCCTCTTTCCTACACCAGTTCTGCAGCCACCTGTTTAGTTCCCTAATCTTCTGCTGCCTCTCTGGTGTGGCTTGAGGTACAGCTAGTATTTCAGAGAAAACTACCTTGGAGGTCCTTTTCCTAAGTCTATTCCCTAAGTCCCTGAAATCCTTTTTTGTACTCTCCACCTTCCTCTCACTTTGTCATTGGTACCAACGTGTACTATGACCTCTGGGTCCTGCCCAGCCCTGCATCAGTACTCATCCATGCCACATCAGTGCTCATCCATGCCACATCAGTGCTCATCCATGCCACATCCCTGCCGCTACAGTGCCCATCAGTGCCACTACAGTGCCCATCAGTGCCCTACAGTGCCTCACAAAAGTGTAATAGATAGGAAATTAGATTTTAAATGTATGTCTCTAGAACATCTGATGGTGCTCCCTGCATGCTGGGCCTCTGTACTTGGACAGGCTGTGTAAAAGTCTCACACATATGGTATCACCATACTCAGGAGCTGTAGCAAAATGTATTTTGGGGTGTCATTTTTGCTATGTGCATGCTATATGTCAGAAAAATCTTATAAATGGATAACTTTGTGTTAAAAGAAATACGTTTTCATTTTATTTCCACATTTTCCAATAACTTGTGGGAAAAAATGACATGTTCAAAAGACTCATTATGTCTCATAGTGTCAGGAATCAGCAGCTTGGCAGACCAGACACGTAGCTACACCAGGAAACTGAGACCAAACAAGGATACAACTTAAAAAGGTGAGATTTATTTACAGTGCACAGTAATAAACAAACACAGCAAACAGTGAACATAAACAAACCCCAGCAAACAAAACCTAAAACCTGACAAAAACACTCACACCTACACTGCAGACTAAAGCTAATACTGGACAAGGGTACAGGGTATATGGGGAATCAAGGAGGATACAAGGCAAGGGACAAGAAGCAAGGTGGAGAGAAACAGACAAAACAGGATCTCTAGCAGCAGGAAGGCGAACTGAATCGTGACGCACTGGGGAAAGGGAGGAACAGTCTTAAATAGACATTAATGGCTGAACCCAGGTGTGGCTGATTGTTGCAGCTTGCTGGCTCTGGGGAGACACCTGCTGGTGGCCACTGGAGCTGCAGCAACCAGCCCAGAGCAGCACAGCGCCACCAGTAGGTAAGCTCAATCCTGACAGGCTGATTGCTACAGCTTGCTGGCTCTGGGGAGACACCCGCTGGTGGCCACTGGAGCTGCAGCAACCAGCGCAGAGCAGCACAGCGCCACCAGTAGGTGAGCTCAATCCTGACACATAGATTGTGTTGGGGTGTTTGTTTTCCAAAATGGGGTCATTTTGTGGGAGTTTCCGTTGTCCTGGTGCTCCAGGGCCTTCAAAAGTGCAAGCAGTAGTCAAGAAATTAAATGTGTAATGTATGCTCCTAGAACACCTGATGATGCTCCCTGTATATTAGGCCTCTGTATGTGGCTAGGCTGTAAAAAGGTCTCACGCATGTGGTATCGCCATACTCAGGAGGAGTAGCAGAATGTGTTTTGGGGGCAGTTGCAAGTATGCATATGCCATGTGAGAGAAATAACCTGTTAATATGACAATTTTGTGATTAAAAAAATCAAAAAAAATCTTCATTTTGCAAAGAATTGTGGGAAAAAACTACAACTTCAAAAAAAATAACTCACCATGCCTCTTACTAAATACCTTGGAATGTCTGCTTTCCAAAAAGGGGTAATTTGTTTTTTTTTGGATGTTCTTGATAGTGTCTCCAGAAATTAAATAGGCTGTCAGTACCTCAGGTGTGATCAATTTTCAGTGATTGGCACGATAGCTTGTAGACTCTATAACTTTCACAAAGACCAAATAATATATACTATTTTTGGTTATTTTTACCAAAGATATGTAGCAGTATAAATTTAGGCCAAAATTTATGAAGAAAATTTACTAATTTGCAAAACTTTACAACAGACACAGGCAGCCGGCGGGGATATTGACGTTTGAAACACTGACAGATATTTCCATCCCAGGCTGCTCCCCAGGATCTATTGTCTGAAGTTTAGCTGCTGGCACACCTCTATTGATACCAATATTAGAGGTTAGCCCTTACAGCATGCTTTCTATCTCTTCTATATCAGTCTTGGAAGTACTTTTGTTGATTGCATTTATATGAGATATCTAGCCCCACTGGTCTAGCCATTGAAGCTGGACAGCCTGAATCGGGGATACCCAACCATTAGTTCTCCCAATGAGCCTTTTGGTTCCTCCGAATTTCTACTGTGCGCTTAACGTGGACAGAGTAACTAAGGTTCAAAGTAATTATGGAACCCACATCTCCTGTTGGCATAACCAATATATCCTTTCAACTTGATGTGGATGGGTACAGTGTTGCATGACTGAGTAATTGTCATTCAAAGTGTGAGAGCACTGTAAGCTGAAAATGGTCTGGTTAGGAAGGGGGTATAAGTGCCCAGTGGGCAAGTGGTTAAAAGAAGTAGTCACTGTTTTTATCAAGTATAGGTAGACCAAAAGAATTATGGTGCTATCAAGTTTAATAGCTAAAAATATTGAAATTCTAATAATGAAATGCAAAGGTTTGTACCTTTATCTTGATCTGGATATCTTGCAATATATCTCCTTGTTATTGCCAACAAAATGGGAGATTTACCAAAAGTATTTCAGAACATTCAGACAAATTCATTAGATTTTTATTCACTACAAAGGAACAGAAAGAAATCTTCTAATCTGATTGATCAAAAAAAAAATTAAGACTGAATTTTCTAGGAGTTCAGGAGCTAAAACTGTTGTATACATTTTTTCAAAGACTTTACATGACCTAATACATCACTTTCCTTTAAAGATTGATCTAATTTTATGTAAAATAAACATATTCGTGCTTGAAACACATATTTGCAAATATATCTTTTCAACTTTTCTCTTTCTCTTGATGTACTGGAATTGCAAAGAATCCTGCCAGTACAAATACCCTTCTGTTTGCAAGTAAAGCCTACTGCAGACACTGGAATCTTGGTATAGGGAGTTATGTAAAAGACAACCCCAAGATTCCATTAGAGGTACATCATCCTTGGAGATTCTGGTTGAAGTGTGATCCATAGCTGTGGGATAGATCCAGAATAACACATTTTGTCAAAATAACTAAAGTAACAGTGACTATTAACTTTTTTATGGTTATTTATGTATGTAACATATAAAGGCAGGATTCACAAGTTTAGGCAGAACAATTGGGAACTATAAACATAAAATAGAAGCATAAAAATAGTGCGGGGTTGCAGAAATTTTTTAAGTCCACAGAAATCATTGACAAAAGGTGAAACAACCTTCTAACTTCTATAAGAGAGCATTTATGCTCTAGCAGAATCCCGTATAATAGAAAAATAATTGGTAAGAATGGTGTGGTCAATATGATTAGGTTGTAGAGGACATGGAAGGTTGCTCACAAGAACTAAAACATGATACTCATTTCCCACAAATCTTGTTAAATTAAGCAGGGAAACCTCTGGCTCCATATATTATTCTAAAAAGAGGATGGACAGTATTTACTATTTGTTTCCAGGCTTTATTATGCAAAAGTGCTGCAGAAATCTAATGTAATACTACAGTCTTCTTAGCATAAAACAAAAGTTATCTCAGAAAGATTTTCTGAGCATCTCCTAGATCCACATTACCAAGTACCTCTAATGGGCATCATTTTGGGTAACAGATGTTGGGATTTCAGTGGTTTGCTAAATACATTCTAATACTGAGTCCAAAATGTCTAAACATAGGCAATTCTAGATAATACAGTATGTATAACAGCCCTATCAGCTTCCTGACATCTATGTTGTCCCTTTTCCCTATTATGAATAGCCGAGTTAGGGTAAAGTAAACCCTATGTAAGTAATATATTTGGATGAGTTTTCCTCTAGCAGAGATGGTTGTGCTAAAATTGGAGGCCTTAACCTCATCCTAGTCCCGTTTCTCTATATTTGGAATGTCCCTGTCCCATTGTGCCGAGAATTGTTTACCCTGTGATAAAATTTCATACAATCTGAAAATCAATTTAGTGAGTGAGATAGCTATAACATTGTTTTTTCTAAGCTGGGCTTTTGAGTATGTTTTAGCTGGAGATAATGCAGCTGCCATGTAGGGGGAAATGCCCATTCCAGCACAGTAAAATACCTAATGAATTTCTGTGTATACAGTTGATGTACATATTTTAAGTCCACGCTGGCCCATTGAAGGTCCACTCGGGATTGTTAAGAAGTGAGGATGGTCAGGGTTGTATCAAAAGGGCAATTGAACTACTATACGCAGATACTTAATATTGTCAGTGAGTTGTACAAGGCAACTAGTGGGAAGGTCAAGGTCAGTACCCTTATGTATGTATGATTTACTCCAGTTTACCTTAAAACTGGAGGAAACACCACATTCCTCCACTAGACCCAGAATTCTCTCAGCAGCTTGTTGAGTATATGACATTAACATTTAATCTGCATAAAAAGGCTCTATTTCAAGTGTGCCCACACTGACAACTGTGATAAGAAGGGTGCCTAATCAAAGCTGCCAGAGGCTCTATAGCCAGGGCTATCAGAAGCAGAGACACGGGGCATCCCTGCCTTGTACCTCTGTTTAGGTAAAGGGTCAGAGATACTGTTGTAACTCTGATGTTAGCAGTAGGTTGGTTGTATAAAATGTATACCCAGGATATAATTGTAAACCAAAATCTCTGCAGCACCTGTGGCATATAGAATAATTGGAAAGCCTATTGGGTATCCAAAGCGGAGACAGCCCTGGGAGCAGAAGAGAGGCTCAAATTTGAAGTTTGGTAAAATGGCGGATGTTTATGTTTGTGAATCTGCTTAGAAAAAAACCCTGTTTTATCAAAGCCTATAACCATAGAGAGAATGGAATTCAACCATCTAGCAAAGGCAGGATATTTGAGTGTGATTAATAAATTGAATGGTTCATTGTGGTGTTAATGCTAACAGGTTTTTAAGGCACCTGTAGTTGTCCCCCTCTTTTCTTCAGTGCATTTAACTGACACTTTTTATCTGACACTTTACAGAAGGCACATGCAGTTTAGAAACTATAATTTTAGGAATGCTCACATTGGAGGTATAGAATCATCAATGTTTGAGGAGCAAATTAACCATTAATTTATTTTTTAACAAATACTCATGGATTAAAGTGTATCTCTCAGTTCCACCCAACCCCCCTTTTTCTACCATTTAGCAAGGGTAAAAATTAAGTAATATTTTAGGTGCCCGATTATGGTGCTCTTTTCTATGAGTCCAGTTTACACAAAAAAACTGGTGTGATGTGTAGTGTGGGTTGGTATGGAGGGCCTCTTAGTATATCATACTAGGAGATAAAAATTACCTCATCCCTAACACTCTGACAGCCCATTCCGTTTAGATTTCTGGAGAGCCTGTCAACTCTGTCATTTCCTAAACTCCCTACCACCTCCAGGAATCTTTAATAGACCCCTCACTCCATTTGAGCAATTTTGTTCAGACACTGGAACTATACCTCACGCACTATCGCTTAATTATGCCATCCAGATGTTTGCAGAACAGTAGTTCAGTTTTTCCCAGTTTTAGTTAAAGTGACACACACAGTTTCCAAATGTTTGCAGAACAGTAGTTCAGTTTTTCCCCGTTTTAGTTAAAGTGACACACACAGTTTCCAGATGTTTGCAGAACAGTAGTTCAGTTTGTCCCGGTTTTAGTTAAAGTGACACACACAGTTTCCAGATGTTTGCAGAACAGTAGTCCAGTTTGTCCCGGTTTTAGTTAAAGTGACACACACAGTTTCCAGATGTTTGCAGAACAGTAGTTCAGTTTGTCCTGGTTTTAGTTAAAGTGACACACACAGTCTCCAGATGTTTGCAGAACAGTAGTATGGTTTCTCCCGGTTTTAGTTAAAGTGTTACACACAGTTTCCAGATGTTTCCAGAACAATAGTTCAGTTTGTCCCGGTTTTAGTTAAAGGGACACACACAGTTTCCAGGTGTTTGCAGAACAGTAGTTCAGTTTGTCCCGATTTTAGTTAAAGTGACACACACAGTCTCCAGATGTTTGCAGAACAGTAGTATGGTTTCTCCCGGTTTTAGTTAAAGTGTTACACACAGTTTCCAGATGTTTCCAGAACAATGATATGGGTTCTCCCGGCTTATTTATACTTTTTTGACACAGTTTGAAGATGATTTTAGAACAGTTATATGGCTTCTACCGTTAATTAATACTTTTCAGACCCAGTTTGAAGATGGTCCACATCCACCTCCATTTTTGATTTTTTTTTATGTTTTTATTTTTTTTTAAATGCTTTTAGTTATTTCCCTGTCCCCATTTGTTTGTAGGGCATTGTCCCACCCTTACCCCCATTTCCTTCCTTTTGCAGACCTCTATGACTTTCCAGGACTTTTTTACAGCCATTTTTGTGCCTAAAAGTTCGGGTCCCCATTGATTTCAATGGGGTTCGCGGTCCGGGACAAAGTTCGGGTTCTGTCCGTACCCGAACCCGGACTTTGTCCCGAAGTCTGGCCAAACCAGCAGAACCCGGACTTCCAGAAGTTCGCTCAACTCTACTCATAAATCAAATGCCGTCTAAACTTTCTGACCTATATACCAAAAATGACCTTCCCATCCTCCAAAATAAACATCGCTACCTGAAATTCTGGTCTGCTGGTCTCTTCTCCTGGTTTGGAAGAGCAGCATTTATCAAAATGAACATTCTATCTAAAATATTGTATCTGATGCAAACCATATTGATTAAACTTCAAACCACCTTCTTCGTCATATAAGAGAGCATGTACTAATATCCTTTGTGGAAAGCTGTGGCCTAGACTAAGCTATGAAAGATTAACTGTACCTAAGTTGAAATGAGGCATAGGCCTCCCTAACATCTTTAAATACCATCAGGCATGCAACTTAGCAAGGGTGATAGACTGAAATATTCATTTGGAAGTGAAAGATTGGGCTCAGCTTGAGCACTCTTTCTCTTCTTAACCCCGCACCAACTCCCTTGGACAGATCTGGATCACATCCCCTATACCTGTAGAACTCACCCCTAATAAACAACACACTGCACATCTTTAAAGAAGCCTGCTTGAAATATAAGATCTCATCATCACTGGGTACACTAACCTCCATTTACCATAATCCAAATTTACCCCCATGTCTATCCGACTCCTTTCTCGCTAATGTCTGGCTGCACTCCAATATTTGAGTGGAACACTTCTTTGACAAAGGAAACCTTCTGACCTTTCCCTTCTGGACCTACGTCCAAATTCATCACTTCCTAAATAATCCCAAACTAATCCTGACATGGTCCCGCCAACACACGCCATTTGAAGCGATATGCAGCAAATGGGAACCGCAAAGACATTTAATCTCCAATACATACTGTGGGGGATTAGCTTATGAGGATCAACTTTCCTGAGGGAAATAGTCAGAGTGCAGGCAACTTTCTTTAAAATCTGGCGGCTTGCCAGGTTTATCGGTAAAAGATTTGCAGGTTAAAAAAAAAGAAAACAGAAAATAAGTGCTTGTCATCTGACGCTAAACTAAACAGTATAGTTTTCTCACTATATGGTGTGGGGCTGGCCCCTGACTCCTACAAAACATAAGCCAAAATGCAAACCTTGTCTTTTAAAGTCCAAAAAGACACATAGCTCCCTCAAATCCCTCTCTGAGTACCAGGTCAGAGCTAAAGTGAGATCTCTTCCTAACTATTTAAGCCACCTGCTGGTGGACTCCAGTGGACCACAAACTCCGGATCCAAACCAGCCCTGCCATGGTGGCTGGTAAAATCTGGACCAGACTCTGTTTAATCCAGTCCAAATGAACACATATGAGACGACAGGTCCGTCTACCACTTCACCTTGCATACCATCAGGTATCCTCCCCCTCTGCTCAAGCCCCTGCGGCTGAGCAACTGTCCCAACCACACAGTGGACCCGGGAGAGGGCATCTGCATTGTTCTGGAGTCTTCCTGCCTGGTGTTCCACTGTGAACTTAAATGCCTGTACTGCCAGGAACCACCTAGTCACCCGACTATTTTTTTCCTGCTTAAGTAGGTGACCGGGTGCTCCTCACCATCTCTGATCTGGGACAGAACAGAACCTAGCCCCACCCCAGAGGTGTTTGTACAACAAACTCCTTTGTGAAGTCCAGGGTCACGAGCACCAGTTGTATACAAAGGGCTTGCTTCAACTTCTGGAGTGCCTTCTCAGCTTCAGGATTCCACTTAACCATGCCTGACCCTCTCCCCTTCGTCAGATTGGTCAGAGGGATGGCAATGGTGGCAAAGTCAGGTATGAACTGCCTGTAATACCCTGTAATCCCCAGGAAGGCACAAACCTGTTTTTTATTCACCGGTTGGGGCCACTTTTGAATTGCCTCAATCTTATTGGTCTGGGACTTGATCAGTCCCCGACCAATAACATACCCAAGGTATTTGGCCCCCTCCAGGCCTATGGCACACTTTTTTTGGGTTGGCTGTTAACCCTGCTACCCTAAGGGAATCTACGACTGCTTGTACTCGGGGCAGATGCAATTCCCAATCTAGACTGTGGATGACCACATCATCCAAATAGGTGGCTGCATAGGGGCGATGCGGCCCCAAAGTTGTATCCATCATTTTCTGGAAGGATGCAGGGGCCCCATGCAGAACAAATGGCATTCACTTGTACTGGAAGGACCCCTCGGGGGTAGAAAGGCCATTTTTTCCTTTGCTGACTCCATTAAGGGGATCTGCCAGTAGCCCTTAGTTGGGTCTAGGGTTGTTATGTACAACCTCCCAACCTGTCCACAAGTTCATCAACCAGCGGCATTGGGTATGCGTCAAACTTAGACACGTTATTCAGCTTCTGGAAATCCTTACAGAACCTGATAGTGCCATTAGGCTTTGGGACCAGCGCTATAGGGTTCGACCAGGCACTGTGGGACTCCTCTATCACGCCTAACTCCAACATGGTTTTTATTTCCTTCGCCACCGCCTCTCGTCTAGCCTCAGGTATCATCTTCTGCATGTGGTAAGAGGCATGTACCAACTTTGGTTCCACTGTCACCACCACTGTTAACTCCAGCAGGGCCTCTGCAAACTGTCTGTTCACCTCCTGTTGAGCCGCTTGTTGTGCTTTTATAGCCTGGCGACTCTCCTCTTGCTGAGGAGCAGCAGCTTGTAAAAGGAATGGTAAAATATTTACACATAGATCCACAAGGGAACAATGAATGTTTCAACCAAGGAAAATAGATTTAAAATCTTTTCAAGGTGGTATAGGACCCCCCTTAGGTTGCACAAGATCTATCCCACAGTTTCACCCAAATGTTGCCAATGAAATGAAGCCAGGGGCTCGCTCTTGCACATATGGTTGTTGTGTTCACTAATCCAACCCTTCTGGAAGGAAGTTCACCACCTTATCAACCAAGTCACGACATACACTTTAAAATATTCCCCAGCATAATTTCTGTTGCATCACTCCTCAATACCGAAAAAAGCCTATTTTCGCTCCCTAGCCAGGCATATGGTAACTATAGCTAAAATGTGCATACCATTCTGATAGCGAGCTCCCAATCCCCCAACCATAACAGAGTGGTGCCAACATATAAAGAAAACCTCTGAAATGTTGAAGATTGTTCACCATGCAAAGGAGACCTAGTCCAAATTCAACTTTCAGCTCATGACCTAACTATGTATGTAATATCTCTGACACATTCAGGTGGAGGAGAATGGAATCCTTGATTCCCTTCCCCCTTTCTTTTATTTATCCCCCTCCCGGCCACCCTGGGCCCTACCATCCTACCCCTCTTTAGAATTTACTCTTGTTTTTCCCTTCCCCCCTTTTTTTTGTCTTTGCTTTGTTGTTCGACCTTCAAATCTTTTTATTGTGTTTTTCTTCATTCTCCCACAATATGGAACTTCCCATACAACAATATGACCAACAAGCTATCACACCCCACATATAAAGTCCCAATATATATATATAACATAACGCTCCAGTGACAAATTACCCACCTGCAAGGGGAATTGTCCCTATGGCAAAGATAGACCCCTCTTCCATAGAGCTTGGAAAGAATAGTCCCTTAAGAAGCTACCTGATCCAGGTACCTGAGCTGAACAAAATTTGCCTTGATGGTTAACCATTATTAACACATATGTACAGTATACTCAACAATTACACCCCTGTTTTCTGGGCTACCACCAGACTTGGTCTATCTAATGCACTTATGTTCAAGGACAAATGGTACTATATGTGTAAAATCTGTAGAGCATAGATATTTCCAACCATGTTCTAATTGTTTACTTCCAGTGAAGACCGTTGCATGACTTGATGTGCTGATTCACATACGTAACCATTACATATACAAATTGTCGTATTTCTTGGCTTTGAATAAAGCTTTTGGAAAAAAAAATTACCTTGTAAGAGGTCACAGATCCCTTTTGCAATATGTTTATTTTCCTTTCTAAGCAGAATGGCAGCGCAATCATTAATTAGATAACATCCAGAGTCAGCATTACCTGAGTTAAAACCCTTAGAAGTCACAATCATGTATATATTGATGCATGTACGGTAGACTTACTTGTGTATCCATGATGTCTCACAGGCCAGTCCCATGTGCCACATGTCTCTTACCTGGGTAATCATCACAAAATGACAATATTACATTCAGAGTCAATGGTCAAAAAAAGGCTGAGATGCTTCCTTCTACCTGCATTAGATAGATGACATATTTCTCCCAGACTGTTCTTCTTAAACTTAAACTTCAGTAGGAAAAAACTCAAGCAGGAAGCCTTTTATTACAAAGACTTTGTATGTTTCTGCTGCAAAGAAAGACTCTTTCCTGCTAGCAAGTCTCAATGTACATTCTTGGCATGTCTTGGTGCTGGGATGAATTAACTCCTGTGCTCATGCACAAGAGTTACACCATACCAGTCCACCCAATCAAGATGGCCAAAGATGCTAAACCCAGAAGACGATGGGGTGAAAAGGTCAGCAGTGTCAAAAGAGCTTAGGAGCATTTCATTGTAGAGTAAGTGCTGCGAACTTTAATTCCACTTTAGCCTTGGTGCAATTCCTTTTATGGAGATCAAGGACTGATTTTTAATGAAAACATTCAACTTCTATAAACAAATATATTGTTGCTATGTGTTGTGACGTATGGTGTCTTAGGAATGGATTCATGAACATTTATACTTTATAACAATAAGGTCCATTTTAAGATCAAGTTGTGGAACCTTATTAGGAATGGGCCCGATGTTCAAGTCGAACGTAAGTTCGACTCGCACATCGGGCGTTCGCCTGTTCGTCAAAATTAGAACATTATGGGGCTTTCGCGGGAACTTCGAGTGCCCCATAATGCATTCCAATGGCGGAGGAAATGCCGCCCACTGATTGGCCAAGGCATGCACATGACCTGCATGCTTTGGCCAATCACAGAGCGCTCTGCTGTGAGAGTTATGATTGGCTAAAAGCAGGGTGCCTTTAGCCAATCACTGCTCAGCAGCCTCAATCCATGCCCCACACTATATAAAGCTGCTTGTACAGTGGCTCTATGTAGTGTGTTAAATGTGGAGATAGTGAGCTTAGGTAGCGACGTGCAGGTGGTTCAGTGTAGCTAGTGATTATTGTGAGAAAAGTATTGGATAGATAGATAGATAGATAGATAGATAGATAGATAGATAGATAGATAGAGCGAACTATATACAGTCAGTTAGTACATGCAGTTTAGTGTAGAGTGAAATATATACTAGATAGATAGATAGATAGGGTGATCTGTATACAGTCAGTTAATGTAGAGTGAAATATATACTAGATAGATAGATAGATAGATAGATAGATAGATAGATAGATAGATAGATAGATAGATAAATCTGTACACAGTCAGTTAGTGCATGCAGTACAAGAATATATATATATACCTTCCTAGTGTATATATATGACATGGGGGTCCCCCCAAAACCCAAACCAGGCCCTTCAAGTCTGGTATGGATTTTAAGGTGATCCCCGTACCCAAATTTTTAATAAAATGACGTGGGGTCCCCCCAAAAATCCAAACCAGACCCCTATCTGAGCACACAGCCCTGGCATGGCAGGAGGGGGTGGGAACGAGCAAGCGCCCCCCTCCAAACCATACCAGGCCACATGCCCTCAACATGGGGAGGATGCTTTGAGGTCATCCCCAAAGCACCTTGTCCCCATGTTGATGGGGAGAAGGGCCTCTTCCCCACAACCCTTGCCGGTGGTTGTGGGGGTCTGCGGGCGGGGGGGCTTATCGGAATCTGGAAGCCCCTTTAATAAGGGGGCCCCCAGATCCTGACCTCCCCCATATAAGGGTCTGGTTTGGATTTTGGGGGGACCCCTACGCCATTTTTTTTAAAGTTTGGTGCGAGGTTCTCCTTAAAATCCATACCAGACCTGAAGGGCCTGGTATGGATTTTGGAGGGATCCCTATGTCATTTTTTTTAAAATTTTGGCACAGGGTTCCCCTTAAAATCCATACCAGACCTGAAGGGCCTGGTTTGGACTTTGGGGGACCCCTATGCAATTTTTTTATTTTGGGCAAGGTTCCCCTTAAAATACATACCAGACCTGAAGGGTCTGTTATGGACTTTGGGGGGGAACACTACGCAATTTTTTTAAAAAAATTCTGAGCAGAGTTCCCCTTAAAATTTGTACCAGACCTGAAGGGCCTGCAATGCTTTTTCAGTGATTTTATCTATATTGCAGGGAACCGATAATACATTACAGCC
>BLSH010197617.1:82321-92366 GCA_018402905.1 Glandirana rugosa
TCCCTGGACCTGCACTATGGCTTTCCGATGTGACGGTCTAAGGGAATGACCGTTACCACTGCCGTCGTGGATTGTCGACTACCTTTGTAGTCAACGCCACGGCTGTAACAACCTGAGGTCCCGTCCATGTCAGGACGAGTGGTAATAACCGTGGGGAAGTACAAAACGTATTGACTCACTTACAGAAGTCTTTATTTACCTTTACATGGTTTAAATATAGTCGTCCTAGAAAATTAACCGTGTGCAACCAAATATTAAGGAGGGGTGCCAATATTAGTGCACATGCTGGTTTTCTGTTTTTTCTTTATAATTACAATATCTATGTTGAAATAACAATTGTCTTTGTTAAATTACTTTGGACCTCCAATTAAAAGATCCTGCTGATATAAATTTGGTACATTTCCATTTATTTCTGAAGACATTCACTCAGTTATGCAAAACATGAAGGGGTGCCAATAATGGTGAGCAGGACTGTACCTGCCCTGGAGTCCAACAATGTCGGCACCGCAACTGATGTTTCCATCAGCTGTTAGGTGCTGCCGTCACCATTGCCAGTAAGGGAATCTGGCAGTGTAGCCTTTCGGTATCACGTCCAGGTCCCTACTGCACATGGGCGAGGCATCGCTGTGCTCTCCTACTGGCCCGGTGGTGGGGGGCGGTGGAAGGAGGAGGGAGGAGGAAGGGGCGAGCTGGTGACATACTTCACCGCGGTCCGGTCTCCAAGAAGTGGGGACCGGGTACCTGTCAAAGACAGGTATCTGCTCCCCCCCAGAAGGTGCCAAATTTGGCATTGGAGGGGGAGATGACAAATTAGTGGAAGTTCCACTTTTGGCTGGAACTCTGCTTTAATTTACCAGGAATGCTCACCAAGTCTAGCAATGTTACTTACAATTTTCTATGAGATACGCATGTAAAAAATGTTACAAAAAAAGACATAATTTGGGCATTTCTGAAATGCCTTTATTTTTCTGAGCTAAAAACCACATGCAATCCCCATTCTGAGTAGAATATAAGATACAGTATATAAACTCAATTTTGGGTAAGGGCTTAAAAATCGGTCAAGTTTTATTGCTGTCTATGATTCCATTGAACAGAATTTCCCTGATTTCTTGGCCAGGTTGCACATCTCAGACAAAACAGGAAATGGCAGAACAGTGACTAAGTGATTAGCACTTCTGCCTAGCAGCACTATGGTTGTTGATTGGAATCCCAATCATGGCACTACCTGCACAGGGTTTGCATGTTCTCCCTTTTCCTGCGTGGGTTTCCTCCGGGTACTCGAGTTTCCTCCCACACTCCAAAGACATGCTGGTAGGTTAATTGGCTTCTATCTAAATTGGCCCTAGTATGTGTATGCATGAATGTGAGTTACAATGGATGTAAACCCTCACATATACTCAGTGAAGTGAACAGACTCAAATGATACACAGAGATGAAACAAGTCTCCCTATATAAGTTTTACATGTATATCTGCTGTCTTCAGCTTTCTACACTCTTTAGAAAGTGCAGATCATGTTAGAAATGTTTCTTCCTGTCTCAGCAGTGGGAGGGGAGTCTGGGCATACACTGAAAGAGAGAGCTGATTGGAGGAAAGGGACACACACCCCCTCCACATAGCCAGAGAAACAAAGAAACTTGCAGAGCTGTACTGTGAAAAGACCAGCTATCTGCTTATCTATCTCTAAGTTCCCTCCTCAACACAAATATTCAGCTGCTTTCATCTCCTGTGTCTGAGAACTTTTCAGAAGTTCTCATGCTGATAACATAAAAACGGAGCAGCAGAAAGACACAGGACTTAGGTCTTTGGAGAGAGATAAGTAAACACTACAGATAGATGTACCCAAGTCAGATTTCATTAATAGGGTTTACATCCACTTTAATGACCTTAGATTGGAAGCTCTATGAGGGCATGTGAATGTATAATACATATGTAAAGCCCTGCCTAAATAGACAGCACTATATAAGTACCATTAATAAATAATCATTAAGGCTAATCTCCTCAGCAGGGACACAAAAATAACATATTAATATTTTCACTCTATTCAAAACTATTTTTTTTTTCAGTAATTGTGCTTTACATTTACATCCCTAAGTCCCTACCACCTAAGGGCTTACTTCCCCAGCTCAGTGATTAAAGTGATATTAAGGCTTTAAATAACAAACAGGCTATACTTACCTTCACTGTGCAGTGGTTTTGCACAGAGCAGCCCCCGATCCTCCGCTTCTCGGGTCCCCTTGCCTGCACTCTTGGCCCCTGCCCCCAGAGCAAGCAGCTTGCAATGGAAGCACCCAAGCAGGTTCATTCCTGAGCCTTGGCTCTGCGTGTCCACTCACACAGTGCCATGGCTGGGCCCCATCCCCTCTATCTCCTCATTGGCTCACTGGCTGTGACTGACAGCTGCAGGAGCCAATGGTTCCCACTGCTGTCTTAGCCAATGAGGAGGGAGAGTCCCCAGAGAGAGCCGAGGCTCTTGTGCAAATCACTGGATTGAGATGCGGCTCAGGTAAGTAGTAGGGGGAGCTGTGGTGGCCACTGCACAGAGAAGGTTTTCGACCTTCATGCATAGAATGCATGACGTTAAATAATCCTGAGCCTTTAGAACCACTTTAACTCAACATTTGTTTTTGGATAGCGGAAGAAAATTGGTAAATCTGAAACAAATCCATGCAAGCAAAAAAAATATAGAAGATCTGTTCAGAAAATGCACATGGTGGAGATTTTACCCAGGACCTTAGCATTGCAAGACAGCTCGGCTAATTACTTACCTGTGGAGCCACTTGTTAAGCTCATACATTGAGTTTTTCACAATCAGGGGTGGGCTGGGCCAGGGGGCAGGGTGGCAATTGCCCCCCAGGCCACCCTAACTTACATTCAAAATGGACAGCGCCCGCTGCCCTCTCACACTTTTTTCTTCTTGTGGAGGAAGGAAGCAGGGGCCAGGGGTGCAGCCACCAACTAACTGCAGGCAAAGTGGGGGAGGGCACCCAGGGCCAGCTGTGCTGATGGGCACTGGCGAGCCTGCATTGATGGGTACTGATCAGGTTGCATTTGATAGGCACTGGTGAGTTTGCATTGATGGGCACTGGGGTGGCTGCATTGATGGGCACTGATGAGGCTAAGCTGATGGCCACTGATGAGCTGCATTGATGAATTATTTTTGTTAAACCTCCTTTGTTGCTATTAACATTAAATTATGTTACCATATTGTATTATATTTGTCTTGCTTCATAACATCAATATCCGTTCTAAAACCAGGTGGGCATGGGTGGTGAGTTGATTCAGTGGTTCAATGGGCCACTTGACTGGACTTACCCCCCAGGCCTAAGGCTGCCAGCCCTCCCCTGTTCACAATGCAGTATTACAGGCAACCTTATGCCTAAGCTAAAATAAGATAAATAACACTAAAAGGAGATTTAAGATGGCTTTAAAATTGGTTTAATAATGTAAAAACAGTGTTTAATCACAAGAAAATATGCTTGTCTTATATACATGGTTTTAAATGTAATAAACGTTCTTTTTGTGTTTGAAATTTGTTTTTAGTTACATTAGCTGTTACTATATTTACTCATATTGATGTTTTAGTTAAAGTGGTAATAAACCCAAAAGCAAGCATTTATTATATTGCAGCTTACTAATTCTTAGATGTGATGGCTGCATTTGTTTTATTTTTAAGGCTTTCTTTCTTCTATTTTCATTTGGTGATCCAGCCAGTAAGTCTCTTGTTTAAAAAGAAAAAACTCTCCAGCAGAAAGTGTCAGTTACAGAGATGAGACAAACCGTTTAACACTAAACTAGCAGGGCTGCTTACAATGATCAGCTTTTATTTATTCATGTTAAACCTTTATCCCAAAAGGAAAAAACACGGTTGCTATAACTGCTTATAAAGGGTTAGCTGCAGTATGGCTTCAATGTGCATCGAAATCTGCTAGTATATTTAACACCCCCCAGAGTGATAATGCTGTTATCCAAATGTGCCCCCCTGTGCTCAAACATCCAGAGTGGAGGCACTCTAATACAGGAGGTGTGGTACTGGTCAAATCACAAGGTGAAACCAGAGGGGGGAAAACCTAAAAAAAGAAAACAAATGCAGCCACCACATTTAATGATTGGTAAGCTGCAATATATTACATTTTTTGTTGTGGGTTTAATACCACTTTAACTGCTTCCTAATAAACACTGGTTGAGTGGCAGAAGAGTAATTTGACCGTATATACTACCTGTTTTATGATCATAAGACTGCATTTCTTATCTTCATGTCCATGTGAATAAGTGCTTCAACGGATCACTCATACAAGAAATGGCACTGTGTAAACACACTACTCACATAAAAAGTCCATTATCATCCAAGTACAAATGTCAGTACATGTGTTCAAATTATTATACATAATGTCAAGGAGCTTCAGTGGCTCCTGAGACCATGCTCTAGTTTGAAAAACATGCTCTTAGAAAAGGAAATTGAATCACGTAAAGGTCATGGTTGGACTGGGTAATACACATAGACAACTGCATAATATACATCATTTTTTTGGTCTTTCACTCACACTTTGCTTGTATCCCCCCAAAAAAGTGAATTTAAAAATAAGCAGTATCAGTTGTGTTGAGATACTAAAAAGTGACTACACTGTATATCTGGCATGTAGCATATACAGTGAAATGATAGTGTATCTGCCTTAAAGAGGGAGTAAACTGGATGGGTTAATTCTTTTTTTTCTGACCTGCAAATTAAAGCCATAATGTGCTAGTATGCATCGCATACTAGCACATTATGTGAAACTTATCTGCAAACGAAGCCTCCACCGATGCGTTGTCACTGCTGGAGTCCTCATCCATCTTCCTTAGGGGTCCGTGCACTTAGGCTGGGTGACTGGTCGGAGCCGCTTGACGTCTCCCCCATGCATGCACAGGGGAGCCACCATTCACAGCACAGGAATCCAAAGGAACAGCATGGGTGGGCGTTCCTTCAGAGCGCATGCGCTGATGATGTCATTGGTTGCATATACAGTAAATATCTCTTAAACGGCGCACGTTTAGAAGACATTTGTAGTACCTATAGATAAGCCTTATTATAGGCTTACCTATAGGTACAATTTGTGGATGAGGGTTTACAACCACTTTAAAATATGTCTAACACTCAGAATACATTAACAAAATGTTTTATAAATGAAGCAGAGGAAAAACTATTATCGACATATGTTTTATTGGTTCTGGTATTTGAGGGGGATGAAATGCTAGGATTACAGTGATCCCTCTATTATGTCATTTTTTTCATATGCAGGTCTTTCTGGCCACAAAGCTTTATCTATCTTGTCTAAAAAATGCATATTATGCCCAGATAGTATAATATTATTTAACTTTTGTTTTATATTAAAGCGTAGCAAAAAGAAAAAAAAAAAACATAAAGACATGATACATAAGCAGGGTATGTCACAATGCTTGGCTAAACATATTGAACATATTAACATATACATAAAAAGAAGCAAGACTGTTAAATAGTGTGAAAAACTATATGTCAGAGAGAAAAGTGTAGAGCAGAGTGCACATGATCTCATCAGAACAATCATATGTGTTTTGTAAAAAAAAAACACAATGAGGTTTTCATAGTGTGCATTAAAATGTAACACAACACAAGATGCATTCTGCATACATTTTACATACATTTCCCTCCCTTTAACCACTTCAGCCCTGGAAGGATTTCCCACTGTAGGACCAGAGCACTTTTTGTGATTCGGCACTGCGTCGCTTTAACTGAAAATTGCGCAGTCATGCGACGTTGTACCCAAACAAAATTTGCATCCTTTTTTTCCCACAAATAGAGCTTTCTTTTTGGTGGTATTTCATCACCTCTGCGTCATTTCTGATCACCGCTATAAACAAAAAAAGAGCGACAATTTTGCAAAAAAAAAAACAATATTTCTTACTTTTTGCTAAAATACAAATCCAAAAAATATATAAAAAAACAAATGTATTCATTGGTTCTGGCCAATTTATATTCTTCCTCATATTTTTTGTAAAAAAAAAATTGCAACCGGCATTTATTGATTGGTTTGCGCAAAAGTTGCTGCCTTTACAAACCATGAGAATTAATTTCTGGCATTTATACATTTTTTTTTTTTTTAGTAATGGCGGCGATCTGCGATTTTTATCGGGACTTTGATATTGGGGCAGATATGTCTGACATTTTTGACACTTTTTTGGGACCAAATTTAAATATCCACTGATTACTGTATAAATGTCATTGGCAGTGAAGGAGATAACCTGCAAGGGGCAATCTAGTAGTTAACTGTGTTCCCTAGGCGTGTTCTAAATGTGAGGGGGCTGGGCTGTCAGGGGCACCAGAGATCTAACTGATCCCAGTAGCAGGGATCAGTAGATCTCTTACATGCCATCTGTCAGAATGGGGAACCGTTGTGTTTACTTCGGCAGTTCCCCATTCTTTCCCTCTTTCCCTCTAGTCCTCCAGAGTGCGGCGGGCACGAGAGCCCCCTAGCTGCACATCCGCAGTAAATATACTGCGCGCGGTCGGGAAACGGTTGAAAAAAATCCTCTCCAGAAATCACAGGTTTTAGCGTGTTACTATTAACTATAATATATGCAGTTTCTGCCAAAAAAAAAATATGTTGTAGAGTTACATCTAGCAGAATTTTGAGTAAATGTCATCAAAATAATGCATAGTGTAAATATTTCTGCAACAAACTTGATGGTACAGAATTAAGTTTAATGCATATGCCTGCTACAAAGCAAAATCATCAATATGGCCTTAAGAATAAAGAATGTACAATACTGTCTTCAGCTGTCTTATACATATATAAATAACACAAGACAACTTTCCGATAGTTCTTTGTAACCATAGAGATGATCTTGCTTGCACCTTTGGTTCTATTTTATACACAATAGTGCTTTAGGCTTTGTTCCATACCTTCTACTACATGCCATGTACACTGCTTATTCATTTATATGGTTTGTGCATTATGCAGTACTCACCTTCCTCATTTTATCATCTTGTCACCATTCCGTACTGAGCCCTTGTAATATAGATTGCTTTATAACTCAAAATTCACATCAAACAAATTATAAAAATGACCTTGGGTTTCTCCTTTAGGCATGTAAAATGCTTAAGTGATTACAGTAGAGAATCTGTGAACTATCATTTGCAGAGAGGCCTCCTTTTTTAATTGTCAGAAGCTTCTTTTTATCTAAGTGCCAACCTGGAAGCTATACACGAAAACAGGCCTGGCAGAAGCACTCCACTGGCACATGTGACCTGGTGCTTGGAAGAATTCCCAGCTGCTATTGTCACAAGTCAAACTGGTTATGATACTTTCATTACTAAAATATAAATAAATAAATAAATAATAAAAAGGTTTTAGCCACCTGATTTGTATTGTTCTGAATGAACACAGAGCTACAAATTAGTCTTTTTAAAGTGGAATAAATTGGGTGTCATGAATAAAAGTGTTTAAAAGTAGGACTATCTATGTTACCATAGCCACCAATTATATGTTTCCTTACATTTTATTACCTGAGCTGACAACATTAGGAGAGAAGCTGAATGGTAGCTATTATAGTTGATCTTGTAGAATTTTTACAGATAAGGTCCATTACAACATGCATCAATCAATGTATCACCCTCATCAAACCTGAACTATGGACTGCCTTGTGCAGCAGGCTTAGCTTTATTTGATCATTTTAGAAAATGCGTCAAGTGGTATCAATTTCAAACTAGTCCCTGAACTACTTTGGCCCGAGTTTGATCTGACTTGTCCCTAGACCTCAAGATTAAACAGGCATTGCTTCAAATTACATCAAAGTTGCATGACTTTCAAGTCACACAAGTGCGAAAAGGTGTTCTCCTGAAAGTAATGCAGTTTGCCCACAACATTGTCCCAACTTCAGGGAATGCCTGAGTAATATTGAGAGCTAGGAACCTCAAGTCACATCAAAGTAGTACAGGGACTACTTTTAAGTTGGTGCCACTCGAAGTAGCACAGGTATGAAGAGTTTCAGAGAAAGTCGGCCGAGTGTAAAAGGAGTGTATAGAAGTAACTCTCTTGGAGATATATATATATATATATATATAAAATATAAAAGCAGCATATATACACATATACACACACATATACACACACTCCTTGCTGATTTACATCAGCAGGATACATGCAGGATCTGTAATCCGCCTGTAACCAGGAAGTGATGTGTGCGCATGGGCATTAAGCAGGGCCGGCATCAGGGGGGTACAGGCAGTACTGTTGTAAGGGACCCTCACAACAAAGTCTTTAGCAGTCTTTAACATTGGAGTCTATGGGAGGGGGACACCGTTCTCCCAAACCATAGCCAATAAAAATACCAAACTTTAGTCACATAGAGAGCGCCCCTTGGGCAACCACTGGGCCAGGTTTGGGACCTCTAGCACCTATGGTTCAGCATGAGGTCTTATTGCAAGCATTGGGTGAGGCTGTGCTGCCTGTGCACTGTTTTTTTAACCCCCTTGGATCCCACTCTAGCATGCATTGCACACTTCACTTGAATGAGTCATGCTTAGCAGGCTACACCCAGTAAGTGTGACAGGGTGTAAAATTCCTACTGGAGCTACGATATGTGTACATCCCTGGCCAGTGGGCGGATGTGGTCGAATGGCCCAGTGGGAAGGCCCTGGGTAATGTTGGTGGTCAGAAGAAGGGGGGGCAGGTCTAAAGCAGTTTAAGAAGCCCCGAAATTTCTGATGGCTGCCCTGGCAGGAAGGGAATGTGTGGTGATCCCACATGAACAAATAAATTAACCCCATCCCCACCAACTATAGCTACCGCATCCTCCCCCACATGGTGTAAGCACAAGTATATTTCCTACACTTACCCATCAAATGAGTAGCACCTCTTTGCTGAAATGGAACCTCGCTATATCCACCTATATAGAGATCCTGAGCAGCAAAAGCACTTCCGGGTGAACACAATGACATTCCCAGGTCAGAGGACAAAGCCACACTTGCTTGCGAATATTTTATCGCAATCACAATTTTTTTTTTTAGTAATAGGCAGGTGAATGACAAAGATAAAGGCTCAGTTTGAGATGTAAAACACTGCCTATCCACCACCTAAATTCACTATGAGTGCTGGTTCACACTTGTGCAATGCGGGAACCCTGCAAATCCACTGCAGGTTCCCGAATCGCATTTCACACTGCCATGTGTGACCTGCTGGGAGCATCAATACATTGTTAATGACACCCCCATTTCAGGTCACATATCACAGTGCAAACTAACAGTTCAGACATTAATCGGATCGCATGGGTGTGAACACCCATGCAATCCAATTCTGGTGTGGACCAAAAAAAAAAAAAAGGTCCTGTGCGAGTTTGGTCCGAATGCAATGCAAATTCAGCCATCCTATCTGTATGGCTGAAATCGCATGGACAGCGCATGTGACTTGTACTGCGGTGTGAATCAGACACATAGAAACATAAAAACATAGAAAAGTGACGGCAGAAAAAGACTGAGTAGTCCATCGAGTCTGCCCCTTTTTATTTTTTATTTTTTATTTTTTTTTATTTTTTTTACATTAACCTTGTTGTCTGACTATGGATTTATGTTTATCCCAAGCATGTTTGAATCCATTTACCGTTGACTGTCTCACAACCTCTGTTGGTAGTTTATTCCAATCATCAACCACCCTTTCAGTAAAATAATACTTTCTAAGATTAGTTTTGAACTTCCCCCCAGTTAGTTTGAGGTCATGTCCCCGTGTTCTTGATTTTGGTTTCATATTGAAAAGACTGCCCTCCTGAACCTTATTCACCCCCTTGAGGTATTTAAAGGTTTCAATCATGTCTCCCCTCTCCCTTCTTTCCTCCAGACTGTACATATTAAGTTCCTGAAGTCGCTCTTGATATGTTTTATCCCCCAGACCTTTCACCATTTTTGTTACCCGTCTCTGAACTCGTTCTATTTTATCAATATCTTTTTGTAAGTGAGGTCTCCAGAACTGGACACAGTATTCTAAGTGAGGTCTCACTAAAGATCTATATAGAGGAATCAGAACCTCCTTCCTCCTG
>BLSH010197617.1:103330-114494 GCA_018402905.1 Glandirana rugosa
TACGGACTCTGTTTACGTGGTACTTTTTTCGTTTTCGTCCGTGTATCTTCTTAGTTTGTTCTTAGTTTGTTTGGGTAATAACGGGGGTGGTGGGTCATATAAAAGATACAATCTTTTACAGACAATAACGTGTCTTTAACAAGATACAAGGAATGTCATTTCCTCCGTTGTGTCCAAGGTATATAATCCAAACCACATCTATTTTCCAATTGGTGAAGGAATGGCCGCATAACATTTTTATGCGGCCGTTCCACCTGAGGGGTAGGATTCACCTGCAGTATACTGCAGGAGGGCCCGCAAAGCGGCGAAAACAAGAGGACGTCATATGACGTCCACTTAGGATGGGGAGTCCACCTTGCCGGCGTATTTTTACAATACGCCGGTAAGGAAGTGGTTAACCTTTTATCTACACCAAACCTAATATATGGAACCTGTGTTGCCTCCTTTACTGTAAGGAACATAGAACAATTTCTGTGCAATAACAGACATTTTCTAACATAGAAAATATACTGGGTGGTGGGGGCAATAATGGGTTTGTTTGATTCTTGTTTGATTCTTCTATGTGCCTGCTTTTGCTTTTTTCATGGTGCATTTGTCTCAGGCATTACTAAAATAGCCCTCTTAACTTTCTCAGCATTACATTCATAGCAGTTTAAATAACATGTCAAGTCTGCAGTAGAATATTAAGCAATTAAATATTAAACAGACATGAACATACACTCTTGACTTATTTAGACAGGAAGAAAGAAACCACACTAGCACAAATCAAGCACAAAAGAGACAAGGCTTCACATCAAGATCTGTGAGCTGCCTATGAAACACAGTGGTGGTCTGATCTGGCATTGTTAATAATTGCCAGTACAATAAACAAATATGGTTTACCAGCACCATACAGTTTAGCTCAAGCTTTTCAACTCTGTGAGCATTTAAGAAAAACATACATATGCACCTACAAATGGCAAACAATAAAATGTGGGCAGTGTTGTAAAACTGAGAATACCGTTTTAGGTTTGAGGTTTTACTCTATTATCAAAGTTTTGAAGCTTTAAAGGGGTCCCCACAATTCCCACATGTCGTAATTAACCACTTCAACCCTGGAAGGATTTACCCACTTCCTGACCAGAGCATTTTTTGCGATATGGCATTGCGTCCCTTTAATTGACATCCTTCTTTTCCCACAAATAGAGCTTTCTTTTAGTGGTATTTGATCACCTCTGCGTTTTTTTATTTTTTGCGCTATAACCAAATAAAGAGCGACAATTTGGGAAAAAAAACAATATTTTTTACTTTTTGCTATAATAAATATCCCCAAAAAATTAAAAAATCTAATTTCTTCCTCAGTTTAGGCTGATATGTATTCTTCTACATATTTTTGGTAAAAAAATCACAATAAGCGTATATTGATTGATTTGCGCAAAAGTTATAGCATCTACAAACTATGGCAATAGATTTATGGCATTTTTATAATTTTTTTTTTTTAATAGTAATGAAGGCGATCTGCAAATTTTATCAGGACTGCGACATTGCAGCGGACAGTTCAGATAGTTTTGACTCTTTTTTTGGGACCAGTGACATTTATACAGCGGTCAGAGCTAAAAATAGCCACTAATTACTGTGTAAATGTCACTGGCACAGAAGGGGTTAACACTATGGGCGATCAAAGGGTTAAATGTGTTCCCTCTGTGGTGTTTCTAACTGTATGGGGGCTGGGCTGACTGGAGGAGGAGAGAGATCATTGTTCCCGATCACTGGGAACAGACAATCTCTCTCAACTCCCCTGTCAGAACAGGGATCTATTTGTTTACACTCACAGATCCCCATTCTGCCTGTCTCTGGAGCAATCGAGGGTGGCAGGCAGACATCAAGTCTGCCCCACCCACTGATTGGCTCCCCCCGCTAGCCAGTGAACATGCACACGCACCTCTACCGGCGGGCATTTGCCCACACCACACATTCCCGCAAGCGATGTACTATGACAGTGATTCGCAGGAATGAGCCAACCTGCTGCCATAAAATGATGGCGGCTGGTTGGCAAGTGGTTAAATAGGCTGTTCTAGAGTAATATTTTTTTCACTGTTTTTATTGTGTCACAATAAACAAAATTACAGATATTTGTTTGGATCAGAGGTCAATAAAAACAGTAAATTGCAATAAGTAGAATGTCTCAGAACTCGTACTGTAAATGCATCAGTTAGACCATAAAACGTATGTTAAACAATACTTCTAGATGTCTAACAATTTTGAATAAAATAAAAGTTGTTAGCGTCTGTTTGATTTACTTATTCCACTCTTTGAGCGTATAGCTCCACTAATCAATGGCTAGTATACTGTACTGTGATGTAGCCTGTGACATCAGATAGAGTATCTGTGATCCTTAAAGTGTTACTAAACCCACAACTGAAAAATAAGTCTGTATATGCAATAAAGCATGCTTGTTTACTCACAGTGAAACTTAAGGGGTTAATCCTCCGCATTGTGTGAAAAGCCTGATTAATCCTGTCTTCTCTGATCCTCCCTTTCTTTTACTGTCCCCGATCCATCTGCTGATAGAACAGAGCCTTGGAGGCATTCTGCACATGCTCAGTTTGGTGTGTATTACTAGAGACTTTTTTTGAGGGTGCATGTGATCAGCACAGGGCCAATCAACACTGTCCAGACAGAGAGTAAGGGGTCCTGCAGCCTCAAAGGATGGAGTAGAAAGAAAATTCCTCCTATAAGCTTTACCCAGACACTTATAGAAGTTACAAGACTGATATATACTGCTGATGAGAAAAAGGTGTTTAGCATAACACCCACACACACAGAATATGATAATGGTTTTAGTGCCAGCGCAGGCTATTTAAGAGATGGATGTTTAGCGCCAGCAAGAAGTTATAATCCCTGATGACGTGCATGCACATGAAACACATAGGAAGGAGCCTTACATGCTGATGCCACGCCACTGTATCCAAGGTCTGGATCGGTGGCCATCACTGTAAGTTTGGTCATTTATGTTTATCTTTACTTGGATGTACATCCCTTATTTTAAATTGTATGTTATAATTTTAGAGGTAAATATATTTTTATTGTTTTCATAAGATATAGAAACATGAACAACATCATAGGCATAAGCAAGGTTCATAATCTTAACACAAGTCAATTAACTGAACAACAGGTCAAGATAATCATAGCTGAATTATCAAGAACCATACACAGTTGTGCTCATAAGTTTACATACCCTGTCAGAATTTATGATTTCTTGGCCATTTTTCAGAGAAGATGAATGAGAACACAAAAATATTTCCTTCACTCATGGTTAGTGTTTGGCTGAAGCCATTTATTAGCAATCAACTGTGTTTACTCTACTTTAAATCATAATTACAACAGAAACTACCCAAATGACCCTGATTACATACCCTGGTGATTTTGGCCTGATAAAATGCACACAAGTTGATACAAAGGGGTTTGAATGGCTATTAAAGGTAACAATTATCACCTGTGATCTGTTTGCTTGTAACAAGTGTGTGTGTTTAAAAGTTCAGTGAGTTTCTGGACTCCTGACAAACCCTTGCATCTTTCATCCAGTGTTGCACTGACATTTCTGGATTATGAGTCATGGGGAAAGCAAAAGAATTGTCAAAGGATCTGTGGGAAAAGGTAGTTGAACTGCATAAAACAGGAAAGGGATATAAAAAGATATCCAAGGAATTGAGAATGCCAAACAGCAGTGTTCAAATTGTAATCAAGAAGAGGATAATGAGGGGTTCTGTTGACCAAGAAAAAATTCAGCCACAACTGCCAGGATAATTGTTCGGGATGCAAAGAAAAACCCACAAATAACTCCAGGACTCTCTGAAAACATGTGGTGTGACTGTTTCAAGGTGCACAATAAGGAGGCACTTGAAGAAAGATGGGCTGCATGGTCGAGTCACCAGAAGAAAGCCATTACTATGCAAATGCCACAAAGTATCCCACTTACAATACACCAAACAGACAAGACTCAAACCTTCTGGCACAAAGTCATTTGGGGTGATGAGACCAAAATTGAGCTTTTTGGCCACAAACATAAACTCTACATTTGGAGAGGAGTCAACAAGGCCCATGAAACACGAAGGTGGAGCACTGATGTTTTCGGGATGTGTGAGCTACAAAGGCACAGGGAATTTGGTCAAAATTGATGGCAAGATGAATGCAGTATGTTATCAAAAAATACTGGAGGAACACTTGCATTCATCAGCCAGGAAGCTGCGCATGGGACATACTTGGACATTCCAGCATGACAATGATCCAAAACATAAGGCAAAGTCGACCTGTCATTGGCTACAGCAGAATAAAGTGAAGGTTCTGGAGTGGCCATCTCAGTCTCCTGACCTCAATATAATTGAGCCACTCTGGGGAGATCTCAAACGTACAGTTCATGCAAGACAGCCCAACAATTTCCAGGAACTAGAGGCTTTTTGCCAAGAGGAATGGGCAGCTTTACCATGTGAGAAAAAAAATACCACAAAAGACTTCAAGCTGTCATTGATGTTAAAGAGGGCAATACACGGTATTAAGAACTGGGGTATGTAAAATTTTGATCAGGGTCATTTGGGTAGTTTTTGTTGTCGTTATGATTTAAAAAGAGTAAACACAGTTGATTGATAATAAATGGCTTCAGCCAAACACTAACCATGAGTGAAGGAAATGTTTTGTGCTCTCAATCATATTCTCTGAAAAATGGCCAAGAAATCATAAATTCTGCCAGGGTATGTAAACTTATGAGCAAAACTGTATTCTAGAAAAAACATAGTATAACAGTATAGATGTATGTCCTATCATAGAAGATGCGATCAAATCAAGAGTTTAGGGAAGAGAAAAGGTAAGGTGAGAAACAAAGAGGGGAGAGAGGAACAAATTCGGAAGAGTCCGAGACAGAAATTAAAGGGGAGAGGGAGTGAATCCTGAGCAATCTACTCTTCCATACATGTATAGGTTCTTTAATAAGGAGTAAAAAGGGGAGCAACAATTTATAGAATTTTTTTAAGGGTATTGAAAGTTGAGAAATCAATCCAAACATACCAGAGGTTTTTGTATTTTTCAAGAGTCAGTGTCCATCGCCAGCATCTCCTCCATCTGCATTACGTCTTTTATCATTGAGACCCACAGGGCTAAAGAAGGAGGCACATCAGACTTCCAGAACAGGGGGATCAAGCTCCTTTTTTGAGAAGCCATTGAGCCAGGGAGCATCGATAAGAGTGCCACCTCTGGCGAGGGGCTGTAGAGATATGTTATAAATTGAGTTGTAAACTGTGAAAATTTGTAAACAGAAGTGCTGGGTTTTGCTACATGTCCACCACATGTGTAGGCAATTTCCTTCTGCTGAACTGCACCTCCAACATGTTACAGGCATAGATGGAAATATTTTATGTAATGAAAGGGGGTCCCTGTACCATGTAGACAGGATCTTGTCGTATTTTTTCCTGCACGTAACAGGAAATCGTAGACTTGTGGGTAAAGTGGAAGGAGGCCTGCCAATCAGCAGTCGTAAGCTCCTTTCCCAAGTCCGTGGACCACATCCTCATGAAGAAGGGGAGCTCGTCATTACTTAACGCGTGTAATCGTTTATGTAGTGCAGAAAACAGATATCTGGGCGTTTCAGAGAGAGAGCACAGTTATTCATATTCAGTCAGAGGGCGGTGGATCTGAGTGGACTAGAAGAGTCTAGTACAGAAAGCAGATATGTGATGGGCAGTGAGCCAGTTCCTATCTCTGTCTGGGACTACCATGTTATAATTTTAAAATAAACTGCTATACTGTAAATCATTTCTCAGGCTCCGTGTGGTGAACCTCTTTTTGGCCAGGATTCTGTGTGAGGGGCCATTGCCTTTTGGGAGGAGCAGCTGGATGATTGCTGGGAATTCCTCAAGGTTTATTTGATACAATGCCATTTACTAATGGCATTCTGGTGAGTGCATATTGGTGAAGGAAAAGCACTAGAGTCACTATGTACAGAGAAGCACTGATGTCACTTTATATGTTTGTTATCACATGGGAACATACCATCATTGGATAATTCTCATTCACCTTCGGCTCAGTCTGTACTTTATGGACTTTTTGAACTTTTTTGTGATTTATGAGTTTGTGTGCCAAAATATTTTTGAAATGTTGATATGCTTATTTATGACACTTTGTTGTTGTCTATTATCGATTTATCTGTTTATATTTACTAAAATAATTGCATTTCCATGTTCTGTGTACTGTGGGAGACCAGATATAGTGAATACAGGGTCCTGGGTTTAGTAACACTTTATCTATGTAGCCCGTCGAAATGCAGACAAACATTATGGAAAAAGGAGAAGAAAAGGAAAGTGAAGTGAAGAGAAAAAGTAAAATGAAAAAAAATATACCAAAAAAGGAACAAAGAAGAGATTGAAAGGATTACTTCCCCTGGTCTAGGTCCCGATTCCCTGCCCCAAGTGATATCTTATTTAAGACAAATTATAATTAGGTGGGTGAAAGAAATTACATATTTAGGAGTTGAGGTAAAAAGGTACTTTTTGTAATGATTATATTGGATGTGCTGCTGTTGTGTAAAACCGTTACCTTAAAGAAAAACCCACTTAAGGCTACCTGTACATATTTTTTTTAGGCTTGTGACTGCGGTGTTCCAGGATCGCTCAGTACACAATGTAATCCAGACACAGGTTGCTGTTTCTGTGGACCAAATTTCTCTGGGGACAAATGTACCAGCTGCAGAGTGGGATACAGGAATTACCCAAAGTGCATCAGCTGCGACTGTGAGTCGGCGGGAAGTAAACTAGAGAGCTGTGATCAAGAGACAAAGAAATGTTCATGTGAAGAATCTGGACAATGCAGCTGTAAGGTAAGAGCAACAGGTGACATGAAATTATACATGTTCAGATTGACTTTACAAAGCAAACTGCAAGTAAAGTATGTATTCACTGTGCCTTTTTAGTACATATAAAGTGGATTATACCACTGTGCCTAAAAAGCTTTCACAATACCCCTGTTGGAGTTTGTTCTATATACAGTATGTAAGAGTGGGCTACAAGAAGACAGAAAAAGATAAGAATCTGTGGCACATCAGCGGAGTTTCCAATGTAAAATGATTATCATTAAACAGCAATAAGGGATTTTAGTGATGAATGCCTTCCGTTTAATGTATAACAGCACCTAAAGGAAACATTTGTATGCAAATCTTACTGGGCTGCTGGAAGAAAATGTACAAGTGAAATCTTTTCTAATAATCATTTAACCACACAGCTATAATTTGGATACTGGCCAGGTAGATGAATTATACTACACTAGTTTTGATATAGAGAGTTTTTACATTTCTGTTTGCTGAAAATGAACTTTAATCAGGTTTCACTTTTTTCTTTTAAATGTTGCATTGATTGATACTTAATGGGCCCTTTTTTACATTCTTTGGTGGTTATTTCAATCGCTGCACAAACGTTGAAGGTTGTTTAGCACCAAAAAATGCTTAACCAGAAATATCTTAAAGTGTAAACCCTCACCTTGTCAAACAACCCATTCAGTTTTTTTTTTTTTTGTAAAGTGCATTTTAATAAATTTCCAAAAGTACATACAAAAGTACACACATGGTAATAACTTCCCGCAAAACGCGGAGACCCCTAGAAGGGCCAAACATTCCACCCAACTATTACAACAGATTCCTATGTGGTCCAGAATTTGCATATTCAGATCCCCCAACATAGGGGAGATATTATATTACTTCATTGCAGGCTAGGTAGTGCTGAGAGTTTCAAAATATATAACAGTGTTTTTCCTGTCCCTTCCCCAGTCATTTTTCAGATCCATAAACCCCAGTGACAACTATAACCTATACCATATTGTTTGTAAGACTGTATTGAAGCATCAGGCCCTATCTCTCCTCACATTCCTGTAACTTCTTATGTCAGTTACACTAAAGGGGGACAAAGGGCCACCCCATCCCCCTATTAGCCAGAGACTGTATAACCCATTCAGTTTAAGATAGAAATGAAAGTTAAAACATTTGTGTATAGATATAAATAAAACTTATAAATATCTTTTTTTTCCCACGTTTTATAAGTGATCACTTAATGCTCTGTTCTCAGCTACATAAGAGCTGGGGGAGGAGAAGCAGCAGCACACCAAGCTTTCCAGTGAAAGGTTGTGCAGGGGGAGGTGTGTCAGGAAAAATCTGATCTTTGGATGAGAGCAGGCTGAGTTCCCAGAATAGCTAGAGAACTGGCCAAGGTGTGCTCTCATGCTTTGTGTGGTCAGTTTTTAATATGAAAGCAAAAGGACTGGCAGGAGCACCCGGAATTTCACACAAAGGAAGCAACACAAAGAGAACAAGATACTTTTGCATACAAGAACATGATACAGCAGGCACATATCATGACTATGAAATTCTGGGGTAACATATTCTTTAACTAAGAAAACACTTGTGTATGAAAAGCAAAACATTTTTTTGCTTTTGATGATGTAGTAAAGGATTAGAATCCCTGTTGTGTTTGTATTGTCTGTTTCTGCACTCAATTGATTCACTCCTCTATTTGTCCTGGTGACCACTGTGGTGGGAAATCTAAATTTTAAAGTGGTCCCCATAAAAAAAGGAGTACTCTTACAAAGGGGACAACTGTTCTGGAGGAAGCTGTATAGGAGAGTTCCCCTTACTTACTTATTTGGGACAGGAGGTGAAGGAAAATCTTCCTAACATAACACAGACAACAAAAAAGTGAAGTTTTAACTCTTCACTACTCTATACAAAATGAAAAAAAAAAGATTTTCTGTACATGCACTTAAACTGGTGCTTGATAACTGGCCCAATGCTCTCACCATGGGCCGTGGAGACAGTCCTTACTTGTTTGAAATCTCCTCTGTTTACATGGTGCTTCCTCTCTTTCTTACCAGGTGGGATGGTGGTTTATTGCAGGAAAGGTACACTCTTGCTGCAGGGGAGGGGCCATTAACCACTTCAGCCCCGGAAAGGATTTAACCCCTTCCTGACCAGAGCACTTTTTGCGATACAGCACTGCGTCGCTTTAACTGACAATTGCGCGGTACCCAAACAAAACTGATGTCCTTTTTTCTCCACAAGTAAAGCTTTATTTTGTAGGTATTTCGCGTTATAAACAAAGAGCAACAATTTCGGGGAAAAAAAAAACATTTTTTTTTTTACTTTTTGCTATAATAAATATCCAAAAAAAAAATTATTAAACATCTAATTTATTCATCAGTTTGGGTCAATATGTATTCTACATATTTTTGGTAAATAAAATCGAAATAAGCATTTATTTATTGGTTTGTGAAAAAGTTATCGCATTTACAAACTATGGGAATAGATTAGATAGAATAGATTTATGGCATTTTTATTTATTTATTTTTTTTACTGGCAATGGTCTTTGATTTTTATCGAGACTGCAATATTGTGGGGATCGGAAACCTTTGACACTTTTCTTGGGACCAATGACATTTATACAGTGATCAGAGCTAAAAATAGCCATTGATTACTATATAAGTGTCACTGGCCGGGAAGGGGTTAAACTATAGGGGCAATCAAGGGGTTAAATGTGTTCCCTCAGCGTGTTCTATTGTGTGGGGGCTGGGCTGGCAGGGGCATGACAGATCTCACTGTTCCCAAATACAGGGAACAATAGATAACTGTCATATCCCTTGACAGAACGGGGAAACGCTGTGTTTACATTAGCAGTTCCCTGTCCTGCCTCTGTATTAGACGATCGCACGTCGCAGCGTGCGGTGGGCACAAGAGTGCGCCGCCGGCAGGGTGTGCCCCTAACTGTGACTGTGCGGACCGCTGTAAATATACGGCCAACCTGCTACAGTAAATGTGCGTGAGCCAGTTGAAACAAACCTGTTGCTTTGTTCTGCATAGGCAAAGCATCAATTTGCTTTAACCACTTAAAGGAAAATATATTAAAAAACGAATTTATTCATCAGTTTTGGCCCATATATATATACTTCCTCATATTTGTGGTTAAAAAAAAAATTGAGATTGGCGTTTATTGATTGGTTTGCGCAAAAGTTGCCGCGTTTGCAAACCATGAGAATTCATTTATGGCCGTTTTACTATTTTTTTCTTTTTTACTAGTAATGGTGGCGATCTGCAATTTTTATTGGGACTGTAATATTGCAGCGGCCATGTCGGACATTGTTAACACTTTTTTGGGACCAATGACATTTGTACAACGATCAGAAATTGAAATATCCACCAATGTTTACATCAGCAGTTCCCCATTTTTGTTCTCTGCCAGGCAATCGCGAGTAGCCGGCAGACATCGAGTCCGCCGGACCCGCGGCCACGCTGCTACAGAGTGCAGTGGGCAAGTGAGCGTGCCGTCGGCAACGCGATCCTGCCCGCTAGCCACACACGAGCGAGCCGGTTGGGAACCGGTTAAGGAGACTTTGAAAGAAAACCACCAAAAGTACATGTGGAGTCTGGAGGAGTTTTATAGTCCTAGAATATATTTTTAGGATATACTGTATTTGTACATCTCAAATTCAAATCAACACAGTTTTCATTTGCATTCACTTTTAAAAAGAGTGTGCAATATACCTAATCCATGGAAAGTGTTTCTAGCTTACTGTATACAGTACATAAAAAGAAACAAAAAAAAAGTTTTTTATGAGGAGGGAGGAGAAGGAGTTTACACTCGGATTATTGGATTTCATGTAAGGGCACCTAGAGAGAGAGTAGCAATGACCAATTCTTTTGGCTATCCTGCAAAAGCCACACCATGAGCATGTTTGACCACTTTGTGATATCACCACAGGAATAATATCACTCTTCCACTCTTGGAGAGGTCCCTATGACTCGAGTGTTCTATACCAGGCTCATTGATGTTGGTAATCTGGTAAGTCTCACCTTCTCACTATAATAAGGACACCACTATAGTGTTTCACCAGTTTGTACGAGTACCACACCGAAAACGTCCTATCGGTTTTCTTAACCAGTAACGATGAGAGAGAGATCCACGGGAATGTACTTTAGGTTATTAGGCTCACATTTGAGGAAGAGGAGGGAGGAGTATTTTTTGAAAAAAAAACAAAGAAAAATACATGACATATGTCATTCGATCTTTGTGAAAGGTACCTAATCCATATAACGTGTGAGAAAAATTTTCACTTACGTTTACTTTTGACACAACTAAACTTAAACTCTACATGTTTATGT
>BLSH010197617.1:122996-133310 GCA_018402905.1 Glandirana rugosa
TATTCTAATTATGAAGCTATCCTTTTTAGAGCGTTGTTTTTGTTAGCATTTTTCGGGGCGCTGCGGTTATCGGAATTAGTTCCCAGCAATAAGAGAGATGGTTCAGGGTTAGGTGCCCACCAGGTACTAGTATTGGATTCGGCGGTGAAAATACACATTGCCAAGTCTAAGACTGACCAGTTGGGCAAGGGTACATGGCTTACTCTTTTCCCCTGTGCCGATCAGTCCATTTGTCCGGTTTTGTTTCTTCAGCAATTCCTGACACATAGACCTCAGGGATCAGGGCATTTTTTCATTCACAAAAATGGTGATCCTGTAACCAGGTTTCAGTTCACTGCAGTATTTCAGAAATGCATTCGGGACATGGGTTTACAAGATTTCCGTTTCACGCCTCACTCTTTCAGGATTGGGACTGCGACGGAAGCTGAAAGGTTAGGTCTGGAAGAATCTTTGATCAAGAGACTGGGTAGGTGGGAATCTAAAAGGTATGGTATTTATGTTCGTCCTAACCTTTTTATTTGAATTTTATAGGTCGGAAGCTTTATGTCTGGATTTTAGGACATTCCTTAATTTTTTGGGCGCATAAGAGGGCGTCCCAACGTTGTTATACCGAGAATCTTAATTTCAACCCGGACAATTACACAGTCTTGTGGAAGGGAGTGAAAGGTCTCCAGTGGTCAAATTTATTTTATTACATTTCTAAGTTGTTTTTAGTGTGGCCATCTCCTGAATTTTTGATCATCCACTTAGGTGGAAATGATGTGGGTCATATGAAGACCTTGGATCTAATGTATAGAGTCAAGCATGACTTACATCATTTAAAGGTTTCATCTCCAAACACAACCATTATATTTTCGGAAATAGTACCCAGGTTATTGTGGCTGACACAGCCTGAGTTAAAAAATTTTGAAAAGATATGTAAAAGGGTGAATTACTCCATTGAGAAATTCATGCCTCTGATAGGAGGGTTCTCTTTCCATCATTTCGAGTTGGAGGGCGGTTTGCCTGGTCTATATCGGAGAGATTTGGTTCATCTCTCCGATGTAGGCCTGGACATTTTCAATGTAGGATTGCAGAGCATGATAGAAAAGGCAGCGGTTTTGGGGTAGGCTGGGGATTTGTCCGTTGGACAAAGCCCCGCCTGTGTGGGACTTTGTTATAAGTTGAGTTATAAATTTATTTGCTTGAGTCATTAAGACTAAGAAAATTTGTGATTGATAAATGGATTTGAATTTAATTTATAATATGGTTATGAAAATGATATTTATTGATTAAACCAATAAAAGTGCCGCGGCCAATTTATGCCAATATTAGAGTGTGGTGTTTTCATTATTCTTTTAATTAAAATTGTGTTTGGAGTTGGGAAAAGTGGTGCGGGGTGCAATCCCATGTTAAAGGGGGGCACAATTTATTTGGGAGCACCTTCATGGGGTTGCCTCCGCCTCTTTTCCCATATTTAGTTAACAAAATGGAAGGGTAGAGTAGTTTCAATTTGAGTGACGCTGGCCCTTTAAATATACCTGCTCACCTGTGTGCAGGTAGGGATGGGCCAATGGAATGCAGGGGAATGTGCGGGAAGCAGTGGGGCTCATTATATAAGGGGCCCACTGCCTCAGGTTCTTCCTTTCAGGAAGGACAGTGCTGGAAGAAGATACCCACCCCCCCTCCCGTTGCGTGCACTTTATGTGGTACGTCACCTTTGCATCAAAGGGGGACTTTGTTATAAGTTGAGTTATAAATTTATTTGCTTGAGTCATTAAGACTAAGAAAATTTGTGATTGATAAATGGATTTGAATTTAATTTATAATATGGTTATGAAAATGATATTTATTGATTAAACCAATAAAAGTGCCGCGGCCAATTTATGCCAATATTAGAGTGTGGTGTTTTCATTATTCTTTTAATTAAAATTGTGTTTGGAGTTGGGAAAAGTGGTGCGGGGTGCAATCCCATGGAAATGGGGACAGGTACCTGTCAAAAACAGGTACCCACTCCCCCATAAAAGTGCTAGATGTGGCACCGAAGGGGGGAGGAGTTTGATAAAGTAGAGCTTCCACTTTTTTGTGGAACTACACTTTAAAAAAGTTCTTTAGATGCACTTTTATATGTTTTCAGGAAACCTCATTGGGCTTGTTGATGTTATTATTTTCTTTAGTTTTAAATTGATGCCACATTTTATTCTGTAAAGTTTTAACTTTGACAATAAACTGACTACACATTTAGAAACTGGCTAACATTTCAGACAGCAGCTAAAAAAACAAGACTCTTAACTGGGAACAGTATGACCTATGAAGTATGCCTATCTGAACATTATTAGTAATTTTTACAAGAAGACTTAAACTGCTAGAGACGTTTGTTAAATACATTATTCATTATGTAATGCTTAAATCTGAAGTGTTCTTGTGACTTTTCTGGTAGAACAATATAACTTTTTGTCAAGATGCGACAGTTTGCATAGCTTTTAGCCCCTTTAGAGCTCTATGGGTCCTTTCATGTGGGTTTTTCAATTAGATTGGTTTGTCAGCTTTTTAGGCAGACCTGATCAGAAGCTCCATGTACAAGCAGATATAACGTGACATCTCCCAGCATCAATAAATAAAGTGACCCCTGCACTTCCCACGTGTATAAATCCTCTAAATATAATGTATAATGTGCAACAAAAGTTAAATGTCAAAGGTTGCTGCAGCACCTAATGTGTTCCCACAATGTGAAAGTATTTACATTAGTGATGATGTTGCTCAGCCAATAAACAAGGTAAAATATCAAATGCGACCTTAGATATAACCCAACACTAACATACTGCTATATATACATAATAATGATAACAATTAATAAAGAAACAGTGTCCATAACTACATAAATAGTAAGTGCTACGTGTATGTTGCGTGATAAACCAATAATCTTCAAACGTGACAAAAACAATATTTCCATGATAATCTACAGTCCACACTACCAGGTTAAAAAAGGTGATTTTGCTCCAAATTCCACTTGTCACCTCAGTGCTCACAGAACTCTCACCTTAATTTAAAATCAATTGTGCCATATAATAAATCCAAGTTGGTGTTCCACACCCAATTGGCTCTAGGTCCTCTCTTTATCCTCCCAGATATAATAATAAAAATTCAAGTACTGATCCCTTTAAGGCACTGTTTACCTTGTGCTCACCAACATATTAGAATGAAACCAACAGTATCTCACAAAGTGAGTACACCCCTCACATTTCCCAAAGACAACCTCTGGATATAATGCTAAGCACGTGCACTCAACTTCTTTGGTTTACCATGGTGAGGCCTTTTCTGAGTGGAACCTGCCCTGTTAAACCACTGTATGGTCTTGGCCACCATGCTGCAACTCAGTTTCACGGTCTTGGCAATCTTCTTATAGCCTAGGCCATATTTAACCACTTGCCGACCGCCGATCGGCATCTGACGGCGGCAAAGTGGTTCGTTCCCGCAAAACGCCGTCATACGACGGTGGCTGCGGGAACGTGCTTAGTGAGCACGCGCCCGCTCTCTCACTGTGTTCGGGGAGGGCCAGGGAGCAGGTGCGGCGGCTTTGATTGCCGCCAGCTACCCGCGATGGCCCCCCCGGAGCGAAGGAGCGGAGGTCCGTGTAAGTAAACACGGACCTCCGCTCTGTGTGAGGGGGAAGGGCTGTGATCACAGCCTTCCTGTACGTGAAGGCTGTGACCACTTCCCTTCCCCAGCTAGGGCAGTCCCCCTACAGTTAGAACACGCCCAGGGAACATAGTTAACCCTTAGAGCGCCCCCTGCAGGTTAACCCCTTCACTGCCAATGGCATTTACACAGTAATCAGTGCATTTTTATAGCACTGATCGCTGTACAGTATAAATGCCAATGGTCCCAAAAAAGTGTCAAAATGGTCCGACATGTCCGCTGAAATATCGAAGTACCGCAAAAAATCGCAGATTGCCGTCATTACTAGTAAAAAAAAAAAAAATAAATAAAAACCCCAAAAATGAATTCTCATCATCCGTAAACGCGACCACTTTTGCGCAAACCAATCAATAAACGCCGATTGCAATTTTTTTTATCGCAAATATGAGGAAGAATATAAATCGGCCAAAAACGGTGAAAAAAATGTTTTTTTATATTTTTTTTTTGGATTTGTATTTTAGCAAAAAGTAAGAAATTTGGGCTTTTTTGCAAAATTGTCGCTCTTCTTTTGTTTATAGCGGCGATCATAAATGACGCAGTGGTGATCAAATACCACCAAAAGAAAGCTCTATTTGTGGGAAGAAAAGGATGCAAATTTCGTTTGGGTACAACGTCGCACGACTGCGCAATTGTCAGTTAAAGCGACGCAGCGCCGAATCGCAAAAAGGGCTCCGGTCCTAAAGCTGGAAATCCTTCCAGGGCTGAAGTGGTTAAGTAGAGCAACAATTCTTTTTTTCAGTTCCTCAGAGAGTTCTTTGCCATGAGGTGCCATGTTGAACTTCCAGTGCCCAGTATAAGAGAGTGAGAGCGATAACACCAAATCTAACACACCTGCTCCCCATTCACACCTGAGACCTTGTAACACTAGCGAGTTACATGGCATCGGGGAGGGAAAGTGTCTAATTGGGCCCAATTTGGACATTTTCTAATAGGGGTGTACTCACTTTTTTTGCCAGCGGTTTAGACATTAATGGCTGTGTGTTCAGTTATTTTGAGGCAAATTTACACTGTTATACAAGCTATACACTCACTACTTTACATTGTAGCAAAGTGTCATTTCTTTAGTGCTGTCACATGAAAAGATATAATAAAATATTTACAAAAATGTGAGGAGTGTACTCACTTTTGTGAGATACTGTATATAGTGCCTCCTATAGTGTAGTATAAAAATACCACAAGCTTTATTGAGTTAAAAATATGCTTACATTAAATAAATTTTAAAAACGCATCAAAATAAGCAAGATACTCAGCAGTAGCTGCCTCTTGCATCACTTCTGGTCCGCTCTCTGCTCCTAGACGCCCTACTCATTACATCATGTCAGATGACCTCTTCAGGGGAACCGAATTGGTTGTTCGTGAAACTGGTCGGCGGCCATTTTAGAAGTGAGCAATGGAAAGTCCATATACTAGAGGATCAAGTACAGCTTCACAGTGGCCATTTTTTTCAAATATAATTTTTATTAACTCCCAGTAAGGGCAAACAGTACAATACAGAGATACAGCCGGTAAACATAGGAGGACCTCAAAAACAATAAGACAGACATACTTCTGCAAAGCAATGCAAGAGTGACATAGGTATCATAAAGCCTGTATTATGTCTAAATAAAGGCTCCGCAAAAGGTATGGCTTTTATACAGCCACGTAAATCTTCAATTTCTATAAAGTGAGAAGCCCCCATTTATTCTCATTTTCCAGATATAGGGATAAAGAAGGAAAAGGGAAAGTAGCATAGATAAGAGTAGAGGGGGAGGGGTAAGGGGGGAAGGAAAGAGAAAATGGGGGTGTGGGGTGACGGTGGTTTTAGAGAATGTAGGTAACTAGTAGTCTAGTCAGCTAAATAAGTTTAAAGTTTAAGGGGGAACTGAAAGGGCAAAGAGAGCTTTGCCCTCATCGGATAAAACGAACACATTCCGCAAGTTTTGGAGTATTGTTCACGTTTGTGTTGTGATGTAAGGACCAGGTCCTCTATCTTGTTAATTTCTTCCACTTTGTGTAGCCAGTTTGCAATAGTTGGTGGGTGTTGTTTTTTCCAGAAGAGAGGGATGCAGGACTTGGCTGCATTAAGAAGGTGACATACAACAGACTATTTGTAAACTTTAGGTTAGATTTTGGAAACATGCAATAGAAAAAAGGCAGGATCATCTGGTATTTGGTACTCCATAAATTTTTGAGTAATGGTACGTACCATCGATTAAAAACCTGTCAGTCGAGGGCAGGACCAGAATATATGGAGCATTGTGCCTTTGTTCTCCCGGCATCTCCAACATTGGTCAGAGGTGGTGGGGTAGCACTCATGTAATCTAATGGGCATGTAGTACCATCTGGTTTACAGTTTAAAGTTTGTTTCCTGAAACTTGGTGTATATGGATAGAGTTGAGCGAACCCGAACTGTAAAGTTCAGGTCCGTACCGAACTTTGGGGTGTCCGTGACCCGGACCCGAACCCGGACATTTGAAGAAAAGTTTGGGTTCGGGTATTTTATCCCACCTGTTGAATAGCTGCAGGGCAGCCAGTCAACTAGCGTTTCACTGGTTTGCCCTTAGAAGCCATCACAGCCATGCCTACTAATGGCATGACTGTGATTGGCCAGTGCATCATGTGACCCAGCCTCTGTATAAGCTGGAGTCACGTAGTGCTGCATGTCACATGCTCTCAGTCTAGTGTAGGGAGAGGATGCTGCCGGCGCTGTGAGGGACAGATTGCAGATATAATAACATCTCATCCTGCATTACAGAATGATCTGATTCTGGACTAGGTAGAGATTACTACTACTACTGCTTTGAGGGCAGATTGCAGATCTCATCCTGCATTACAGAATGATCTGATTCTGGACTAGGTGGAGATTACTACTACTACTGCTTTGAGGGACAGATTGCAGATCTCATACTGCATTACAGAACGATCTGATTCTGGACTAGGTAGAGTTTACTACTCCTGCTTTTAGGGACAGATTGCAGATCTAATAACATCTCATCCTGCATTACAGAATGATCTGATACTGGACTAGGTAGAGTCTATTGCTTTGAGGGACAGATTATTGTTCTAAAAGGATTATTGTTCTAAGAGGAGGGAGGCCGAACTCCCGAGTGATAGTGCTGTAGTACAATCTCCCGGAAATGGGGACAGGTACCTGTCAAAAACAGGTACCCACTCCCCCATAAAGGTGCCAGATGTGGCACCGAAGGGGGAGGAGTTTGATAAAGTAGAGCTTCCACTTTTTTGTGGAACTACACTTTAAAAAAGTTCTTTAGATGCACTTTTATATGTTTTCAGGAAACCTCATTGGGCTTGTTGATGTTATTATTTTCTTTAGTTTTAAATTTATGCCACATTTTATTCTGTAAAGTTTTAACTTTGACAATAAACTGACTACAAATTTAGAAACTGGCTTACATTTCAGACATCAGCTAAAAAAACAAGACTCTTAACTGAGAACAGTATGACCTATGAAGTATGCCTATCTGAACATTATTAGTAATTTTTACAAGAAGACTTAAACTGCTAGAGACGTTTGTTAAATACATTATTCATTATGTAATACTTAAATCTGAAGTGTTCTTGTGACTTTTCTGGTAGAACAATATAACTTTTTGTCAAGATGCGACAGTTTGCATAGCTTTTAGCCCCTTTAGAGCTCTATGGGTCCTTTCATGTGGGTTTTTCAATTAGATTGATTTGTCAGCTTTTTAGGCAGACCTGATCAGAAGCTCCATGTACAAGCAGATATAACGTGTCATCTCCCAGCATCAATAAATAGTGACCCCTGCGCTTCCCACGTGTATAAATCCTCTAACTATAATGTATGATATGCAACAAAAGTTAAATATCAAATGTTGCTGCAGCACCTAATGTGTTCCCACAGTGTGAAAGTATTTACATTAGTGATGATGTTGCTCAGCCAATAAACAAGGTAAAATATCAAATGTGACCTTAGATATAACCCAACACTAACATACTGCTATATATACATAATAATGATAACAATTAATAAAGAAACAGTGTCCATAACTACATAAATAGTAAGTGCTACGTGTATGTTGCGTGATAAACCAATAATCTTCAAACGTGACAAAAACAATATTTCCATGATAATCTACAGTCCACACTACCAGGTTAAAAAAGGTGATTTTGCTCCAACTTCCACTTGTCACCTCCGTACTCACAGAACTCTCACCTTAATTTAAAATCAATTGTGCCATATAATAAATCCAAGTTGGTGTTCCACACCCAATTGGCTCTAGGTCCTCTCTTTATCCTCCCAGATATAATAATAAAAATTCAAGTACTGATCCCTTTAAGGCACTGTTTACTTTGTGCTCACCAACATGTTAGAATGAAACCAATAGTATCTCACAAAGTGAGTACACCCCTCACATTTCCCAAAGACAACCTCTGGATATAATGCTGAGCATGTGCACTCAACTTCTTTGGTTTACCATGGTGAGGCCTTTTCTGAGTGGAACCTGCCCTGTTAAACCACTGTATGGTCTTGGCCACCATGCTGCAACTCAGTTTCAGGGTCTTGGCAATCTTCTTATAGCCTAGGCCATATTTAAGAAAAGCAACAATTCTTTTTTTCAGTTCCTCAGAGAGTTCTTTGCCATGAGGTGCCATGTTGAACTTCCAGTGCCCAGTATGAGAGAGTGAGAGCGATAACACCAAATGTAACACACCTGCTCCCCATTCACACCTGAGACCTTGTAACACTAGCGAGTCACATGGCATCGGGGAGGGAAAGTGTCTAATTGGGCCCAATTTGGACATTTTCTAATAGGGGTGTACTCACTTTTGTTTCCAGCGGTTTAGACATTAATGGTTGTGTGTTGAGTTATTTTGAGGGGACAGCAAATTTACACTGTTATACAAGCTATACACTCACTACTTTACATTGTAGCAAAGAGTCATTTCTTTAGTGCTGTCACATGAAAAGATATAATAAAATATTTACAAAAATGTGAGGGGTGTACTCACTTTTGTGAGATACTGTATATAGTGCCTCCTATAGTGTAGTATAAAAATACCACAAGTTTTATTGAGTTTAAAATATGCTTACATCAAATAAATTTTAAAAACGCATCAAAATAAGCAAGATACTCAGCAGTAGCTGCCTCTTGCATCACTTCTGGTCCGCTCTCTGCTCCGAGACGTCCTACGCATTACATCATGTCAGATGACCTCTTCAGGGGAACCGAATTGGTTGTTCGTGAAACTGGTCGGCGGCCATTTTAGAAGTGAGCAATGGAAAGTCCATATACTAGAGGATCGAGTATAGCTTCACAGTGGCCATTTTTTTCAAATATAAATTGTATTAACTCCCATTAAGGGCAAACAGTACAATACAGAGATACAGCCGGTAAACATAGGATGACCTCAAAAACAATAAGACAGACATACTTCCGCAAAGCAATGCACGAGTGACATAGGTATCATAAAGCCTGTATTATGTCTAAATAAAGGCTCCGCAAAAGGTATGGCTTGTATACGGCCACGTAAATCTTCAATTTCTATAAAGTGAGAAGCCCCCATTTATTCTCATTTTCCAGATATAGGGATAAAGAAGGAAAAAGGAAAGTGGCGTAGATAAGAGTAGAGGGGGAGGGGTAAGGGGGGAAGGAAAGAGAAAATGGGGGTGTGGGGTGACGGTGGTTTTAGAGAATGTAGGTAACTAGTAGTCTAGTCAGCTAGATACGTTTAAAGTTTAAGGGGGAACTGAAAGATCAAAGAGAGCTTTGCCCTCATCGGATAAAATAAACACATTCCGCAAGTTTTGGAGTATTGTTCACGTTTGTGTTGTGATGTAAGGACCAGGTCCTCCATCTTGTTAATTTCTTCCACTTTGTGTAGCCAGTTTGCAATAGTTGGTGGGTGTTGTTTTTTCCAGAAGAGAGGGATGCAGGACTTGGCTGCATTAAGAAGGTGACATATAACAGACTATTTGTAAACTTTAGGTGAGATTTTGGAAACATGCAATAGAAAAAAGGCAGGATCATCTGGTATTTGGTACTCCGTAAATTTTTGAGTAATGGTACGTACCATCGATCAAAAACCTGTCAGTCGAGGGCAGGACCAGAATATATGGAGCATTGTGCCTTTGTTCTCCTGGCATCTCCAACATTGGTCAGAGGCGGTGGGGTAGCACTCATGTAATCTAATGGACATGTAGTACCATCTGGTTAACAGTTTAAAGTTTGTTTCCTGAAACTTGGTGCATATGGACAGAGTTGAGCGAACCCGAACTGTAAAGTTCAGGTCCGTACCGAACTTTGGGGTGTCCGTGACCCGGACCCGGACATTTGAAAAAAGTTTGGGTTCGGGTATTTTATCCCACCTGTTGAATAGCTGCAGGGCAGCCAGTCAACAAGCGTTTCACTGGTTTGCCCTTAGAAGCCATCACAGCCATGCCTACTAATGGCATGACTGTGATTGGCCAGTGCATCATGTGATGGGGTTTCAAGCCATGCCTGGACTTGAAATGTCAAGCCCAAGCGAGTTGAGACAGGTATACGTGGTTCAAAGTCCTTTGTTTGAAATTTGACAATTGGTCTACCATGATGTACAGGTAATCTAATGTACTCACGATGGGGTGGCGGAGACTGGTTACAACCTCTACGGTCCTCTTGTTTCCGTGTTACGAGG
>BLSH010197617.1:133320-172567 GCA_018402905.1 Glandirana rugosa
GTTGTCGTCCTTGGACTGGGATATCGTCATCCGTTACTAAAATCTTGTTATTAGACAGGGAATGTCGTTGTCGTCCTTGGAGAGGGATATCGTGATCCTCTACTAAAATCTTGTGTCAGGTTCCTGCTGTTGCTGTAAGGGACAGATTATTGTTCTAAAATCATTGCCTACTGCTGTAGGGTCAGGTTCCTGCTGTTGCTGTAAGGGACAGATTATTGTTCTAACATCACCTCCTAGTTCTATAGGGAGAGGTTCCTGCTGGTGCTGTAAGGGACAGATTATTGTTCTAAAATCGTCTCCTAGTTCTATAGGGAAAGGTTCCTGCTGCTCCTGTAAGGGACAGATTATTGTTCTAAAATCATCGCCTACTGCTATAGGGTCAGGTTCCTGCTGTTGCTGTAACGGACAGATTAGTCATCTAAAATCATCACCTACTGCTATAGGGTCAGGTTCCTGCTGTTGCTGTAAGGGACAGATTATTGTTCTAAAATCATTGCCTACTGCTGTAGGGTCAGGTTCCTGCTGTTGCTGTAAGGGACAGATTATTGTTCTAACATCACCTCCTAGTTCTATAGGGAGAGGTTCCTGCTGGTGCTGTAAGGGACAGATTATTGTTCTAAAATCGTCTCCTAGTTCTATAGGGAAAGGTTCCTGCTGCTCCTGTAAGGGACAGATTATTGTTCTAAAATCTTCTACTAGTTCAATAGGGAGAGGTTCCTGCTGATCCTGTAAGGGGAAGATTATTGTTCTAAAATCATCGCCTACTGCTATAGGGTCAGGTTCCTGCTGTTGCTGTAAGGGACAGATTATTGTTCTAAAATCATCGCCTACTGCTATAGGGTCAGGTCACGCCTACACATACTGACTGATGGGTCTGCCCCATTCAACTTCTGGGTCTCCAAATTGGGCACATGGCCTGAGCTTGCCCTTCATGCCTTGGAGGTGCTGGCCTGCCCTGCAGCCAGTGTATTGTCTGAACCTGTGTTTAGCACGGCAGGGGGCATTATCACAGACAAGCGCAGCCGCCTGTCCACAGCCAACGTGGACAAGCTAACGTTTATTAAAATGAACCAAGCATGGATCCCACAAGGCTTGTCTGTACCTTGTGCAGAATAGACATTTAGACCGGCCTCACACAGCCATTGGTATACTTGTTTTTTTGAATATGCCTCAATATTTTGGGGGCTACCCCAATTAGAAAAAAAAAACAAACAAACAACAAAAAGTGTTGGCTACCTCCTCCTCCTCCACCACCGCCACTTCCACCTTCACTGCCACGGTCACGGCCTAGTCAACCTCTAGGCTCCTACTCCACATCCACCCCCCCTTCCCATTTTTATTTTTTTATTTGATTTTAAGTTATTTTCCCTATCCCCATTTTTTGTATGGCACTAGTCCTACTCTTACCCCCATTTTACTTCCTTTTGCAGCCCTCTAGCAGTTTCCAGGACTTTTTTACAGCCATTTTTGTGCCTAAAAGTTTGGGTCCCCATTGATTTCAATGGGGTTCGGGGTCCGGGGTAAAGTTCGGGTCAAGTTCGGTACCGAACCCGAACTTTTCCGTGAAGTTCGGCCGAACCCGCCGAACTCGAACATCCAGGTGTCCGCTCAACTCTCCATATGGATGATTTAAGGGAGAACTTAATGATATTTGGATTTGTGGGGCTGTAAAGGTACAGACAAGGTTGGATTCCCATTTTGATATGCAAAGTATTTGTGGTTGTTCCAGAGGAGTGTTTAACAGGGCTTAGGTCTTAGAGAGGGTTAGTGGGAGGGTGCCAGTGTTTGAACAGTACTCTTCAAATGTTGTTAAGGCACGGTTGAATCCTGAGGGGTTATGAAGGGAATGCAGAAAGTGATGTAAGCGAAGGGCGGTCCAAAATGGAAGGTTAAAAGGACCGTTTTCACTCATCAGGTCCTCTATTTAGGGCCAATGGTCCGTCTGTAGGAAGCTAGAGGCTTGGTCACATCCTGAGATGTGTAAAGTCCAAAATTCTCGATCCTGAAGACCCGGCGGGAATTGTGGATTTCAAAGAATGGGATATAAGGGGGATTCTGAGGATGTGAGAGACAGCTGATGACTGTGAACTGATGAAGAGGGTGGTGCCTATTAGAGGGTGTGTTTTTAATTAGGAGGGTAAATTATTAAAGCAAACTAATCAAACTAACTGGGGGGAAGTTCAAAACTAATCTTAGAAAGTATTATTTTACTGAAAGGGTGGTTGATGATTGGAATAAACTACCAACAGAGGTTGTGAGACAGTCAACAGTAAATGGCTTCAAACATGCTTGGGATAAACATAAATCCATAGTCAGACAACAAGGTTAATGTAAAAAAATAAATAAATAAATAAAAAAATAAAAAGGGGCAGACTCGATGGACTACTCAGTCTTTTTTCTGCCGTCACTTTTCTATGTTTCTATGTTTCTAAAGCACCAAAGTGCACCTTTCAAAGGGATATGTTTTTTGAGGTCTAAATGGCATCACCAGTCGATGAATCTTCCTAAGTGGGTAGTACTTTTGAATGTCTGGAAATGCAAGACACCCAAAATGTTTGGGTAAAGATATGTGAAGGCAGGAAAGGCTGGGTTTTTTATGGGCCCAGAGGAAGTGAGTAAATAGAGAGTGGGTCTGTTTAAAGTAAGAGGGGGGAATTTTAATCGGTGATGCCTGAAATAGAAAAAGATATTTAGGTAGGATACACATCTTTAAGAGGTTGCATCTGCCGAACCATGAGTGTAGTCCTTTGTGCCATTGCTCCAGTAGGGTGCGAGTTCTAGCCAGTAAGGGTGAGAAATTCAGTTCATAGGTATGGGAAATATCTGAGGGTATGTGGGTACCCAAGTATTTTAATGCTGCTGTTGTCCGTTTAAAATTAAAGCTAGATTGTAAAGTTGGGAGAAGTGCCGGGGGAATTGCTACCCCCATTGCCTCTGATATAGTGAAATTAATTTTCATGTTCGCAAGTGATCCGTAAAGGTCAAACTCCTGAAGCAGGTTAGGGAGAGAGGTGGTTGGGTTGGTAAGGGTGAAAAATAGGTAATCGGCATAGGTGGAAATTTTATGTTGGGTGTTATTTATTGTCAATCCTTGGATGTCGGGGTTTAGTCTAATTTTACAAAGAAAGGGTTCTAGGGGGAGGGTGAAAAGAAGGGGGGATAGTGGACAGCTCTGTCGTGTGCCATTACTAATGGAGAAGGGTTCAGAGAGGATGCTGTCGGCCTTGACTTGGGCGGTTGGGTGGGAATAGATTCCAGCTATCCACCTGGTCATGGTTTCTCCTATTCCAATATGGCGGAGTACCGAGAACATGAATCTCCAATTCACCCAATCAAACGCCTTTTCGGCATCGGTGCTGAGGAAAACACACGGCGTGCGAGTCGAGGAGGCCACATGAAGGAGATTAAGTACCTTTGTTGTGTTGTCCCGTGTTTCTCTGGTGGGAATAAATCCCAATTGATCAAGGTAAACTAGAGCTTGCAAATGTTGGGCCAATCGGGTAGCTAGAATTTTAGTAAATAGCTTGAAATCTATATTTAAGAGTGAAATAGGTCTATAGCTGCTGCATATCTTAGGGTCCTAAGCATTTTTGGGATGACAGATACTTGGGCTTTCAGAGAGTCCCTGAGAAAGGACTTGTCCGATCCTATTGCGTTATATAGCTTGATCATGTAAGGGCCCAAGGTCTGGTAGCAGGGCAAGGTAAAACCATCAGGCCCCAGGGCCTTACCTGGCTTTATGGAACCCACAGCACGCTGGAGTTCTACTATGGTAATAGGGGAGTTCAGGTAAGTTCGTACTTCGTTAGACAGTGAAGGGAGGAGGGATTAACCAAGATAGTCATCAATATCGTTCTGAGAGGATGTGTATTCTGGGTATAGGTTGTAGAGAGAGGAGTAAAAGTCGCCAAATGCTTGTGAGATCAGTTTAGGAAGTGATACTTTCCATCCACTGGAGGTATTGATTGTGGGGATATAGGTGGACATATTCTGATCTCTAACTAGTTTAGCCAGTCATTTTCCACATTTGTCAGGGGATTCATATCCTACCTTACGGCATGATTGTAATGCAGCTTTGGCCCTATAATGTAATAATTGGTAATTTGTTTACAGAGAAGCAGGAGTTCATTGTCTGATGCTGGGGAGGGGGCATGTTTGTGTCCGGATTCTGTAACATGTATTTGATCAAGAAGAGAGGCGAGTTGTCTGTTACGTTCTTTTTTTATTCGGGAACAGTGTTTAATAAACATGACCCTAATGACAGCTTTATGGGCCTCCCACAGAATCCCTGGATCACAATCATCTTGATCGTTCATCTGAAGTAGCGATTCAGTTCTTTAGAAATGTCTGCCAGCACCTCTGGGGTATGTAGAAGACTGTCACTTAGTCGCCAAAATCGGGATCTCAGAGAGTGCATAGACCAAGATAATGGGAACATGATCGGACCAAGTTATATTGCCAATGGAGGTGTCCCGTACTGACTGGATCTGGCCGTGGGGAATCAAGACGTAGTCTATTCTGGAGTATATTTTATGCGGGATGAGTAGAACATATAGTCACAATCTCCTGGATGTTGTAATCTCCAGACGTCAACCAGTTGAGCCCTATGTATTGATTGTGCTATTCGTTTTCTGGAGCCAGGGAAAACAGAGGAGGTGCTAGAAGAGGTATCAGCTGAGGGAATTAAGAGAACATTAAAATCCTCACCTAAAAGCAATTGACCCTTCCTGAATTCTAAGAGTGCATCTAGAGTGTGCTTTATAAAGACGTCCTGTTGGGCGTTCATAGTAGCCATTTTGTTGTGGATTATAATATAAAGCTGGCCAGTGGTGATATTTTAATATATAATTATAATGATTAATATTAATAATAATAATATTAATATTTTTTATTGCCATCATGGCATGTAACAGTATTGGATATAGTTGCCCAATTTTGATGAATTTAAAATTTTAGTTATTTATCAAAATATTTAATATGCAGCAGGTTGTATGTACGACTAGCATAATTGATACTGGTCTTTAGCATATGTGGGATTGAGATTGTTTATTAAGTACACCTCACACGTTATTTCCGGTAGGTGAAGGTGTTTTTCATGGATTAGTGCTCGAAGTTATTGTGTTCCACCTCCATTAATTTGGATTTTTATTTGTATATAAACTGCTATTTTAGCTTAGTATTTTGTCGCCATGTATGTTTACCAACCACCAGCCAGCTGTATATTACAGTCCACAAAAAAAATGGCCACCATGAAGCTGTACTCTGTCCTCTAGTATATGGACTTTACATTGGCCACTTTTAAAATGACCACTGACCAGTACCACATTGTGGCTGAACCACCTCAGCCCCGGAAGGATTTCCAACATTAGGACCAGAGTACTTTTTGCGATTCGGCACTGCGTCGCTTTAACTGACAATTGCGCGGTCGTGCGATGTTGTACCCAAACGAAATTGATGCCCTTTTTTCCCACAAATAAAGCTTTCTTTTGGTGGCATTTGATCACCTCTACGTCACTTCTGATCACCGCTATAAACAAAAAAGAGCGACAATTTTGAAAAAAAAAACAATATTTTTTACTTTTTGATATAATACATATCCAAAAATATATAAAAAAATGCATTCATAAGTTTTGGCCGATATATATACTTCCTCATATTTGTGGTAAAAAAAAATCGCAATCAGCATATATTGATTGGTTTGTGCAAAAGTTGCTGCGTTTACAAACCATGAGAATTAACTTATACTTTTCACTCTTTTTTTCTTTACTAGTAATGATGGCGATATCGGGACTGCGATATTGCGGCAGACAGATCAGACATTGTTGACACTTTTTTGGGACCATTGACGTTTATACAGCAATCAGAGCTAAAAGTAGCCACTGATTACTGTGTAAATGTCATTGGCAGGGAAGGGGTTAACCTGCAGAGGACAATCAAGGGGTTAACTGTGTTCCCTAGGCATGCTATAACTGTGTGGGGGCTAGGCTGGCAGGGGCATATTAGATCTAACTGGCGCCTGTCAGAATGGGGAATCACCGTGTTTACATCGGCGGTTCACCATTCTTCATGTGTAGTAAGTGATTTCAGGTCACTGGCGGACATTGAGTCCTCTCAACTCGCAGCCACACTGAGGGAGCATGCGGCGGGCACAAGAGCGCACCACCGGTGGTGCGTACATACCACCTAGCTGCACCTGCGCAAATTGCCACATTGCAGCAGTAAAAGTATGCAACGCAGTTCGGAAGTGGTCATTAAAACACCACATATATGAGTTCTGGAAAAAATATGTTAAGCAACAGACAGCATGGATTCATGAAAGACAAAAGTTGTCAGACAAATCAGATTTCTTTTTATGAGGAGGTAAGTAAAACCTTGGACAGAGGGGTGGCTGTGGACGTGGTATGCTTGAATTTTACAAAAGCGCTTCACACAGTTCCCCACACATGGCTAATGTGTAAGGTAAAGTCTACAGGCCTGGAAAAATCAGTTTTTAAATAGATAGAAAACTGGCTAAAAGACTGTATTCAGAGACTAGTGCTTAATGATTCATACTCTGAGGTCTTAGGTAATTAGTGGTGTACCCCAAGGCTCAGTGTTGGGTCCCTTACTTTTTCATGTAATTATAAAAGATATAGGGTCTTGGATTAAAAGTACCATTGCAGTGTTTACAGATGACACCAAGCTATGCAGTGGAATAACATCCTTACAGGATGTCTCCAACTTACAAGCTAACCTCAATGCACTGTTTAATTAGGCAACTATGTGGCAAATGGGGTTTAATGTTGATAAATGTTGATAAATGTAAAGTTATACACTTGGGGGCTAAGAATATACATGCATCATACATACTAGGGGAAGCATAACTGGGGGAATCAATGGTGGAGAAGGATAAGAGTGTTATGGTAGATCATAAGCTTAATAATAGCATACAATGCCAAATTTCGGGTTTCCAAAGTGAGCAAAGTCCTTGCTCTAATTCTGGTATTAAGAGAGGTATAGACTCAAGAGAGATATATTATTTTGTCCCTGTACACATCATTAGTAAGACCTCATCTGGAATATACAGTTCAGTTTTGAGCACCAGTTATCAAAAAGGATATTGGGGAACTGGAGAAAGTGCAGAGAAGTGCAAACAAACTGATAAGAGGCATGGAGGAGCTCAGCTATGAGGAAAGATTAGAGTAACTGAATTTATTCTCTCTTGAGAAGAGGAGATTATGGGGGGATATAATCAACCTGTATAAATACGAAAGTGCTCCATATAGTAAACGTGGTGTTGAGTTATTCACTTTAAGGTCATCACAGAGGACAAGGGGTCACTCTTTACAGAAAGGAGATTTAATCTCCAAATATGGAAAGCCATCTTCACAGTAAGAGCTGTGAGAATGTGGAATAGACTCCCTCAAGAGCTGGTTCTGACCAGCTCAGTAGATTGCTTTTCCCTGCTGGAGAAAATTGGATCTTGCTTTGCTGGGATTTTTTTGCCTTCGCTGGATCAACTGTGGGTACGGGATTGTGTATATAGGTTCTTTGTTTTTTTTCCCCATTTTTATTGGTTGAACTAGATGGACTTGTGTCTTTTTTCAACCAAACTTACTATGTAATTACGCTAAATTTTTACGGCAAAAAAAAAAAAGACCTGTAAGCTGATTGGTTTCTGTGCAGAGCTGCTCCAGATTTTGCACTCTCCAGTTTTAGTAACTCAACACCTTTGTCTTTTTCATATATATATATATATATATATATATATATATATATATACACCGTGCAGCAAAAATGAAACATTTACCTCAGTCAGTTTTTACTCAGTAAGGTAATTTCATTTGGGAGCTAGTGCAGCATATGTAAGGAACATTTTTGACAGCTGACAGCCAGGTACTAAATTAAGTATGGAAGCATGTAAGCAAGGTTGCTGAAATCTGGAGGCAGTCTGAGAAAAGAAACACATAAGAAGAACAAAAAGGCACAGGGGCTGATTGGAGGCACAGACTTAAGTTCAAACAGTCAGAATAAGTTATAGTAGATCAATTCCAGACAGATTATAATGAACACATACAAGAAGCAAAAGCTAAAACTAGAGTCACAGGTGATATGAACCCGTAAGGTAGAGTGATCAGGCATGGGCATGAACAGAGCTCAGTACCAGAAGGCAGAAGCACAAACATTATAGAATACTAGAGCTAGGAGCAAGAAAGAAGCATAAGGCCCAAGCTGGGATGAACAGGATAAGACCAAAGACAAAAACAAATGGCCAAGCAGCTGCTCTTGAAGCAGCTCTTGAGGCACTAATAATGTGCAGTGTTCATGGTGGTTACTCTGGTAATGTCTAGCTCTTATTAAAGTTTCTACTCACCTGCAGCATCATTCTCTCAGGTAACTTGCAGCTCTCATGACAGTTTCTCTGGCAACACAACAACACTCTCAAAAATCAAAATAATGCTTTCTGGTAACATAGCACTCTCTGATAACAAGCCTGAACAACCTGCCATGTGCAGGTTTTGAAATATTCTACTTTCTCACCTTCTAGTACAACATAAATTATATAGAAAGCACCATGTATCAACTGCTTAATTCTAGGGTGTTACATATAAGGTGATGCGCATTGAACTATTTATTGTAAAGCAACAGAGGGTTAAGGAAGGAAAACAGTTTACATCTCCTAGCAGGGCATGCCAACAAAATGTTTCATGATTAACCTTTCATTCTAACTTAAAGTAGAACTGTAGGCAAACCTTTTTTTTTTTCTTTAGGATAGAGTGAGGGAGGGTTATAACCCCAGTCAAATTTTTTTTTCTCCATCTGTGTCCGATTGCAGAGATTTTCCTTCACTTCCTGTCCCATAACCAACCAGAAAGTGAGAGGAAATCCCTGCAAATTAAATGAATTCCTTGGGGACCCCCTGGTCACCAGAATTAATGCCCCCATTGGAAAATTTCTCCTCTATTACTTTTCTGGGGACAACCCAAAATGTGTTTGTTTGTTTTTTTACTTTCACGTTTAATGATAATGGTGAACAGGACAAATAGAGAAGGTGAATCTCCCTAACAAGGGCATAGACAGCAATAAAAACTGACAGGTGTTTTAATCCCTCTCCACTCCATCCAAAACTAAAAAAAAAAAAAAAAGTCCTGCCGTTAGTTATACTTTAATGCCTAAAATTAACACCAACAATAGGAACACAAAAATGGTGCCTCTTCAAATCATCCATTAAAGTGCTAAATGTGCTTAAATATCATAAGCTAACTTACAAATGATAAATTATAAATCACTTTTTTAGAGGAGGCGGTATTAATGCAGTGCTTTGTTGCCCATTTCATAGTGGTACTGCTTCCAGTATATAAATTGTGAGACGTTGTGGCTCATGTCCCCTGACGAAGTAGGTTACCAGGGAACCAGTTGGGCGCAGTTTATCTAGTGATGTCATCACGCACGCCGCTGTATGCTGCTGAGTACCGCGTAGATTACTAAAATAATTTTTCTGGAAGATATTGGGCCATGGTGTATGTTTTCTATCTTTGAGTGTCACTGCTGCTTTCCTTGTAGTATAGACTGTGGAGGGCAGAGATTTGGGGCCATCCAATGTTGTTGCTGACCACTGTTACCACTTTTGGTAAGTGCTCTCTGTTGTTGGTGGTGATCTTTTACTCCGAGGTGTAGTCCTTCATAATTCTTCACAGCAACAGTGGGAGGACGTTGGATGGACTTTTTTTCACTATTTATGGATATGCATGATTTTTGTGCATCATGTTTGCATGTTATACCAAATGACACACACAAAAGCACTTTGACAGACTTTATTTGCACACTTTTGAACACTTTATTGATATATTTATTTATTTCAGGTGCTTATATAGCGCCGTCAATTTACGCAGCACTTTACATATATATTATACATTCACATCAGTCCCTATCCTCAAGGAGCTTACAATCTAAGGTCCCTAACTAACATTCATATACTAGGGTCAATTTAGATAGGATCTAATTAACCTACCAGCATGTCTTTGGAGTGTGGGAGGAAACTGGAGTACCCGGAGGAAACCCATGCAGGCACAGGGAGAACATGCAAACTTCAGGCAGGTAGTGTCGTGGTTGTGATTTGAACCTGCGACCCTTTTGCTGCTAGGCGAAAGTGCTATCCACTACACCACTGTATGAGTTATTGCACATAGCACTTCATTTGTTTGAATAGTTATTGCACAATAAGTACTTTATGATTTATCAATTGAAAGTTGGTTTATGATATCTAACTTTTAGGACATTATTGGATGATTTAAAGAGACAGCTCACCTTTTTTCCCAGAACCCAAATAATCTATGCTATGGATGTGTCTTACTAAATGTGTTTATGCATAACATATGCTAAAGGTAAAAGACATATATAACATAAATGCAAAAAAAATATATAAATGTATATAAATTGTGAAAAAAATGCAGACAGGGGGCTGCTGTGCTCAGGTAAGAAACCTGCTTAAATGCATAACTATATCAATAAACAGTGCCAACCCTGTACAAGTGACACATAACATAAAACTCTCACAACATCACAACTAAGTGGACATGGATGTCCATAAAAGTCCATAAACAAAATAGTGCAATACAGTCTTGTAATGTCCCTTTAACTTAATGAAAGTGACAATGTGCTTCAAGTTGCTCTCCAGTCCTCCTGGGGCAGTAACAGGAGTGACCCTTGCTCAACAGCAGACGAACACATCCGTGGGTGAGAACCTGTTTCATGGGGAGACCTTGCTTATCGTTGCCTCCACTAATGCACACAACATATCCCTTCCATTCCTCACCCAAAGGATCAGGTGAAACTTCTGTGGCCATGCTTTTCTCATAAAAAGTACACAGCTTGCGTTCATCGTCAACTTCAATCAGCTTATGGAAGCCAGTGGCTGGGAAAGAGATATTAAGCTTCATGTCTGCACCTCTCTGCTAATTTCTATCATCCAATCATGTGTAAGCAAAATACTGTTTTTATTGTTCTTGCATGTCCACCTCAGATCTACAGTGACTGCACTTCCACGTGCACTTGAAGTGCACAGAGGATTTGCCTTTAGAAAATAACCCCCATGGGTCATTTCTGTCTGCTGCTTCATTCCTCTGATATCCCTTCTGACAATTTTTCCTGACACCAAGAGAAAAATGGTGACAGGAAGGGAACTCCTGCTGATTGATAGCCTCTGCTCTGTTCCTGTGTGCTGTGTAAAGGGGTATGTCCCTTCCCCCAATCAGCCCTCAGAGCTCTTCTCACTGAGCTCTGCAGAGCGTACCTTTAGCTCTCTGCCCCTCTTTTTTTGAACTCTCATACAAGCTTTAAACGTCTGCATATTGAATGAATGTAGGAAAAAAGATGGCTGTAGACAGACAGGTAAACTAATGTAGAAGGATTTGCTTCATCTCTGTGTATCACCTCAGGCCAGTCACTTCACTGGGTATATGTACGGGTTTACAATCCACTTTAAGCACCTTTCTGAATGTAGCTGCCAAAGTTTATATACTGAAAAACTGAACATGTTCGCTAAGTGCTTTTCAGTTTTCCGGATAGCATCAGCAGTCAACTGATTCTGCGTGTTGCCTTGGGATGCTCTTGCACAAAATGTAATAGCAATACATTTTAATATGAACTCAAGCTGCAAAAAATTGCTTTGCCTATAACCAAGCCCTATAATGTAGATATAATTTTATCATGATGAAAGTACAAATGTATTCAAGTGCAGCTCTGTACACAGAGGATTCTACAAGTCACATATTTCTTTGTAGCTTAACACTATTCTAATATATTTAAAGTATCCATGTTTTTCACTGAAATGAATAATAGACTTCTGCCTTGAAGAAACTAGGCATTGGTTTGAAATTGTTTTTCCCTTATGCATACCTGGTTGTCAAAGCCTTACTGATATCAGCTTCAAAAATAAACTACATGTCCTGTCTGAAATCCCGCACAACCTAAATAATTGACAATATTTATTTTATAACCGTTTACTGTGCATTTCTGACTCACCAGACATACTGTTGTTAAAAGATAAAGGCTGTTGTATAAGATATGTACATGTATACATGGATAACAATGAACAGAGGAATATGGTAGATTTGAAGTAGAGTGTCATAAAGACTTAAGAGATTCCATCTCATCGCTGTCTGTAGCACCGTGATAAGGCAGTTGCCTATACTCTGCATGATGTTAAATGGAAATCACACAGAATCAGTGCTGTTCATGTGGTTCCACTGAATGTTCAAATACCTTTCAATTTCAAGCAGCATCAACTTATATTTTAAATTCATAGCAAATCCTATGAAACGTGTACTAAGCTCTTAGAATAGTCTGTGCTTTTCAACACTTCTACACCTTGTGATAAGTAAAGAAGTGATGTAATATAAATAATAATAATAATAATAAAAACAATGATAATAATAATAATACAAATGTCATTATTGAGAAACTATAATGAATACAGTAATGTGAAATAATAAAAGTTATAGTTGGCAATTATTTAATTAAAAGCGATATCGGCAATACTTTCAGTACTAATCTGAGATATGCAATAAAGGAGAAGCTCTTTTGGCCATAGTTCTCCTGTGGGTCACAGGAGGGCACTTAGTTCTGCACCCGTGTGACCCAGATTCAGCCAACAGCAGTCTAAAGCCCACTGCTGATGTCACACAGCCGGCCCAGGCTCTGCAGGGATCCTAACAATAATGCATGCCGCTTAGAGCCTGAGCCAGCCGCTCCTGCCCCTTCCATAGCCCGGGACTCCAGTGAGCGCAAGAGGGGCAGGACAGAGAGAATTGACTGACAGTCACCCTTTTGTGCTCAGAGCGGACCTGAGAACTGAGCGATCAATGATCTTTGCTCAGTTCTCAGTATAGAACCATTGGGTTACAGCAACAGATCAATGCTGCAGCCATCCAGGGGAGTATACATGTTTGTTTTCTTTATGCCCACGCTTCCTTTTTACATTTTGCCTCCTATAACTTTTATTTCAAATTTTCTGAATAATAACTATATGGCTGTTGTTGGTCAAAGGGGTGTCCACATGAAAAACAATATACCCCTCCTGGTAAAGGGTGAACCCTCACGCCACTAGGCGTGGCTGTATATGTAGTAATAAACCAAATATGTTGGTGTAGTCCCAAAAAAATAGTGATAAGCAGATGAAAATAAATAAATATGCAAGGTTGCTGCAATATCTAATATAGATCACAATATATAGAAATTAGTATAGACAAGTGATACTGCGCAGCCTCAAAATGATGAACCTTCTAATGTAAACATCATATAGTAAAGTGCTAGTGTGGTAATAAAAACCAAGAGAAAAGCGCTTCTAGTATAACGTATCTATCAACAAGCATACACTGAGTGTAAAGTGCATATCATCGCTGTGCCATAAAACAATATAATAATTAGTCCATGCTGTGGGACCACTACTGATGTCTCCAGGGTGGTCCTATAAGTGAAAGTGATAATAAAATCCTAAATATTCAAGTCTCTGTGAAACAACGTGTAATAGTGCAAAATGTGCAAAATGACTTTCCAAACAAACTGCGGTGATTCATTTGTGTAATCCCAGCCAATTTTGGAGGAAGTCTTCAGCACTCCGCCAAAAGGACTGTTGGGAACGTATCACAATCCCCGTCCCGTGCTCACAGAACTCTCACCTCCAGACCATAGGACAATCGCCTATGTGTGACTGCTCCTCTTTATAATAAGGTGCCTTCTCCTTTAAAACTGTCCTCCTTTTTTTTCCCTATTCTGGACGATCGGTTTCCACCAGTATTATATTCGTTCATATAGGAACCCGGCAGAGATAGGAATAAAAATTCCCATAGTGTAATATGTAAAAACCAGCAGTGCTATTTATTTTGGCCAAATGCCTACTTACATTAGAGATAAAACAGTATAGCAGTAAATGGACAGGTATGGCGGCTATTGCCTCTTACTCTGCCTCCAATAACGTACGGTCCGGTCACTTCCGCCTACGCGTTACGTCACGTCTCCCTGACAGCAAGAATGGGACAATACATTGATTTGTTTATACAGCCAGCAGTTCAATCTATGAAAGCTTTTTTAAAGGACACAAAACATCTATTACAGTTATTACAAACCATACCAGTACTAGAGGGACGGAGCTTACTAGCCACGGCAGATGTCTCTTCTCTATATACAATCATTAAGCATCACCAAGCATGCGAAGCGACCAAATGGGTCCTAAGACATTTTAGTCCATTGCAGCGTTTCCAAAGGAAGTTGATAAAATGCATAGATTTTTGCTTGAGAAACAATTATTTTTGGCACAACCAGGCGTATTATAAGCAACTAACTGGAGTAGCCATGGGGGCAAAATTTGCACCCAGTGTAGCCAATTCCTTTATGGCACAATGGGAAGAAACCAGTATATATAACAACACGCCCCCGGAATTGACACTATACAAAAGATACATAGATGATTTGATCATCATATGGAATGGCAACAGAGAGTCACTGGTGAATTTTCTAAATCAACTCATTGACAATGACAGAAACATCGAATTACAATGGACTATAGATGACAAACCGATTTTCTGGACCTAAATATACGAGTAGAAGGGAATAAGATAGCAACTAAAACACATTTTAAAGATGTGGATAGAAACAGCTATCTGTCCACTAAAAGCTGTCACTATAAACCCTGGCTGTATAACATTCCTAAAGGACAACTAATAAGAATCAAAAGGAATTGCACAACAAAGGAGGACTACACCAACCAAGCAAATATATTGAAAAAAAAATCATAGACAAAGGCTACGCAGAAGATACCCTAGAAAAACAGATAGAGGAAGTAAAGGGAATGGATCGCAATTTGATGTTACAAGATGGTATGAGACAACCAGTGGTTCCCCCAGAAGCACCACCCATCATACTGGATTACAACATCCAGTTCAAAGAGGTGGAAAAACTAGTGATCAAACACTGGAATATTCTTAAGGGGGACAAACATCTGAGAACCATCTTGCCAGAGAGACCCAAATTCGTGTACAAGCGAGCTCCTACGATCAGAGACAAATTAGTGAAAAGTGTAATTGTACCACCACCGAAAAATACATTCACCTCTTTCACAGGCACTGGCTTTTACCCTTGCAAACGGTGTTTTGCATGCACACACGCCAACAAACAGAAAATGACTGAGTTTAAATCAACTACAACAGGACAGGTTTTCTCCATCAAAGACTTCATAGGATGTAACACAGAGGGGATGGTCTATGTACTACAATGTACCTGCAACATGCAATACGTCGGAAGAACCAAGAGGGCCTTAAGAGTAAGAGTAAAGGAACACATACAGAATATCATCAAAGGCTTTCCAAAACATAATGTGTCAAAACACTTTGCAGCAGTACACAACAGTAATGTGATCTGTAAGCCTCTGACTTTGAGAGCAATAAGATGGGTCCCACCTCCACTCTAATTAGATATGTAACATACAGGGTTCTTTATATATCTGGGGTCATCATTCTGTGACCCATCTTCCATTAGACCTCTCCATCCGAGGCGATAATTTACTTGGATTGCACCATTGGTGCGTTTTTAGACCTGACTCGTTTTTATCCAGTTTATTCACTAGTTTTAAGACCTTGCCTTTTATATTAATTTTTAATATATTAAAGATTTTTGCATTTTTATATATGTCCTTATCGATACATTTTGACATAGATAACTACCCATTTTTTAGATCTCAACCCAATATAGATATCCAGTGCTGCTACACAGGCGCTTTATTTCAACCACTTGTATCACCTTGCTCTAGCCATTCGTTTTTACACTATCTCGTTCATACATTTTATAAACCCAACCACAGTATAAAAATTGAGTATATAGCAGGTTGAGGCATGGTTGAGGCATGGTACCATACATTTGGATCGTTATTGTATATAACGAGATAGTGCCCGTTCCTCATAATAACTTTCTGGAATTCACAATTTTTGAGGAGACAGGAAGAATACTGAAGCCGCTATGTCATCTAGGCTTTTTATGAATAAAGTACCCCAATTTATTGTATCCACAAAGATCGTGACCACTATAGCTAACATTATCTAAGTTCCACCCCCCATTGCAGTCCCGCCTAACACACTATGTGGTGTACGCAATGGAAGTACTATGTGGCTAACAGAAAATGGCCACGGCGCATGCGCAGTATACGGCCTTCAACAAAATGGCCGCGGGACGATTTCCGTTTTTTTAATATAAATTGAAGTGTGTTTCATCCAATCCGGTTAGACTGATGAAGTCACGTGACGTGACGTAACGCGTAGGCGGAAGTGACCGGACCGTACATTATTGGAGGCAGAGTAAGAGGCAATAGCCGCCATACCTGTCCATTTACTGCTATACTGTTTTATCACTAATGTAAGTAGGCATTTGGCCAAAATAAATAGCACTGCTGGTTTTTACATATTACACTATGGGAGGTTTTATTCCTATCTCTGCCGGGTTCCTATATGAACGAATATAATACTGGTGGAAACCGATCGTCCGGAATAGGGAAAAAAAAGGAGGACGGGTTTAAAAGAGAAGGCACCTTATTATAAAGAGGAGCAGTCACACATAGGCGATTGTCCTATGATCTGGAGGGAAAAACAAGGAGGACAGGTTTAAAGGAGAAGGCACCTTATTATAAAGAGGAGCAGTCACACATAGGCGATTGCCCTTTGGTCTGGAGGTGAGAGTTCTGTGAGCACGGGATGGGGATTGTGATATGTTCCCAACAGTCCTTTTGGTGGAGTGATGAAGACTTCCTCCAAAATTGGCTGGGATCACACGAGTGAATCACCGCAGTTTGTTTGGAAAGTCGTTTTGCACATTTTGCACTATTACACGTTGTTTCACAGAGACTTGAATATTTAGGATTTTATTATCACTTTCACTTATAGGACCACCCTGGAGACACCAGTAGTGGTCCCACAGCATGGACTAATTATTATATTATTTTATGGCACAGCGATGATATGCACTTTACACTCAGCGTATGCTTGTTGATAGATACGTTATACTAGAAGCACTTTTCTCTTGGATTTTATTACCACACTAGCACTTTACTATATGATGTTTACATTAGAAGGTTCATCATTTTGAGGCTGCGCAGTATCACTTGTTTATACTATATACCCCTCCTGCTCCCTAGTCATGCTAAGCAACAGGGGTCCCTCTGTCAGATCCTCAGCTTTCAACTAATTATTTGCAATAGTCTAGAGCACTCCACACTTGTTAGCTTCCTACATATAAGGTGAAAGTCAACACAAAGCTTTAACAGATGTCCAATCAAAATTTGACAAGTGTATAACTGAGCAACGGCTGCTCATGCTTAAGTTAAATGGAAGCTTTCTACTTTTTCACTGAAATGTTAAAATTCTTCTGTATCCAGTGTACTTATGCTGGCCTTATGACAGTTTTTTTATTCCATTCAACCAGATTCCCAAAATGTGTGGATGGGGAAACCCTCACACTGAGCTACTGTATTCTGACAGCGGGAATACTTCCCTACCATAAAAAAAACACTAATCAGCACCACCGGCTAAAGCTGGTGGTGCCCTTCTAGGGAAAATTTTCTAACAGGCTAGTCGATTGGATCAATTTATGTACAACCAACCTGTCCATAAATTCAATGAAATTCATCTGGTCCCTGCTGAACCAGCCAAATTGTGACCCATATATGGCTGGCTTTACTGTGTTGCTTTAAGGAGAGTAATTAGCTCTCCCACTTCCTATCATGGGAAAACAGAAGGATTATATCAGTGTTAATGAAGTTGCACAGCCTATAAACAAATTATCATGAAATAATTTGTGTTGGGTGAACGGTTCGTCCTGAGCATGAGTTTGGGCTAAACGTTGGCTGTTTGCCCCGTTGGGGGAACACCCGTTGCCCCACTGGGGGAACACCCAAATTTGCAGAGTCATCAGTTGTCAATGGGCTTTATTGCTGACAGCTGAATAAAATAAAAAAAAGAGTTGCCGGTATAAGAATAGTAAAAAAAAATTGCGATACCTTTTGGGTCTGGTATCGATTTTAAGGTGAGCCTTACGCCAAAATTTAAAGGATAAATGGGGTGGGGTCCCCCCAAAATCCATACCAGACCCTTATCCGAGCATGCAATCTGGCAGGTCAGGAGGGGGGGAGCGAGCACCCCCTGAACGATACTAGGCCACATGCCTTCAACATGGGGTGCTTTGGGGCAGGCGGGATATCATTGCCTTATTACTTATTATACATCCAACACTGATTTATTTTGTGGTTTAATGGACACTGCAATTTCCATTTATTTAAAATATATTTTATTTATCATTGCATTCATGTGAATGGTGGATTATGGATATGGAGCCATTAACACTGATATAATATTACACTGTGGGAACACATTAGGTGTTGCGGCAACCGTCTAATATATTATATACATTCATTTTTGTTGGATATCACATTTTTACAGGATACTTTGTACGCAGGTAGCACATGGGTCATTTTCTGTTCAATACAGAATGATTACAATTTATGTTGTGGAAAACATTGTATCTTGTCAGTCCATGACTAGACTTTGGACCTGATTGAATTTCTGACAGCTCAGTGGGTATTTTTCTGTACTTGCTTTAAATAGATAAAACATGGGGTGTATTGTAGACATGTATTGCATGTCTTTTTATACCTCAGGATATACTTTAAATCTGGATGTGTATCTTATGGAAACCTTGATGTGAGCTTGGTCCAGCTATGAATTCTGTCTGAGATCCCATAATGCGAAGTATACATAAGTCAGAGATGCTATATCAGTTTGGTATTGATCATACACTGCTTAGTGATTTATGTACATAGAGTAGAAGAGGTATTTTGATAAAAAAAAAAAAAAAAGCCTATGCAATGCCATACATTATATGGCCAGTCTGTAAATGTTGGCAATATGACAACCTGGAGGTGTTCCGTAAACCATTGGTGCATGGAACACCCCAGAAATGTTATTTCCTTCTATTGTTATCAGCTTACTGATTTTCCCAGAAGTCTGCACAAAGATACAAATCTAATTTTAAGCATCTTTTGCAACAAACATTTAATTTTGGTAAGATACTCCCAAAGGGTTATTCACTTCTAAAGGGATTACGACTTAGATTATTAATAATGAAGAAGTCACTTCTGCACACAACAAACAGCTTTTTCTGCAGAGCACAGACAGATAGGACTCTGCAACAAAGTTTGTTGAAATCCCTGCACTGTACATTAATCACCAAGAGGGGATTGTTTTTGTTTCTCAACAAAAGTAGAATTACTCTTATGTCCCTTATGTACCCTTAAGTCAGATGATAAACCTACGGAATGTTTAGTTATGACAAAGTGCAGTATTCAGTAGCAATCAGCCTACAATTTACTTTAGAGGAAAGAGTAAAAAACTTGAACTCTGACTCCCTGACTAAGTTAGTGCACTTTTTTATTGGTCAATATTACTACAAAAAAGCCTGATAGATATAAAGCAGTTTATTTTTTTCCACCAAATCTCCTTTTTTAGTGCCTGCCTTACCAGCTACACATATAGAGCGTATTTTTCTGTTTACAGATACAGATATTTTTTTAAAGCAGACAGAGACATACAATTTGCATTACAGTTAAATAGTAAATGCTATATCATTGCTTTGTTAGTTATGTGATTTGACTTCTAAACATAATGGCCACTTATTTGGATGAGTTCCTAATTATTCTCTGCCTTTAGGGATCTTTTTAATGGTCATTAATGTACTGACATCTGTAATGTAGAAACTAATTATGTAAAGCCATACTTTAGCCCTGCAATATTCTCTTACATATTTGATTTTCTTTTTTCAGAAACATTGCAATTAGGTTGTTTGCTAAGCAAGAGACATCATTTTGTTCTACTTAGCCTGTGAAGTGTCTCTTTTGCAGATAAATGTGGAAGGGGTCCATTGTGACAGATGCAAACCCAGCACTTTTGGACTTCATGTAGGGAATCCACTTGGTTGCAGCAGCTGCTACTGCTTTGGCCTCACTACCCGGTGTACAGAAGCAGATGGACTAATCCGAATGTGGGTGAGTAGGAAACTGTTGAGCCATATAATACCATAATGTGGCTTCCTGCTGGTGTATTTTAGTAAAACATGCTGAAGCAGCTAATACATGCCAAGACATTCAATATACTGTTCTGATTACTTACTTTGGTCTGTCTAACAATTAATATTCTAGTCAGATCAATAACAATATTTAACAGAAAGGGCATTAAAAATGAAAATATTAAATACAGCCTGAGTAATAATCTGCATAACAAAGCAAAATTTATTCTGCTACAGTATACCATCACCACCTTTCAGCATGAAGGTGCATTACCTGTTAAAGGTGAACTAAAATGGCATAGATGGTTTAATCTATTATGCTTATAGAGTTTCTATAAGTTACAATAGGCCCACTCAGCGGAGATCATTCAATGTTCTCCCACACCCAGTATAAAAAATCGAGCTGCTTGTAAACAACAGGTCCTAAAAAAGTTAAAAAATCACCCATAGTTAAAAGGCTAGTCCATGTTATAGAAGTCAATTTTTACTCCTCTTAATAACTATACAGTGAACTTTCTTGCCCCTACTGTTGTTTAAGTGCCATTTTCCCATGCTGCAAGATGGTTCTTATAATTTTGATAGTAGCTGTAGATTTTGCCTTGGCAAAAGCTGTACTATTGCATAGAAGACCTGTACAGTGACAATTGTGCCCAACATGTCAGGCCAAGAGCCAAGTATTGGTCACCAGTATTGTCAGAAGGCTCCCTGCAGCTGATTTTTTCTCTATTACTGACTTACCACACCTTGTTCTACACTGTGACTATGTGTGGAGGCAACCATTTTGGTAGAGGAGCAGGGCTTTTCTTTTTTATATCAGAGATTGCCTACCTGATGACTGATGATCTGAAGACTGATGGGATAATATTCAAGAAGCAACAGGTGAGGTGCAGAAAGTACAGATCCACAGAATAAATCAAGTGCACGTTTTTCAGTATTAGTAGAAGTTCCTTGTAGGATAAAATTGCATTGCACTAAAACTGCATTGTGTGCAATGTCTATATGTCATGGATAAACCTAAAATGCTTTAAACACCCACAATGAATGCCTCAATTATTACTTGTCAGTGCCATTTTAAAGCCCCCACACTCCATAATTTGTGGTCAGCAGCACTTTAAAACAGTCCTACATGGGTAGTCAGTGGCCCTTTAACCTCCCCCTGCAATCACAGCCTTCTCTGCACATTAATGAATGTACTTATTAAATCCTTATTTCCTCCTTCCTCAATTGTGAATGTAAGAGGAGCACTCATCATTGTAAACAGTACTACATTGTTTATATTGGTGATTGCTGTGATTGGTCACCGCAGCGATCACATGACTAGAGTCACTCCAATCAGTTCTGTGCCTCTAGCCAATGTCTAATGACAGTCTAATGACAGCAGGAGCATGGGCTTGTATGAGTGCCGACTCATGCTGGGACAAGGCCAACCAGTGCCCAGGGTGAAAATGCCAAACCGTGCCCTCTCAGTGTATTATGCATGAATCCGTGCACTCACAATTATCTTCTTAAGCCATTGTGTTTGTCTCAGCATCACTGCACAGCTCTGAGTCCACCAATAGACAAGGAAGTGCGCATTGACATTGTGGAATCTTCCTGCTGTGTGTTATATGCCTCTTCTGATCTCTTTGCACTGATTGTGAATAGCGCTAGACAGGGGTGTTGAAAGGATTGTAAAGGACTGGGGCTTCATGGGTTACTGAAAGGTGCTACTGTGCCGCAGCAAACAGTTGCCATGGTCAAATTGTGCCTTATAGTGGAAGTGGTTTAAATGGGAATGGTTAAACAGAACATGAGCCTACTTGATGTAAATGCTGCACACAAATGCCACTGTCGTTTTAGTAATCTTTTTTTTTCTTAAGTACAGTGCCACAAGTGAACATCTGACAGATTCACATAAACATTAATTTAAATATATAAATCTTACATATGAGTTACTGCACACAGAATGGGGCCCCCCTGAACTGCTAGAAAAATATACTTATTGCTAGCAAAACCAGGGATCTTCAAATAGAGTCCAAATGTTTTATTCAAGGTAATCACATAACAGCAGAAGTATGCAATGTTTCAGGGCCACTCAGGACCCCTCTGTCAGGCACATGATGAAGGGGTCCTGTGCAGCCCGGAAATGTTGCATTTTATGCTGTGATCATCTTGCATAAAACACTTTTAGTTGATTTTAAGCTCCCTGGTGTGCTAGCGCTATGTACGTTATTCCATGATTTTACCAGTTTCCAGCTGGCATTAGGTGCAACACGAACTACAACAGGAACGAGTACAATAGGAATATTGTTTGCCTTGCACTGCAAGGGTGAACTGCTCATTAGATCTATGGGTAGAGGAATAAGCTATAATACTTGCCTTATTCCTTACCCTGGCATACTTCACCTATGCTGAAACATCAGATTGAGCCATTGGTCTCACTCCTATGTCATTAACTGCATGACCAATAGTCCTATTTTGTACATGAGAATGGCGAGGACCCCTGAAAGACAAGGAGAGAAGCCTGCCATTGTGAACAATGGTATTAAAACGTATGTTTATACCCTCTAGACCTAATAAGTAGGGGGACCATTGCAAAGCTATTTTTTTAATCCCAGAGTTAAGGAGTGAGATTTGCAAGTCTCCAGATCAAGGAATTCCTAAAGTACTGTGCACTTATACAGCACTTAAAGCGGAACTATACTCATCTGGAATCCAGCGATGCGCTGTCCCTAGAACTCACCAAAGATGTCAGCGGCTGCCTTTCGGGTCTCAGTTGTCGGCCACTGTCATTGGCTGGGCGCGAGATGACATCACTCCCGTGAATGCATGAGAGTTCTGTCAGATTCAGCAACTTACTGTACAGGGGTGGGCAGGCGGGTAAGTTGATTTAATGCAGAAGAGACAAAGCATGTCTCTTCTACATTAAAAATCCTGCCTGTCCATCCATTTTCATTGTGGAGCCTAAAAAAGGACTCTCATGTGATAGCTGAAGCAGCAAACAATATTTCATGAGCTTTCCCCTGTAGAAAATTAGCACAGCCAGTATCTTGGGTCTCCTCATACCTAATCCACTGCCAATACTATAGACTGGTAGACACTGTGATACTGGAGCCCAGCGTCATACTGACATCATTTAAGTGGAGTTTAGTAAAACAGAGTCCAGCTGTCAGATTGCAGCAATGAGCAATGGGGGGAGAGAGCACTGTTACACAGTCACTAAGGTTGAGTTTGAGTGACCCAGTCCTGCTGCCCAATTATAACAATGTGCAACAGGGTTTGAAAGGAGCATGGTGGAATGGGGGTGCAAGGGACCCTGTCTTCATTCCCTGAATATGGGAATAATGGCAATAGGTGTAGCAGAAACAGCAAATTACATAAAACTGGTGTACCCGAATCTATGACATGTGTAAAGCAGCGCTACTGACACCACATTCAGTGATGCCAATTGTCCATAATAATAAAATTATTAATAAACATTCATAAAAAGTCCATATGTGCACTCTTTGGTGGAGGATCCATGTACACTGCACACCTTCACCACACCACGCGAGAGACCGGGGTTTCCCTCTATTTGGAGAGACTCACCAGATGGTGGCTAATAAAATGCCCAAACAGCTCTCTTTGAGATGTCCACACCAGGGTCTCCTCGGTTGCATAACTAATGATGTCTTGTGATATATCAAGCCTATGCCCTTGAAAACTCACCTTTAAACTTTTATTGTAACTCCACACAAAGCGCCCCCCTCGGGAAATGCATTTACAAAAAAAACAAATAAAACCAGCATAAACATTAATGACATGACACTGAGTTCGGTCTAGATGAATCCTTGTAATCATCCACTAGCGATGGTCCCAGGATCAGGAATGCCAAGCCAACACACTCGATAGCCGCGTGGTCAAGCCCTTTAGGCTGGTCTCTAGATACTTTTATTAATAGCAGCAGCTGATATTTAAGCATTGTATACCAATATTCAGGTCTATTAGGATATTCACTTTTTTTTTAATGTTTTGAATGGCAGTCTAAGAGCGCTGATTCCCATCCCCATTCATCCAGTTTGGGCGGTTGCACTTGTTTTTTTCTAAAATTAGGTGGGTGGCCTCACCTTTTCCATGTGGCAACCCCCCCCCCCCAATAGGCTTGCTCGGGGCAGGTGCCTTTGTCCTGGCCCTGATGCTGAGACACAAATAAATGTGATAAAACAAGGAAGTATATGTACACCCACCCAGCCTAGGAAGGGCGCAAACCAGCCATTTAAATACATGGCCAGTCTTAAAGAGGTTAATAGAGAGCAGTACAAATACCAGAAGTTGTACACATAGCAAGAAGCAAATAAATTAAAAGAATAATAAAGCTCTGGTTGCAGTAAAGGATGTTTTGACAAACTATTCTGTGCTGCACTGAATCCCAAACATGAATATTGGTTGAAGTTGTAAAACATTTATGGTTTTCTTTCTGAGGTTTGTTTTGTTTTTTGTTTTTTTTAATTTTTTTTCTGTTATTGGTTTTCTAGCTGTCACTGAAGCCTGATCAGACAATACTCGAACTAACAGACTTTACCCTGCAGCATCGAACCACAAAAGGGGTATTTTTCCAACATCCAGAAATCATAGCATTTATTGATCAAGTAAAGCAAGACTTACGTTCAGAACCATTTTATTGGAAACTACCACAACAGTTTGAAGGTCGGAAGGTAAATAAGACATGATATTTTCAAATAGCACATTTGTTTTTTAGCTATACTCCTATTACGTAGTGCAGTACATTTTACAATAGATGTTTTGGGGGCTTGTTTTACAATAAACAAAGATATAATATAATTGCTGCACATTTTACAATTTATAGCTGTTTTTACATTGAACAAATGGGATCAGGGAAAAACTGGGAATAATCTGTAAATGATTTTGTTTATTGACCTAATATTTATAACATTATCATGGCTTGCATTTATTGCTGCAATTATAGGCACATATTGAAATCCATCCTCCTTTCCCCTACTTTTTTTATTCCTCCTTGATCTCCTCTCCTCTTTACTCCCTTCTATTGCTTACTTTAGAGGCCCAAAAATATTTTTTTTAATACGTTGCAGTAGGAGCTTTGGTATTTTGGAGGGTAGATGAATGAGGACAAGTAAAAGGAAAATAATTTATTCATGCACACTTTTTAGTGGCGAAGAAGATAAATTGTTTTTTCCTGTTTAAGATGCTGGAACCAACTGCTCTTTTGGGGGTAAATCAAATCACATTCTTAAACAGATTGAAAATGAATTTACAGTAGTAATTTTACTTGCTTACTGTAGAATATAGATTTTATCATTGTTGTATGTTTTGTTCTCCCGATAGCTTTAAATTTTTATTAACTACGTCAATACCCAGGCGATATGCCTAATCTGCCTAACCTGTTACTTTAAGATTTTCTTGCATTATGTGTTTGAAAAGGGCCATTATTTTATTAGTTTCATGAGTAACTATTGTTAAAGAAGAGAAAAACAGACAAAGACAATGTTAGTGAAGTTGGCTCAGTGAATTTAAGAATAGAATTTGTTCAATATATTTATGAGCTGCTTGAACTTGAACTCTCTGCTTTTTTTGTCTGTGTGTGTGTGCGTGTGTGTGTGTGTGTGGGGGGGGGGGTTGATTCTATACACACATTAAACAAAGCTGTCTAGTGTAAAAGAGGTATAGGGAGGTATAGGAACAACTTTTATCACACTTTCACTTTGTTTGAGAACCCCTTGCATAATAGTAGTGTTGGGTGAACAGTTTTGCCGGAGCATGAGTTCGGGCCAAACATTGGCTGTTCGCAGTTTGATGAACATCCAAATTGTCAGGGCGTTTGACCATTTGTTCAGCCCGCTGAACAACCACAATGCACTGCACCAGTGCATTGGAAGCCCTTATTGGCTAAATCAATGAAAGTTTTGCCTAAGCAGGGCACATAACACTGTTAGAGCCATGATTGGACACTGTCATGATGACTTTATCCAATCATGGCTCATTGCTCTTAGTCCCACCCCACACTATAAAAATATTCTTCTCTTAGCGGCCATTTGCATTGTGATATGGCATGGAGAGAGATAGTGCTACTAGCAAGCTAGTGTAGTATAGTGGACTATTGTGATTCTATTGTGAGTGTAAAGTAACAGTTTGGGTGGATCTAGTCACAGTGCAGCATGAGTATAGTGCGACCATTCATTTTTACTTTAGTGACACTTTAGTGTGAATCTAGTGATAGTGCAGCGTGAGTGTAGTGTGACCATTCATTTTTACTTTAGTGTCATTCTATTTTGTCAGGGCCGGTTTCCTGCAGTAAATTTCAGTGCGTTTCTGCACGTTTAATGCAATATATTGCAGTGTGTTATTGCATGTTTAATGCAGTACATTTCAGTGTGTTGGTGCACGTTTACTGCAGTATATTGCAGTGCATTGCTGCACATTTTATGCAGTATATTTCAATGCGTTAGTGCACATTTACCGCAGTATATTGCAGTGCATTAATGCACGTTTAACGCAGTATGTTTCAGTGCATTGGTGCATGTTTACTGCAGCATATTGCAGTGCATTAGTGCACATTTAACACAGAATATCGCAGTGCATTATTACACGTTTACCACAGTATATTGCAGTGCGTTAGTACATGTTTAACGCAGTATATATCAGTGCGTTGGTGCACTTTTAATGCAGTATACGTCTGTGCATTCTTGCACGTTTACTGCATTATATTGCAGTGCGTTAGTGCACATTTAACACAGTATATTTCAGTATGTTGGTGCATGTTTATTGCAGTATATTGCAGTGTATTAGTGCTCATATAACGCAGTATATTCCACTGTGTTGGTGCGCGTTTAATGCAGTATATTGCAGTGCGTTAGTGCACATTTAATGCAGTATATTTTAGTCCACCGCAGCTGCCAGAGTGACCTATTCTTCCTCCTTGTCCACACCTACTCCTGCCATTGCCCCAGCATAAGGCATGGAGGAGTCAGCTGAGTTATTTGAGCACAGCGTCAGCCACTTGCTTCTTGGTTCTGAGGTTGAGGATGGTAGGAACTTAAGCCTATAGAGAGAGGAGAGCATGGGAACAAAAAATTGGCAGTCATGTTCCCCCAGCTGCAGCATATTGCCAAGCTAGCTCCATTGATGATGAGGATGGAGGGGACAATGATGATGAAGTTACTGAGGGAGCAGAAGATAAAATCTCTTGAGGACACCTTTATGAGGAGTTGATGTAACGCCTTTCCACATTCTGGTAGGTTACAGTCTCATGAAAAACGTAGCCTTGAGGCTTCTTTTAGTCAAAAGTGGAGCGGTGGAGAAGGGGGCCACCTCAGTGATGCATTTCAAAATTTTTTTAGTCCTCGTCACCCAGGGCTGTCAGCTTCCACGTCCCATCTGCAGCTTTTGTATCATATGGTGGGAGATTATCTAGGGGCAAAAAAAGTTATGGAGAGCTTTCCAGTTGATGATCCACTAGGTTACTGGGTCGTGAGAATAGACCACTGGCCAGAACTTGCCCAGTATGCAATTGAAATGCCGAGCTGCCCTGCATCCAGCATGCTTTGAGAACTTGCATTCAGTGCTGCCCGATGTTTTGTGACAGATAAGAGAGCACATCTGTTCACAGACTCCGTGGATCGACTGACATTTGTCAAAATGAATCAGTCCTGCATTAGCAGCAGCTATTGAGCCCCTGATGCCGATGTTGCTGTTTAAGTACTTTCTGGATCTGGAATCTCTGAAAGACTGTCTAGACTGCCTAGCTTTGTGGGTGTTGATTTGATCTGGAAGAACATTTTTGGGATATTTCATGGGCACAATAAACACCCAAGGTCTAATTTTTCATGCACCTGTTTGACAGGTGAATATAATTTCAATTTTTCACAGCAATGCCAATTCTTGCTTTCATCAAAAATACCTGAATAGGGTTACAGCTTGCAGGCATCACCGACACCAAAAGCCCATTTTTTCCACACCTGTTACTTCTATCCAAAGTCTGCGAAACAGACACCAGAATTTATCCAAAACATCTCTAATCTTGTTCCAAGTGCACTACATTGTGGCCTCATCATATAGATTGTCTCCTCAAGCCATTGTTTACAAAATAAAGAAACTTGCAGGGAAAATTTAATTTTTTTGGCTTTATAAATGTCATTATTGCTGCAGCAGGTTCTATGCATGGCACAGATGTGCCACTTTACAGGCAGACTAAGGTGACCCCCCTAGGCACTATATTTAAAGGAATTTTTAAATTGTATTGTTATTTCTCATTTTTAGTCTTTCACTTTAAGCATCAGTAAATCCTTGCTCATTTAAAAATAATGTTTTTTACGAAACTTTTTTTTTTTTGTTGCATGTCCCCCAGGGCAGTATCCGGACCCCCATAACCATTGTATGCCCAATTACTTGCATATAAGCCTCCAAAATGGGCACTTTTGATTTTTACAGTTCAGGTCCCATAGACTTCAATAGGGTTTGGCTCTGAACTTTTGTGATGTTCGAAAGTTCTGCTGCAAACCGAACCAGGGGGTGTTCGGCCCATGTCTACTTATTAGCATAGAAAATAGCAATTACTTTAATTAACATTCAACTCCCATTGACTTCCGTGGGGTTTGGATTCAGCATCTGAACCTTAGTAATGTTCTCCCGACCTGACTCAAACCAAACCCAGGTATGTTTGACTCATCTCTAGCGGAGGTGATACCGAGGCTGGAGTGTTCATTACATACATTCCATCCTCAGTGCATGTTTAGCCCTGTGTGTTTTCAGCCGTGGGGCTGCACAGCATCATTGGAAAATGGCTTTCTATGCTATAACAACAAATGACAATGTGTGGCCTGGCTGCCTGGATCCTAGTAACCAACAACAAGTGGAGCAATGTGGAGTAAGAAATGGACACCTCAGGCATTATCTGTCTCCAGCATGGCCCTGTACTTAGGGGTGTATTTATCAAATATTTACAGAATAATTCACACTTCTGCCAACATTCTGTCTATTTATTATGCAGGCAGCTGATGGCTTAATCTTGTTAAATTGAATGCTGTGAACTCAAATGCCATTAAAAAAAGGTACAGCGAAGAATATTTTTGTATTTCATATTTAATATTTTGATAAATATTTTTAAATAATGGCAGTCCCTTTCTCTCATTTACCACAATTGCTGTATATGATGCTAAAATTATATATAAACATAGTTGCACCATCTTAGAAAACCAGCAGGATGTTATTGCTTTTCAATTTTAAAAAATGAATGATCCATCCCGTTTTAAAAAGCTAACTGTACCAACACACCATGCATGCAAACTAGTATTTCCATAGCAGTGAGCATACAGCTCTCATGTTATTTGAATACCAGCACACATGCTATTTAGCATTGAGGAGTTCCCCAAAAAACAGGGGTCCCCATCCCAAAGCACCAGTGTCTGATGATGTCAGCATAGGAAACTGGGTTCCCCAGAACCCTTGGTTGTTAGTAGTGGGTGCCAGCAAGGGGCTTATGAGGAGTAAGTAAATAGTCGCCCTTCCCCGGTGAATAGGTTTTGCTTATTTTTTATTACTATTTGCATGCAAAATCAACTTTGTTGAAAATTGTTCAATATGTAAAACATTTTACATTTTGTACAACTTTTCAAAACTGAAAATAGAAGAAAGAAATAATGGATAGCATACAATGTTCTTTGTAAGGACATGGAAGTTTCATAGAATGGAATATAGAAGAGGAAGTGATATAAAACTGTTGAAACTCTTAGAGTAAGTGAGAAGTGGGGGGCAAGAATTTAACAGGGAGAGAGATAGGACAGATGAAGAATGGGTGTGCCCAATGGACACACTTTCACTTACAAAGCTAAGAGGGCCTGTTCAAATCATGTGGGAAGAAACTTGGAGCTCCAGTGTTACCAGATGGACAGGTATTTATCCATTTTGTTGGTCAATTTCACTTCAATATTTTTCTGTAGCATGACTGAGTTAAAGTGATTGTAAAGGCTAGTTTTTTCTTAAAAAAAAATAATAATAAACATGTTATACTTACCTCTGTGCATTTGGATTTTCACAGAGCAGCCCAGATCCTCCTCTTCTTGGGTCCGTCTTCTGCTTTCCTGGCCCCTCCCTCTGGTGAATGCCCCTTGCTACAGAGGGGAACCCGAGCCGAGTGAGAGCTCTGTGTATCCATTCAGACATGGGGCCCTGACCCGGCCCCACCCCCTCTCTCCCCTGATTGGCTGACTGATTATGATTGCCAGCCGTGGGAGCCAATGGCACCACTGCTGTGTGTCAGCCAATCAGGAGGAGTGTCTGGGACAGCTAAGACACTCATGGACATCGCTGCAGAGAGATGGGGCTCAGGTAAGAAATTAGGGGGTGCTGGGGAGGCTGCTACACACAAAGGTTTGTTTATCTTAATGTATGGAATGCATTAAGGTAAAAAACCTTCAGCCTTTACAACTCCTTTAATTCTTGACTTAATATGGTAGGTGATTTCCAGGCCATAGCACTTGTGTGCTTTGCCACAGATAGGACAAGTAAGAGTAGTTTGAAATAATTTTTGGAAAGGTTTGGAGGTGTCAGATTTAAGAGAGCACATTGAGCTAAGAAGGAGATTGAGGAGTCTTCATTCAAAAATCATCTGAAACACTTACTCCCAATATTGTTGTGCTACGGGCAGATCCACTGTATGTAGAAAAAGTTTCTATTTGTCCACATCCTCTAAAGCAAAGTGGTAGTAACCAGGTACATAATGGGCAATCCAGAGTGGTACCATATACTAAAGCCTCAGGGCTCAGCGCTCTCTTCTCAGAGCAAGCTGCTCAGCTGAGGGTTGATTGCCAGTCTCAGCTTCCACTCAGTCTCACCTGATGACCATATCCTGCCTCGTTAAGTCAGCTCTGCTGCTACATAAACTTCCTGCATCAGATCGCAGATGCCTTTGCCTTGGTCAACATCTCTGGAGAAATCTCTGCTGTTTTCCTGTGAAAGATTTTGCCTGTTTGATGTTCCCTTCTAGTTCCTGGATTCAAGACCCTGCTCGGCTGACTCTACTGGCTCCTGACCCTGCATTCCGTTTATTTGACCTTGCTGATCTCTGGATTCCTGTTTCACTGGCTTTCTCTGACTATCAGCTCTGATTACCGAACCCTGGCTATGTTTTGAGCATGTTTACTCTGTTCATGTCATTTTACCTTTTTATTAAAAAGTGTGATTTTACTGCAATTCTGTCTTGGTCTGATTCATGGTTCCTGACAGTAGGTGAAGGCCATGAATTCAGAAGATGCAGACAATCCACTTGCTGGTAAAAGTTTTTCCAGATTGGATGAACAGGATCATCACATGGATCAGTTTGCCATAGCGTTACAGATGCTCCTGAACCCCACTGCTCACCTGGTACCTCCTAGGGTGGCCGTTCCGGCACAACCAGTGTTGCAGGCCATTCCTGTTGATGTTCAAGTCTCTGTGCAGGCACCTGCCTGAAACAATTTGGGGGCGATCCAGTTCATTGCAGAGGGTTTCTCAACCAGGTTGGGATATACTTTGAGATGCTGCCCCAGGCGTTCCCCACAGACAGAAGCAAAGTAGGCTTCATGATTTCTTTGCTTTCTGACAGAGCCTTTGCCTGGGCAAACCCTCTATGAAAAATGCAAAAACATGTTGTTCAGAGTTACCCAGAGTTTGTGGCCTCCTTTAAAAGGGTATTTGATGTCCATCAAGCAGAGTGCAAGAACAGTTGCTAATTACGCCATTGAATTCTGTACTTTGGCAGCAGAGGTTGCTTGGAACAACGAGGCTCTCGTGGCTGCTTTTTCTCATGATCTCTTGGATAACATCAAAGATGAGATAGCAGCCTGAGACATTCCTACTGAGCTGGAGAGGTTGATCACGTTTGCCATTTTCATTGACTCCAGACTTCGTGAGAGACCTTACTTTAAGGAATGCTTGCAGAAGCCTCCTGTACATTTGGCTCCGAGCTTTGTAGCCCCACCCATGCCTCCCTCACCTCCCATACCTCCTGGTTCCGAGCCTGTCAGTGAAGTAGAACCCATGTAGTTGAGTTTCACACATCACTCTGTAGATGAGAGAGCCTTTAGGAGGAGGGAGAGATTGTGCCTTTATTGTGGCCAGGGGGTCACTTTTTGAAGTCTTGTCCTACCCGTCCGGGAAACGCCTGCACCTGAGGTCCTGTAGGGGACAGACCTTAGGTGGTGTTGTTACGCCCTCCGTTATCCAAAAGGATAAGCCTCTGGTTCCGATCACCTTTTCTTAGTCTGAGTCATGCATCGAGATACAGGCTGTAATAAACTCTGGGGCTGCAGGCTTGTTCATAGATAGTGCCTTTGTGTCTAAGCACTCGATTCCACTGCAACTTCGGGCCACACCACTTGCCATTGAGGCTATTGATGGGAGACCTCTACAGCCTGCCCAGGTGACTCATGAGACTGCTCTATTGACCATGGCCGTAGGGGCTCTTCATCATGAGATAATCCAATTGCAAATAATTTCCTTTCCTCATTTTCCGGTGGTTATTGGTTATCCTTGGTTACAATGGCATAACCCCTCTTTTTATTGTCTTCATGCTGAGGTTCTTTCCTGGTCGCCACAATGCAGTAAGACATCTTTTCAGATAGTGGCTATGGTCTTGTGTACCTCTTCACTCCCCTCCCTGCTGGAGGAATACCGTGAATTTAGCGATGTCTTTGATAAAGGTCAAGCCAGTAGTTTGCCTCCACACCGGTCATATGACTGTGCAATTGACCTTCAACCTGATGCCATACCTCCTCTTGGCCGGGTTTACCCTTTGTCTGTCTCTGAGGATAAAGCCATGGAGGAATATGTCGCAGATGCACTTTCTAAAGGGTTCATCCGCAAATCCTCGTCTCCTGTTGGTGCTAGCTTCTTCTTTGTGAAAAAGAAGAGTGATGAACTGAGACCTTGGATCGATTATAGGGTTCTCAATTGCTTCACGATTAATAATGCTTATCCGATTCCATTGATTACAGAGCTATTTGACCCCCTCAAGGGAGCAACACTTTTTACAAAGCTTGATCTGAGAGGGACATACAATCTTGTGAGGATCAAGGAGGGCGATGAGTGAAAAACTGCATTTAATACCAGGACAGGCCATTACAAATACCTCATAATGTTGTTTGGTCTGTTCAAACGCTCCGGCAGTTTTTCAGGAATTCATCAACAATGTCCTCTGAGATGTGTTGCAGCAATGTGTGGTGGTTTATCTTGATGATATCCTCATATATTCCAAGTCCCTAGAGAGCCACCACACAGATGTCTGCCATGTGCTTCAGAGGCTGAGAGATAATAACCTGTGTTGTAAATTGGAGAAGTGCGAGTTCCATCATGAACAAGTTATATTTCTGAGTTATGTAATTTCCACTGCTGGTTTTTTGATGGACCCAGAGAAGCTATTGGCAGTTCTACAGTGGCCCCGACCCATGGGTTTATTTTCACTACAACATTTTCTTGGTTTTGCCAACTATTTTAGGAAGTTTATGCGTAACTTCTGGCCTCTGGTCAAGCCCCTTACTGATATGACCAAAAAAGAACGGTAACCCACAGAATTGGTCTCCGGAGTCCATTAAGGCCTTTGAAAGTCTCACGGCTGCCTTTGTTTCTGCTCCTGTGTTGGCACATCTGGATCCTACATTACCCTCCATCCTTGAGGTTGATGCATCCAAGACTGGAGTTGGTGCCCTTTTATCCCAATGTTCTACCTCCAAGAGCGCTATGCATCCTTGTGGCTACTTTTCCAAGAAGTTGTCTCCTGCAGAATGCAATTACGAGATTGGGGACAGAGAGTTGCTAGCAATCATTTTAGCCCTTAAAGAATGGAGGCATCTCCTTGAGGGTACCACTGTTCTGGTTCTCATTTTGACTGACCACAAGAATCTCACCTTCTTGTCTGAGGCTAAACACCTCTCCCCCAGGAGGGTGCGATGGGCTGTTTTCTTGTCAACCTTCAATTACATAGTCTTATTCTTACCCGGTACTAAGAATGTTTTCCTCTGCTTCCAAGATGGAGTCAGTTCCTGTGATACCTCCTGATTGTATTCTGGCTATGATTCGTACCAGTCTCACTTCACCTTTGGGTGACAAGCATCCTTGCTGCTCAGATCCATGCTCCTCCAGAGAAACCAGTCTCCATACTGCTGTGCTCCAGACTTACCATTCTCCCAAGGCTGCTGGTCACCCATGGAAGAATTAACTAATTTGGGATATTTTCCAACAGTTCTGGTGGCCTAGTCTTTGCACTGATGTAGCCGCCTTTGTAGCAGCCTATTCCGTGTGTGCTCAGAACAAAACACCACAACATCTATCTAGTAGGTCTTCTACAACCCATACCCAATGGAGAGCGACCTGTCTATGGATTTTATTGTGGAGTTACCTCACTTTTAGGGTAACACAGTTATCCTTATGGTGGTTGACTGATTCTCAAAGATGTCATATTGTATTCCACTTAAAAAGTTGCCCACGTCCAAAGAACTGCCATCCATTTTTGCTCGGGAGATATTTCACTTACCTGGGTTTCCCTAGGTGATCGTCTTGGACAGGGCTAGCCATTTTGTGTCCAGGTTTTGTTGAGCCTTTTGAGCACAGTTGGGAATTCATCTGTCCTTCTCTTCTGCGTATCACCCACAGTCCAATGCTGCCGCGGAACGAGCCAACCAGTCCTTAGAAGTTTTTACTTAGTTTATATTTCTGACCACCATAACAACTGGTCTGACCTGTTACCTTGGGCAGAGTTTGCTCGCAATAGTGCCGTCAACACCGCTTCCCATTTGTCTCCATTTATGGTGAATTATGGTTTCCAACTAGCCATGTTGCCTGACTCATTTGTTCCTCAGAGAATTCCTGCATTGGAGGAGCATCTCTGTGGTCTTCATTCCACTTGGGTACAGGTCCAGGAGTCTATATGACATGCCATTGATAGGTACAGACACCATGCTGACCACAGATGCCTACCTGCTACTTCTTACCAAGTTGGGCAGAGGGTCTGGCTGTCTTCTTGCAACCTCCGACTCTGTGTTTCCTCACTGAAGCTGGCACCACAGTTTATTGGGCCTTTTAGTATTCTCCGCAAGATCAACCAAGTGGCTTATGCTTTAGACCTGCCTTCTAATATGCAAACTTCTAATGTATTTCATGTCTCCTTGTTAAAACCTTTGGTATGCAACCGCTTGGGTCTCATCCTCAGACGTACATGCTCCTGTCCTCCTCCGTGCTTTCCATTAAAGTTTTCCCCTCAACCTTGATGTTTCCTTCTGTTTCCTGGATTCAAGATCTTGCTCGGCTGACTCTCCTCCTGGCTCCTGACCCTGCATTCCATTTGTTTGACCTTGCTGATCTCTGGATTCCTGTTTCACTGGCTTGTTCTGACTATCCGCTCTGATTACTGAACCCTTGCTATGTTTTGGCCACGTTTACTCTGTTTATATAATTTTACCTTTTTATTAAAAAGTGTGATTTTACTGCACTTCTATCTTGGTATGATTCATGGCTCCTGGCAAATTAGTCTCAACTGCCAATACATTATGAGAGCAGGATTTGGTTGTTTCCCAAATTTGGTAAAGAGGGTGTTAGGAGCATGGAAAATTGTAAGATGATCATCCCCAGTGCATTAGGGTCTGAGTTACATCTTTGTTAAAAAGTCATAAGGATAAGGGACCTTCCAGTTTGTGGATATTCACTTGTAGGAAATGTTTAATTTGCAGATAATGGAAAATTTCACTGCTTGGGAGTTCTTCTTCGTGCTGTAGATTATGAAAGGGTTTGATCCCATCTTTGGTGAGATATCCCAAAGGGTTAATCACTTCTAAAGGTACGTAGAATGAAATGAAACCCCCAAAATATTATCCCTCAAAACAAAAAACCTTCTGTAAGTAGCTGCCCCCTCCAGTCCCCCAGTAAATACTTACCTGAGCTCACTCTTGATCCAGTGATGTGGATGAGAGCAGCAGCTCTCTCCCTCCTCATTGGCTCAGACACAGCAGAGGAAGCCATTGCATTCTGCTGTTGTCAATCACAGCCAGTGAGGAGGGAGCTTGGGCCAAGCCACGTTCTGTGTGTCTTATGGACACACAGAGGCAGCTCAGGACTGAGCATGTATGAGTGCACCCAAAACAAGCGGCTTCTTAAGAAAACACTCAGAGGGGGAGGGGCCAGGAGCCTCGGCGGGGATGCCAGAAGAGGAGGATCGGGGTTGCTTTGTGCAAAGCCATTGCACAGAGCAGGTAAGTATGACATGTTTGGTATTTTAATAAAATAAATTGTGCCTTTACAATTTCTTTAATCCCTCCTATTCCATAATCTCTTCTTTTCCCTTACAGTTTTTCTTTTTTCTCTGTTTTCCAGCCAACAACTTTGAATTTACTGACACTATGGCTGCTCTGTGCACTACCACTTTTTAAAAGTGAGCAGGCTGGCATAACCAAAAATCACATTATTGGTCCTTCTAAATCTGCTTTCCGCAGTTCAAGCATCATGCAGTGCATTATACTTTTTAAAAATGGTTCAAATTATTCACTTTGAACAAATGGAAGCAGTGAATCCAAACTGCATCCCTCATTTTCAAGACTGTTTTTCTTTAAAGCAGATTTCCATTTTTGCAGTCAAAGTTGAGGAAATCCCACTATATGTTTGTTATGTGTTTTCATTCTCACAGCATACGTACAAAAAGTTCTAAAAGTTTTTCTTACCTTTTAGATGTTTAAATGAGAAAATGTCATGGCTAAGTAAGAATTTTTGCAGTCTCAAGTATCTTTACCCCCCACTCTAGCGGTCATTACCATACAATTCAGGAAGGCAGTTTCTACATTTTCAACTCTTTGTTGGGACAAACATTGTTTAACCACCTCAATAACAGACAATTTGAATGCCAATTACTCAGTCATGCAACAATGTACCCAAATTAACGTTTTATATTTTTTTGGACATATAAAGCTTTCTTTTGGTGCTATTTAATTGCCATTGGGTTTTTCATTTTTTTGCTATATAAATTAAAAAATACCAAAAATATTGAAAAAAAAAATTTTCTTCTTTTCTGTTATAAAATTTTGAAAATAAATAATCTAGGCTAAAATGTATTCTGCTACATTTATTTGGTAAGGATAACCCAAATCAGTATATAATATTTAGTCTGTGTGAAAGCTGTAGAGTCTGCAAACTATGATATATTTGTTTGAAAATTGAACAATCCTGACGTACTGACAGTCTACCTCATTTCTTGAGGCCCTAAAATGCCACAACAGTACAAATACCCCACCCCCATGACCCCTTTTTGGAAATTAGACAGTCCAATGTATTCAGTAAGGTGCATAGTGAGTTTTATAAAGTTGTCTTTTTTGTCATATTTTTGGGAAAATGAAGAAATTAAGTAAGTAAGTTGTTTTTTTCACAATTATTTTTGACATACTGTCACCAGAGCAGTACAGAGTCATCATATAACTGCTATGGTGCGGATTAACTACCTCAATATTGGGCACGAAAACCCCCTTCCTGTCCAGACCATTTTTCAGCTTTCAGCGCTATCACACTTTGAATGACAATTACTCAGTCATGCAACACTGTACCCATACGAAATTTGCGTCTTTTTTCACACAAATAGAGCTTTCTTTTGGTGGTATTTAATCACGAGGGGGTTATTTATTTTTGTGCTATAAATAAAAAAAGTTTGAAAATTTTCTGAAAAAATGCATTTCTTTGTTTCTGTCATAAAATTTAGCAAATTAGTAATTTTTCTTCATAAATTTTGGCCAAAATTTATACTGCTACATATATTTAGTAAAAATGACAAAATAAGTGTATATTATTTGGTCCTTGTGTAAGTTATAGGTGCCAATCATTGATAATTGATCACACCTGATCTCATTTCTTGAGACCCTAACAAGCCAGGAAAGTACAAATACCCCCCAAATGACCCCTTTTTGCAAACTAGGCAGTCCAAGGTATTTAGTAAGGGTGGAGGCATGGTGAATTTTTTGAAGTTGCAATTTTTTCCCACAATTCTTTGCAAAATGAAGATTTTTTTCACAAAATTGTCATATATTAAAAGGTTATTTCTCACACACAGCATATGTATACCACAAATTACACCCAAAAACACATTCTGCTACTCCTCCTGAATATGGCGATATCCCATGTCTGAGACTTTTTCACAACCTGGCCACATACAGAGGCCCAACATGGAGGGAGCGCCTTCAGGAATTTTAGGGACATAAATTACACATCTAATGTCATGACGACCTATCACATTCTTGAAGGCCCTGGAGCACCAGGACAATGGAATTGCCCAAAAAATTACTCCATTTTGGAAAGCATACACCCCAAAGTATAATCTATGAGGCATAATGAGTCTTTTGAACATGTTGTTTTTTTCCAGCACATAGCATGTACATAGCAAAAATGACACCCCAAAGTACATTATGCTACTCCTCCAGAGTATGGTGATACCACATGTGTGAGACTTTCACATAGCCTAGCCACATAGAGAGGCCCAACATTGAACTAGCACCTTCAGGCGTTCTACGAGCATAAATTACACATCTCATTTCTCAACCACCTACCTATTACACTTTTGAAGGTCCTGGAGCACCAGGACAATGGAATTTGCCCACAAAATGACCCCATTTTGGAAAGCAAACACCTCAACATATAATCTATTAGTCATAATGAGTCTTTTGAACATGTCGTTTTTTCCAGTAGCTTTTGGAAAATGTGGAAAAAAAATGAAAACGCTTTTTTTTTACACAAAGTTGTCCATTTATGTGATATTTCCAACACATAGCATGTACGTAGCAAAAATGACACCCCAAAATACATTCTACTACTCTCCCTGAGTATGGCAATACCAACCGTGTGAGACTTTTACAGGTGATGAGTGGGTAGTGGGTAGTCACTGGTGGCGGTCTGTAGGTAGTGGGTAGTCACTGGTGGCGGTCTGTGGGTAGTGGGTAGTCACTGGTGGCGGTCAGTGGGCAGTGGGTAGTCACTGGAGGTGGTCAGTGGGTAGTCACTGGTAGCGGTTAGTGGACAGTCTCTGGCAGTCATTTGTAGTGGACATTTTCAGAGTGTGCCAACCATAACGGTATGAGTCCCTCTCATCATCTTACATAAAACCCCACAGTAAAAACGATGCATGTACGATACACAACCTTTATAGTGTATTTACCTGTTGAAACACATTTTTTTT
>BLSH010197617.1:177963-190760 GCA_018402905.1 Glandirana rugosa
CCGGGTTCGCTCAACTCTACTCCTATCTATTTTAGCCAGAAAATCTCAACCCAAAGTTACAAAAACGATTGAAGGAGAAAAAAATAGGCAGGACTTTATTGGCACACCATAGGCAAAAGTCATTAAAAATATAGCTTTATTAACAAAAATGTAAAACCTAAACATTGATTACATATACTAACATAGATAAAAAACACCCTCTGCTAAGCAAGGTAAAGCACCACCCGTATACCCAAGCCTGGAGGTAGAGTCCTTCAAAAAAGGTAGGTATGATAATCTGGGAAAGTTTCCTTTGTATATCAGGTGTAAGGAACTCAATCTTTGCCTCCACGCTGGTCTGTTGACACTTTTCACTTCCAAGAGCGGGGTGGGTGCTGTTTGGCCCTTGCATTCAGGGGACAAGGTACTGACATCTAATACATACAACAGCGTTTGCAGCACAGCTTTTAAGAGCGAGCTTGAGACAGGCCACGTTTAGTCAAAGAAGGTTGAGTATAAATCAACTAAAAAGTGTATGTATATATATATAGGACTGTGTGGATGATATAGTCCTTTTAGGATACTGCTTGAATAGATAAGCAGAAAAATGTTTAGAAGTGGTGTGTCCCAAACTCGTTAAAAGGCCATGTGGGTAGGGATATCAAAGAGATGCAGGCTGTGCTGCTATACTGGCTGGAGCCGGCGGGTTAGGGGTTCGCTTATAAATGCAATTAGCAAAGATATTTTAAGAAACAAAGCCCACTCAGAACCAAATGCTCTTCGCATAAGTGGCTCTAATACTCAAAGCCACAGGGAGATTCTAAATTGCAGTGTATAGATCCTGGGTGATGTTCCAGGATGATAGCAGGCAGAACTGTCAATGAGTACAGCGTGTGCATCCCCGCTGGGGAGTGGCTCTCACTTCCTTCAGGCTCAATTCACACTTGTGAATGAGGCTGTTAGCGATTACAAGCAGGAAACCCAGGAGGGATTCCAGAAGATTAGTTGTAGGTGGAATACCCTTTGAAAGGAATGGGAGGCTGACAGCTCCCACAGATAATCGTGCCCATTTGCTCAAGCAGGGGTTACTTGCACACTCTGTGTCCAGGGCAAATTATTCACAGGTAATTGCTCTATGAGCATGTGGCCACAGTTAGCTGTGAGAGCCGTAAGCCTCCCAGTGCTTTCAGTGCGGCTTCCACCCACAGCTAGATGTTAACGGTCTCATTCGCAAGTGTGAATGGGGCCTTATAGATGTTCATACTGTTGACCGACAGCACTGTGAATACAGAAGAGCAGTGATTTGATTACGGTATTGACCCCTTCTTTCATAGAATTATAGGAGGCTAATATAAGGACTCATTCAGATATTCATTTTAGCTCTGTGCAAAATAGATTTGGTTGAATGTTGTTTATTTTAATATAATTATCTGGAGTTAAGCTTACATATTTTCCTTCACATTGAAGTTGACAGCTTATGGAGGGAAGTTGAAATATACCATCTACTTTGAAGCCAGAGAAGAAATTGGACCATCAGCCTATGAACCTCAAGTAATTATTAGAGGTGGACCTTCTGCAAACCAAAGGATAATTGTAAGACACATGCCTGATCCCCAAAATGGTCAGCTGACTAGACATGATGTTGACATGACAGAGGTATTTTTTTTTTTTTTTTGCATTTATGTTGTCTGCTTGTTGTAAATATAACTAAAATCATAATTGCTTACAACCTGTATTGGTTTTCTGTTTCAGTTTGAGTGGAAAAATGTGGATGGAGGGCCTGTTACCCGTCAAGATTTCATGGATGTCCTTTATGACATACAATACATTCTAATTAAAGCATCTTATGGTAGAGTATTAAGGCAAAGCAGGTAAGCAAAATATAGTAATAACCTGTGTATTTGTTAAAGTATTAAACTAGGAGGAGGTTATCTACCAATATGATTCTAGAAATTTCTACTATTATTTTTTAACATGGTATTTATAAAATTCTGAGGCATTAAGTTGAAAAATTTGTAATTGACTTTATTCAAAACCACACAGATGTTTCAGTTATATTGTATAGTGCAGATCTTTGACAATATACAATTCTGTAGCTATCCCTCAAAAGTGTCAGTTTATGCCACATTGGCAGTTTATGGTGATTTAAATGTAATACATGCATGTAAGTGTTTGGCATTTTGCTAATAAAATAAAGACTGCCCATAGGGATATTACTTTGGTGCGATTGGCCAATTTGAACACATACTATAACATATGGGAAGTAAGAATCCCTGTTTTTATGTACAGCTTGCAAGAAGTGTCTATGGGTGTTTAGCTGTATGTCAGAGGTTCACTAAGAACATTATATTAATAGACAAATATAAGCTAGGTGTAGGCACATACAGTGCCTTGAAAAGGTCTCATACCCCTTGACATTTTCCACATTTTGTCATGTTACAACCAAAAACATAAATATATTTTATTGGGATTTTATGTGATAGACCAACACAAAGTGGCACATAATTGTGAAGTGGAAAGAAAATGATAAAAGGTTTTCAAAATTGTTTACAAAGTAATATCTTAAAAGTATGGAGTGCATTTGTATTCAGCCCCTTGAGTCAATACTTTGTAAAACCACCTTTCGCTGCAATTAGAGCTGCAAGTCTTTTTGGGTATGTCTCTAACAGCTCTGCACATCTAGAGATTTTAAAAACCATTTATCATTTTCCTTCAACTTCACAATTATGTGCCACTTTGTGTTGGTCTATCACATAAAATCCCAATAAAATGCATTTACGGTATGGTTGTAACCATGGGCATCCGCAGATAGGGGCAAAGGGGGGCAAGTGCCCCCCTTGGAATCAGGGATCGCAAAGTGTCTGTCTGCCATAGACGTGTGCATGGGTTGTTCCCAGGCGCGCACACCTTAATCACCCGAGTGCAGTGCGCAGAGTGTGAGCGGTGCCTGGCGCTGGAACGCTCTCCAGGTATCAGTACCCGCCACGGAAGGATGATTACATGGTGGGCAGCAGATGGCAGGGCTTTTCATCGTCCGGTGTTAAGATAGCGCCGGCCTCTAGCATCGGGAGTCAGCACACAGAAAACCCTGCTCTCCCAGCTCTGCATATACAGACAGAGGCAGGGCAGATTATCCACAGCTGCTCAAGCCTGCAGCGTGTATTAACAGAAGCCTGTGCCAGGAGCTTGACCTGCCACTGTGAGTTACAGATGATTCTCTTCTGTGGGGGAAGAGAGCTCTGTGAGGGGACTGGGTATGCATACTGGCATAGCACATGCCTGGAATTTGCACCCTGTACATAGCACACGCCTGGAATCTTCACCCTGTACATAGCACATGCCTGGAATAAAGTCTGCCATTTCCCCCTTAAAAATAAATACCTGCAAGTCGCAGCTAAGCCCCTTCCCTTCATGACATCATTGAAAGGGACAGAGCATGGGTGACCTTAAAATGATGCTCCCCCTGAAAAAAGTTCTGCGGACGCCCATGGTTGTAACATGACAACATGTGGAAGATTTCAAGGGGTATTAATACTTTTTCAAGGCACTGTATTTCACAAAACAGTAGTGAAAAATAGTGAAGGGTTAGAAATAAGCCAGCTACACAAACAACTTGAAGAGGGTACATAGGTATTACAGCTTGCAATAGTCAAAAGATGTACAGCATACTCGGACAACATATTATTATTATAATAAAGGATTTATATAGTGCCAACAGTTTGCGCAGCACTTTATAATACATATGCAATGAAATTAATTAAGTCAGAGCAACCCTCAAAGTGTTGGACACAACATGAGAAACATCACTATTATCCAGCGAACATAAGATAACTGGTAAAAGGTAATACAACAGGTTTAATAAAAAAAACAACTATTGTATGAGACTGAATCATACTGGGAAAGGCCAAAGAAGGTATATGAGTACTCCCACAACATAAAGTGCTATGAGTGCCAATACTCATAAGTACTGCAGCATGTGTCAAAAATTGTGATAGTACTAAACCTAGGCAGGTGATAACCAAGGAGTATTGTTGATGCATATACTATGAGGCGTGATTTTAACTTGTACCATGTGAGTGTTCATTTATGGAGTTTTAATAAATTGTGTGTAAAATGATAAAGCACTATGTTTGGTCCTATCGCTTTACATGTGTAATCCTTTGAACTAGGTGGACAGCGAGCAGGGGGCAGCGGACAAAGGTACAACTCAGTAGAGTTATATATATAAAAGGGCACATATCAGATGCCTGTAAGGTGAGGGCACAACCAGTGGAGGGGTCACAGTGATTATGATACAAGCTACATGCATGCTGGAAGATTTTTCATAAAGAGATTGTGGCTATTTCACAGATGGTGTTATGCACATGAACTGTTTATATCTGGATGGTAGAGGTACTCTTGATGAAAGCAAGAATTGGCCTTGTAGTAAAAAAATGGCTCATATTCCTGTCATCCTCAACCTCAAAACCAACATCTGAATCATCCAGTAATGGCTGGGCATCATCAAGGAGCAAGTGGCTGACGCTGTGGTCAAATAACCCAGCTGATTGGCAGAAATAGATGTGGACAAGGAGACAGGTTTATCCACTCTGGTAACTGTAGGGGACTGCACACTTGTCTCTGCTTGCGTGACAGAGGATAAGGGGGGTGAGGAAGGTTTAGTAAGCCAGTCCACCACCTTCCCTGCATGCTGTGGCTGGATAGCATGGGCAACCTCACTAAAAAGAGGAAATGATGCCCTGCCTGAGGACTGACCACCAGGTCCACTTTTACCTGTGGACACATTTGTTGCTGCCCCCTTACAGTGCCAAGGGAATGTCTGCCTCTCCTTGTTGTCCTCCCAGACATCATTGGGAGGGAGGGGGTGGTGCTTATTAGCAAATGTAAAGGAGAAGTGGAAATCTGTACGTAGATGCTCTTTAATCAATGTAAAGTGGTGTTTGGTGCATTTTAATTTGAGTACTCACACTACACAGACACACTCCATGGATACACTATTATATACTGCAATATAATGTGTCAAATGTACAGTGACGCACAAAACTATATGGCGTTAAACTTGCAGTAACGCACACAGAAGGAAATGGCATCAAATTTGCAGTAACGCACACAGAAGTAAATGGCGTTAAACTTGAGGTAATGCACAAAACTATATGGCGTTAAACTGGCAGTACCACACACAGAACTATATGGCATTAAACTGGCAGTAATGCACACACAGGAGTAAATGGCGTTAAACTGGCAGCAACGCACACAGAAGAAAATGGCGTTAAACTTGCAGTAACGCACAAAACTATATGGCGTTGAACTGGCAGTAACGCACACAGAACTATATGACGTTAAACTGGCAGTAACGTACACAGAACTAAATGGCATTAAACTGGCAGTAAGGCACACAGAACTAAATGGCGTTAAACTTGCAGTAACGCAATCAAATAGACGGTGTTTAACCGTCACTACACTGACGCTATCTGGACTGTCTCTACTCTAGCTATACACTTATGTAAAGATTAGTGACACGGTCTCACTACACTACACTGAAACTATCTGAGCTGTCCCTACTCTACATATACACTAATGTATGTATGAATGACACGATCTCACTACACTGCACTGAAACTATCTGAGCTGTCCCTACTCTAGCTGCACAGTATGCAAATCTGAATGATGGTCCTCCTCACTACACTAATACTATCCCTAGACTGACACTAAATGAATATTCTACACTGACAATTGAAGCACAATAGCACAGTATAGCACACTAACTAACTAATAGTAGTGCATAATAGCACTGCATAGAGCCCTGTTCTATCTCTCTCCACGCCAAAATAACACTGAAAATGGCTGCCATTAAAAGAATACTTTTATACTGTGGGGCAGGAATGATCCATGATTGGATAAAGTCATGATGACAGGGTCCAATCAGGACTCTGACAGTGCTCTGTGCCCTGATTGGCTGAAGCTTTCACTGCTTCAGCCAATCAGGGCTTACAATGCACTGTTCAGTTCCACGATGCATTTTGGTCGGTTCGGGGGGGAGGGCAAACAGATAGTCGAATGACCCATTTGTTTAGCAGTTCGCCGAACGACCAAACAACCGAACAACCAAATTTTGTCCCGAAGTTATGCTCGGGCCAAACCGTTTACCCATCTCTAGTAATCAATATAGAAGGACACCACCTGCATAAAGGCCATGCACAGAGCACTTTGCAGCTGCGATCTATCTGAAAAGACATTGATTGCACAATGGTTTATGCACAAAGCATTTTTTAGTTTTTATATATGTTCAATTTTTATTTGCTTGGTTTTTGATGTTTGATAATGGAAGATATGTTTACTACTATCACAATTTATGACACATACTGCAATATTTTATTTATTGGCACACATAGCACTTTATATTGTGGGAGCGCTGCACTAATATATATATCAGCTGGAATCTTTGCACACATCTAGGGTAATGTGAGTAGTGCTGGCAGCCCTATAAAAACAGGTATCATAGCAGCTCACAAGGCTTTACAAAACAATATATATGAGTATTGGCTTAGGAAGATATGAAAGTATGGGCATCCCATACTTTATGAAATAGATCCAATTTGTCTGTAAAGGTTGCAGCAAGGTGCTCCATGCCTTGAACCATAGCTATGGTATCTAAGAGTTGGCTATGGGATGGGGAGAAGTAGAAAGCCAGCACCTAGAGAGGGCCCTTCTTGCTGCTGTTAAGACATTATTTCCCAACTTCTGTGATAACCGCAGAGGGTATTGGATGGGGTCATCAGTCAAATAGGCATCAATGATCTTTTCAAGCATGGACTGAACATAAAGCCAAAAAGAGTGGAGGTTAGGACATAGGTCCATAGTAATTGAAAAAGAGATCACACCTCCAACGTGACTTAGGTAAAGTAGGGTTGGAGGCGTGGATCACCTCAGGTGTCCTGTACCAGTACATCAAAACTTTGTATGCATTCTCCCTATATACCACACATCTGTAGGATTTAGAAGTTTACCCCCATATTCTCTCCCAAGATTTCACTGGGATAGAGCATTGGAGAATTTGGGCCCACTTGCACATATACTGTATAGGTGAAGGTTTTCAGTAACTGGGAGTGCCTTATGTAATAATTTGTAGATGGAATATATGAGGCGTAGTTAGTGCAGGCCTTGCATGCAGATGTGTTCAAATTTGGTTGGGCGGTCTAAAGCTAGTGATGGAGAGCGGATGGAGCATAAATGCTTAACTTGAAGATAAAAGAGAGTAAAAGAGGTTATTGGAAATATGATTCTTACTGTGGAGTTCCCCAAAGGGCCTAAATTTGTGTTTGACTGAGTCTACAAAATGTCATAACTGAAATCTATTTGCTTTAGCCCAAGTCATCATTCTTCCATAGGACAATGAGTCTGGGATTGAAGGGTTAGGATTTATAAAGGATTATTTGGACTGTTTGGATATATTTCCACTCTAGTGTGGGTGGCACATAAAACATTCACACCAATGTATGTACCAAATAGCTTAAAAGTTGTTCGAACACAACTATTTCTTCACTGGCTTGGGGGTATCTACTGTGGTCTATTAGTGCCTATAGAATGGAGGATTGCAATAATAACATGTGTTTGGCCACCATTTTTGTGTTAAACTGTATCTAAAGTATTAGGGTTCTAGCCATATCAATGCTAGCAATCCTATCAACAATTCTACCTTGATGAAGTAAGTATAAGTACCTGAAATAAAGAAATAAAGAAATTAACAATTATGACAACAGACAATAAATAGTATAAATGCGTAAGTTTTGTTGTTTGGCCATTTTCACATGACCTTTTAAAGATTCCTAAAAGACATCATTGTAAGGAAAAAAGAAAAATGAAAAAACATGCATACGATTTCATTTTCTTGAAAAAAAAAACTATACTTTTATATTAAATGATGATGGATGGATGTTCTATTGTTAACCTTCCTGCAGGGACAGTGTCTCTGCCCCTGAGTTTAATAAGCACTCACGTAATGTTAATAACTCTTCTATGGATGTTGTATTGTTAACATCCCTGCAGGGACAGTGCCCTTACCCTAGAGTTTGATAACCACACAAGTGATCTTAATAACACATCCAGAAAGAATATGCATACTAAATGACACAAGGGAGTGGTTGCTCATGGATAAATTTTAACTACTTTACTGAAAACCAGCACAAGGCAATAAAAATGTACGTCTCCAGATAATAAATCAGTACAAATGTTATATTAATCACAAACTAGCAGAAATGTTTTCCATTTTCTCTTACATAAGTATGCTGGTGATTTATGCATTCATACAGTATTGTGCTTTCCTGCCCATCTATCATTTCTATTTTGTGTCTCAATATAATTCCAAGACAGTGCATTGTTTTTGAAGCGAACATAAAGCGATAATATATTACATCAGCTCAGGCAGCAAGCATGCTCTTCATTTTCCTTGAAATTATTTAAAATTTCAAACAGTGACTAGGAACTAGTTGGGCTGAATCCCCAAAGACCTTTACTGTGCAGACAGCAAGTTGTTGCTTGCTCTTAGAAAGCCTCTCAGACAAGCAACAAGCAGCTCTGTGCTCCCAAAGTTTATTATTATGTAAATTTACATCTCTGGTTGTAAATAGTGTGCTGCACATAAACTATTTCCACAAGTTCTGAAGATGACGAAGAGAGATTTTTCATTAAATGCATGGAGACTGCTTCTGAAAAGCTTCAACACCACACTGAATAAATATGTATATTTGAATCTTTATCTACAGTATATGCATTTGTCCCGTGCGGTATAGAAATTGTCTAAGCAAAGTGTGCTTTTCCCAACTAGAGGCCCTTTAGTACAATTTTTTTTGGTAGATTTCATTCTTTACAAAGCAGCATCAGTGCATTCAACTGGACATAATGTCTAGCCTATCCAGGGAATCTGCAGAACTCAGTTAAGCATCAAATGCGCACGTTAATGACGGTGTAGTCATTATACTTTTTATTCCCAAGCTACATGTGCTCAATTGTCCTGCTGCCCTTGACATGTTTACTCAGTTGCTGTTTGTTGTATTGATCTAGTAAAAAGCTGGTTAAATGCTTGTGGTCTTCCAACTAAAGAGATGAGATAGAGCAAACAAAGATTGTTTTTATTATCTTTCTATTACATCTTGTAGGTGAATTCAAACTCTTTGAATACATTTGCATGAATTTTAGTGTATATATGTATATATATATATATATATATATATATATATACATATATATGTATTGCTTTCTCAGGGTATACAAACCAGACAAACAGCCAATTGGTGATTAGTCAAATCATGCCAAAGTCCTAACAATATATTCTTTGAGAAATACAAAGAAAATACTCAAAGTGGATGACAATCTTTCTACTTTTAAACTACGACCTCAAGTAACAGGATAGGCTAACAGAAGGTTATTTTAATGTGAGTGAAAAGGAGACAGAGGAGGAAATGACTGGTACCAGCAAATGTTTCCAATGCCACTTACTGATGCCCCATCATTGTCCAATCAGAGGGTAAGATGGGTCCTAAAACAGGCTGCATTGCTTAACTGCAGTGTAGTCTATTCAGTCCATTGAGAGGTCCAAGACCTGACTGCCCAATCTAGCATGGGTGTATAGATCAACATCTAAAAAGGCAATGCTATATTATATTTATAAATGTACAGTGTGTCTGTAATCATGGGCATGTTAACACTGGGAAAAATGGTTTACAGAATATAGATTGTAAACTCTAACAAGCAGGGCCCTCTGATTCCTCCTGTATTGAATTGTATCGTAACTGTACTGACTACGCTCATGTTGTAAAGTGCTTCGCAAACTGTTGGCGCTATATAAATCCTGTATAATAATAATAATAAGCAAACAGAAACAGCAATAAAAACATATAATTAGTCAAATGGGAAAGGGTTTCAACTTGTGTAAGATTTGACTGTTACGATTGTGGAAGTTTTACTCGACTCTGTCTCCCTGATATCAGGGATATGACAAAGTGTCACAGATAGGCAATTAGGGGAAACCTCTCCAACTGGACCACAGACCCACTCAATCAAAAACCTACTAATATACAATTTTGACCAGAGTTAGGCTAAAAACATGACGTGGTCTAGTAAATAAAAAAAAAGTAAAATGATAACCACGAAGGAAGGCCAGTTTTGCCCTCTAAGGCTTACTATAACATGTAATTCATTAATGCTAACCATGTCTTAACGAGCTTTAAAGTTTATCTATACACCAAACTTTTTTAGTTTTGGATTTAATGGGTAAAATGTTTACCAGACAGAAAATGAGGGAAAATCAACAAGGAAACATACAACAATAAAAAGCTGCAGATGTTGTAGCATGCCCCTAAAACAAGCATGTGTACTTTATCTGTGTTGCTGTTAGACAGCCTTCCCTCACTTCCTGTCTGGTAAAAGGTTGTCCCCAGAATGTAGCCTCCAAAATTAATAATATAATAGGCTTCCGCACTCTATCCAAATAATGTTTTTGGGCTATATATACATTTTAAGCATCCTAGCTTGCTTCCATTTGCAGATTTTCCACTTATTTCTTCTAATGAAGAAATATAATTACTGCAACATAATAGGCTATTTTTTGTTTTGTGCTATGTTTTGTGTTAATGCAGAAACAGAACTATAACACTTTGTAACTAATGTATTTTATGTTAACAGGATTTCTGAGGTATTTTTGGAAGTGGCAGAAGAGGGAACTTCTTATACCATGAGCCCGAAGGCCAATTTGATAGAGAAATGTGAATGTCCAGTGGGGTACTCTGGACTTTCATGTGAGGTACTGTTGAGCAGTACTATTCAGAATATGCACACTGGTAGTATGTACATATATATATATTTTTATATTGAGTAAGCATGTGCAATTAATATAAAATTAATATATAACATGACAAGACATGCACCAGGTTTATAAAATCAACATATATATATATATATATATATATATATATATATACACACACTGTATTGCCAAAAGTATTGGGGCGCCTGCCTTTGCACGCAGGTGAACTTTAATGCCATCCCAGTCTTAGTCCATAAGGTTCAATATTGAGTTGGCCCACCTTTTGCAGATATAACAACTTCAACTCTTCTGGGAAGGCTGTCCACAAGGTTTAAGAGTGTGTCTATGGGAATGTTTGACTATTCTTCCAGAAGTGAATTTGTGAGGTCAGGCACTGATGTTGAATGAGAAGGCCTGGCTCACAGTTTCCACTCAAATTCATCCCAAAGGTGTTCTATTGGTTTGAGGTCAGGACTCTGTGCAGGTCACTCAAGTTCCTCCACCCCAAACTCGCTCATCCATGTCTTTATGGACCTTGTTTGTGCACTGGTGTGCAGTCATGTTGGAACAAGAAGGGGCCATCCCCCTCAAAGTTGGGAGAATGAAATTGCCAAAATGTCTTGGTATGCTGACACCTTAAGAGTTCTCTTCACAGGAACTAAGGGGCCAAGCCTCACCCCTGAAAAGCAACTCCACACCATAATCCCCCCCCCCCCACCAAATGATTTGGACTAGTGCAAAAAGCAAGGTCCATAAAAAGATGGATGAGAGAGTTTGGGGTGGAGAAACTTGACTGGCCTGCAGAGAGTCCTGACCTCAACCCGAAAGAACGCCATTGGGATGAATTTAAGCGGAGACTGTGAGCAAGGCCTTCTCATCCACATTAGTGACTGACCTCACAAATTTGCTTCTGGAAGAATGATCAAACATTCCATTCCTAAACTTTGTGGCTCTGAAGAAGCTTGTGTAATGAGCAAAAAATGTCAGCGTGACGTCATCACGTTTGTGACATCCAACTCTAGACCGGACTCTGCAGACACCCATACTCATGCCACTCAGCAGCCAAAAGATACTGCATGTGCGGAGAAGCTAAAATGAGGGGTACACAGAAGATGGACCTGTATGGAAGTTGACACTATCCCCGAGTCATAGGAGTACATCAGCGTTGCCAGGGAGTGGTGAGACTTTACCTATTCCAACTGCTTACAACCGTCCATAGGACACTCACTCACCCACATGCAGCCTTTCTCCTAGTACTATTACTGCATGTTTACCTCGCCTGCTTGCATCCACCCTCAGACCGGCCTTGCTCAGCCAGGCTAGCTGTCGGGTTTCCGCTACACTACTGGTGTGTAGATTCTATTCTGCTCATCATCTGTGGACTCATAGCTTCCCTCACATTAATAACTGACAGATCCTGTCACAGCGGGTTATTTCAAGCATTTATATCCAGCTTATTCAAAACTATTTTTGGCTACATACTGCCCTGGGGCTTCAGACTGATAATCCACTGGTATAGGACTGCCACAGTCAGCCTTGGTCATGCTGGAGGTGTACTCACATTTTTTATATAGATACATTTTGTATTTTCAATATAGCTGTTCATAAATGTAACGGTTGATTCCTCCCTGATGATTTTCTTGTGGACCTGCAGTCCTCTTTACTATAAACCTTGTGGACAGCCTTCCCAGAAGAGTTGAAGCTGTTAGAGTTGCAAAGGGTTGGCCAACTCAATACTGAACCCTACGGATTAATACTGGAATGCCATTAAAGTTTATGTGCGTGTATGTAAAGGTAGATGTCCCAATACTTTTGCCAATATAGTGTTTGTGTATATATATATATATATATATATATATATATATATATAACATATATATATATATATATATATATATATATATATATATATATATATATATATAATATATATATATATATATATATATATATATATATATATATATATATATATATACAGTGTATGTATATATATATATATATATATATATATATA
>BLSH010197617.1:204440-218222 GCA_018402905.1 Glandirana rugosa
CCCTCCCGCAGTGTCTGTGTGATAAGCGGCAACCCGCCCCTTCCCCATAGTAAAATAAAGGGGAAAGGAGCGGGGCGGCAAAGTGCCGCTCCTCTTGAACTACCGCCTGGGACCATGGTCCCACTTGGTCCCATGGTAGGGCCGGCCCTGTATGTGGATACTTTACAGGTTCAGCAACAACATTAATTTACTATATTGTTTGTTACACAGCCAAACAGCAACCACATACACAGTACTGTGCCTATCATAGGAGCTTAAAAATCACAATAAAATATAGAATAGTAATATTACTGATCACTCCAATGTGTCCAAATCATAAATCATAAATGGCTATCAATGTAAGCATCATTTTAAAATAGGGATGATCTTAAGATTTGGTCTGAACAGAGGCTGTGGGAGTTGGGGATAGTTAAATAAAAAAAAAGAAAAATGGCATGGGGGTTAGACCCAAATTAATAGGTCTGGTAAGAATGTTAAAGGTAACAACATGCAAAAAAAAACAAACATAAAATGACACGGAGTCAACCCTGAATTCCATACCAGACCCTTTGGGTTTGGTATAGATTTAAGAGGGAACCCATGACAAATGGAAAGAAAAAAGTGTGGGATCCGCCAAAATATCCATTACAGATTCTTATCGAAACATGCAGCCTGGGTGGCCAGGAAAGAGGACATGTGCATGTGCCCCCAAAGCATACCAGATAACATGCCCTCAACATAGGGGGGTACCTTGGGGAACCCCTCCTAGCAAAGCAACTTGTATCCATATTGATGAGTACAAGGGTTTCTTCCACAGAACCCTGGTCCAATGGTTGTGGTGGTCTGTGGGTGGGTGGCTTATCAGAGTCTGGAAGTCCCCTTTTACAATAAAGGGGCTGTCAAATACTAGTCTCCCTATGTGATTGAGTAGGGGTACATAGTACCCCTACTCATTCACAAAATAGTTGTAAACAGTAAAAAACACACACCCTTTTTTACAAGTCCTTTAATAAAAAAAAATCTCACAATGTACATCCATCAGTAAACGCAAAAATAAATCCAAGCTAGGTCGCTAATGAATTTATATATAATATAAGCAGTCACTTGTGCAACTGTGATACCAGTTAATAACAAAAAGAAAAGCAGCACAAAAAAAACAGGTGTACAACCACCCTACAAACAATACATATCAATATAGAAGAATAAAAAACACATATAAAATGCAAATGTGCAAATATGCAAGAAAAATTCATATGCCATATGTGCAGATGAATCACTTCACGATATATCTGAAGAGCTACAATCACAATCGGGGCTGTACCCCAAAGACATCACTATTGACGAAACACGTATGTGACATCATGAACAAGCTGCTGATTGTAATCTGCATTTCTTTCACTGCGAGCCATCAGCCTGCTGTTTTTATATATTTTTCTATTGGAATACACTGCTTTCGATTACTGTATATTTTGGAAGCCCAATAAATGGTGAGAGTGTTTTTGACATACTTTACTATGTTAGTAAATTCTTTTCCTTGGTGATCACCGCTGGAGGCAATCATCTGTCCAGTAGATGTCAGTCCAGGGGATAGTACCAAGGTGTGTGTGACCATTTGTCATTTTTAATATAACCAGATTTACCAATAAGTATGTAGCTGCGGCCAAACAAGACAATAATAAAAATACATATATATTGTACATGTGGTCTAGTGTTACCTCTCCCACCCCACTGCTGCTGTTACACTTTACCAAAAATGTAATGTATTATTTGGATTTGGTTGCATTAATATAGTTGGTTTACATTCAGTAAGAAATGCTAGGCTAATATTCATATGTGCTCCAGTCTATTAGCAACTGCTTTGCAAAAAAAAATATTTAATTTACAAAAGTGAATAGCTCAAACTTCAGTTCACACAAACTACTGAATGAGACTGAGGAGTGGTTGATCCCTCCAGGCCCCCTTGCTCTGCTCAGGCGGGCATTACAGTTTCACTAAGAGAGACAGCCTTAACTGTCTAGAAGACAAACAATATTTGTAGATGTTTATATTGGATAATTTTCCCCAAAAGCTTTAAAAAGTTATTGCCAGCTATGCATGCTATAATAGAGCATATCACTAATGTTTGAGAGGGTATTATTCAGCCACAAATGGCACCACGTCCTTTCAAAATGATATAATCACATGACCAGCAATGGGTATATTTTACAATGCTGTGATTTCTATAAATCAACGACTGTTGTGTACAGTATAAACATCTGGCCATTAGTTTATAGAGCATTCCACAATAAAAATTCCATATTTAAATATATATGTTTGTATATAGTTTACATTTAAAACCATTCAGTGGTGTACATTATTGGAAAACAACCTAGGTCCATTTTTTTCTTGTAAAGTGTTGTTTCCACAGGCATTTGCAACACATAGATGGAGATGGGTAGGTTTAATCAGCAAGACCTTGAATTTTACAATATTTCCAGTAAATGAAAACACCCAAGGGTAAATTTATTATAAGACTAATTATTCTTGGTAAATTTCTCCAAAAAGCTAATTGAATGTATCAAGGCTATTGTCATGAGTGATTTAGAATGTGGTATATCATATATGCATTTGCCTGCCCTGATTAAAGAGAAACAAAAAAATGTACTTGCAGAAGACCATAATTGGCAATATAAAATAATTTTAAATGTACCTATAAGAAAATATGACAACATATAGGACAAAAGGAAGCTTTTTGATTAATTATTAATTAGTATGCCAATGTCCATTTCAATGCTATTGGGGTGAAAACATTGTATGAGGATTATATTGCTATATCCAACAGCCATGTGCTACCCAAACATTTTGTTTTAAGCCTAATTTACTCATAAGTGGGGGCTGGATAAAGCAACAATAAATAGTAAACATGTATTTATCTTTAGTGCTGTATCTAGCGTATTTCCCTGATAATAAGACCTATCCTGAAAATAAGACCTAGTGTGATTTTTCAGGGGGGCTGCAATATAAACCCTACCCTGAAAATAAGCCCTAGTTTGAAGTGTTTGTAAAATCCTATAATCCACTCTATTACAGTAGCATATAATGTACTAGAATACTATTGTGCCAAATACCTTTGTTACAGTGCCACTATGTGCACAGCTGACCTCCTGCTGCTCTCCTCCTATTCTCCCGTCTGTCAGCAGGAGATCTCAGCCCCTCCTTCTGCAGTGCTTGTAGCAGGGAAGAGAACTCCGGCGGGTCACGTAAGCACCGAGCGGTGCTCAAGGTATTTGTCCCACCCACTACAGCGCACGCGAGAGCCGTCGTTTATAGACGGCGGTTCACGTGACATAGCCACTCTGCAGCAGTAAATGTATGCGACGCGGTCGGGAAACCGTTAAATATGCTCCTAAGGTGCTCTTAATTTGCAACTCAATTTACTTGAAATAGGAAACATTTTAAAATAGCTTTACATCACATGCAGTAAGAAAAGTAATGGTTCAACATTTTTTGGTTCCGTAAGGTAAAACACTTTTAGTATACAAAAATGGCCATCTTGGCAAAGGCTTCAAAAATCTATTTATTTTTTATGAACATTTTTCCTGTCATCTACATTCAAAAACAAAGAGGTGTAGGTTAATCGTTCAAGTGCTTTTAAATGATTTTAAAATTGTCTTTGTTCTCCCAGCATTTACTTCAATGCTCAGTGTATCTTGAGCCATCAATTTCATAGACTTTAATGCACACAACACCTCATTATTTTTTCACTATCAAAGGCAAAAGCAAACTAGGCAGACTGTTCTAGCAATACAAAACAAGATTTGGATGCCTATATGTTCTGATGTTTCTATACACAAACAATAGGAAAAAAAATCACGCAACATTATAAATTGTTGATATTTTATCGTGCAATTATAGTAATAGATGTGCAGTTTACATAATTATTAACCATTTAACAACCGGGCAAATTCCAGCACTCCTCTCCTACATGTAAAAACATTATACATATTTTTTAGCAGAGACCCTGGGGAATAAAATGGCGGTCATTGTAACTTTTTTTGTTACATGGTATTTGCGCAGCAATTTTTCAAACGCAATTTTTTTGAAAAAAAAAACAGTTTCATGAATTAAAAAAAAAACAAAACAGTAAAGTTAGCCCAATTTTTTTGTATAATGTAAAAGATGATGTTTTACGCTGAGTAATTAGATACCTCACATGTAACGATTTAAAATTGCGCACACACGTGGAATGGCGCCAAACTTTGGTACTTAAAAATCTCCATAAGCAATGCTTTAAAATTTTTTAGAGGTTACCAGTTTTGAGTTACAGAGGAGATCTAGAGCTAAAATTATTGCTCTCGCTCACATGTGTAGTTTGAACACTGTTTACATGGGCAGGGCTTACATATGCGTTCGCTTCTGTGCACGAGCTCACGGGGACGGGGGCGCGTTACATTTTTTTTTATTGTTTATCTTACCTTTATTTTTTTATTTTACACTGTCTCTTTAAATTTTTTTTTGATCACTTTCATTCCTAGTACAAGGAATGTAAACATCCCTTGTAATGGGAATGGTGCTTGACAGGTACTCTTTATGGAGAGATATGGGGTCAATAAGACCCTCCATCTTTCCTCCAGGCTGGAAAAACCGAGATAAAAAAAATAACTTTCTTTGTTTACTAAAGCCGGCTCAGACGTGAAGTCATAACTTCGCGCCCCGGTCTCCGAGGGTCATAGAGATGACTGAACCAGATGGTCACCAGTCATCTTCCTGACAAGCATCCTCCAGCGATGGATCTCTTCTCCCTGCCGCCGATCGTACGGGCGGCCCGGGAGAGGCACCAAATGGCGGCGGGAGGGGGGACATCCCCTTCCGCTGCCTATAAGAATCATCAGGCGGCTGAACTGCCGCTATGATCATTCTTATGCTGTAGGGAATTGCCAGCCTGAAAGAATGATATCTGAATGGTGCTTGTAGCTGCAGGCACCATTCAGATATCACCACTTAAAGCCAAGGATGTCATGTGATGTCCTACGGTGGTTAAGTGGTTTTAATAACCAATAGAGAAGTCAAGAAGCTTTTTATTGTCATTTCAACCATATATAGCTGATGCAGTACATAGTGTAAATGAAACAACGTTCCTCCAGAACCCAGGTGCTACATACAACATCCTAAACAACAGTCACAGAGACAGACAGAAACACAGAACCAGTAAAAGGTCCTCACCACATAAAGTGCATGTGTGCAACTGGTGCAAACAGTGCAGAAAAACACACAAGACAGTGCAGGACAGCACAGGACAGTGTGGAACAATACACAATACACAAATCACAAAATAGCTCTGCCAGTAAACCTGTCCTAACCAGATAAGGTGCACAGTAGCAGGAAATGTAAACAATACTATTTCAGATTGCACAGTAGAAGAAAATTCTATTTCAGATTAAAACCTACAGCAGCAACAAAGGTAAAGTGAACAGTGACAGGAAAACTCTTTCACATTATAAAATAGATCATTACAAAAGTGTACAGTGCAAAGTAAAAAGACTAAAGTCTACCCTTTACAAAGGGCTTTTAGCCAAAAAATGTTTTTCTTAGTTTATGTTATAAAATTTTCTTCATACATTTTCATCAAAATGCATTCTGCTACATTTCTCTGATAAAAACAACCCAAAACAGTATATAATTTTTAGTCTGTGTGAAAGTTATAAAGTCTACAAACTATTGTATATATATTTGCAAAATCAATCCTGATGATCTGACTATCTATCTAATTTCTTGAGGCCCTGAAATGTCAGGACAAATACACTCAGAATGACACCTTTTTGGAAAGTAGACGGCTCAAGTTGTAGTTTTTTGCCACTATTCTTTGGCAAATGATGAAAGTAAATAAAATTAGTTTTATCATTTTAACATTGTTTCTCACATATAGACATACTTACAATTACACCCCCCAAAAATGTTGCTTCTCCTCCCAAGTATGGGGATACTACATGCATGATACTTTTTCAAAGCCTTACCACATAGAGGGGCCCAATATCCAGGAAGCACCTTCAGGCTTTATAGGGGCATAAACTATGCATCAAATTTCCTGATTGCCAGATTTTTAGAGATCTTTGAGCACCAGGATAGTTGAAACACCCAAAACATTACCATATTTTGGAAAGCAAACACTCCAAGGTATTTTCTAAAAAGCATAATGAGTCTTTGGACAATGTCAATTTTTTTGCCACACGTTTTTAGAAAGTGTGAAAAGGAAATGATAATGTATTTTTTTTTTTTTTACACAAAGGTGCCAGTTAATAAGATAATTCTAACACACAGCATAGACATACTTATAATGACACCCCTAAACACATTCTGCTACTCCTTCTGAGTATGGGGTTATGTGTAAGACATTTTCAATATCTGAACTGATTATGTACCTGACATTCCATCTTGTGTACCACAAAAATCAGCCAACAATACATAAAAAACAATGTACTGTAATGGTATCAGTTCTCAATGAATATAGCACAATGTAGCTTCATCTATAGCAGTCCCTGTTCCTAAAAGCTACACAGGCCTAATCTACTCGTACAATGCTATGTTCACCAGTCAGGAAGTACAGGAGGCTGAACAAATGGTAAAGGTGTCCACAGAGAATGGGTGGGGGTGGTGCCTTGCAGAAACACAGTCAATTTGAGGTGCACTGACTGACATAGGAGTAGGGTTGCCACCTGTCCGGGATTCACCCGTACAGTACGGGTTTAAAGTGATTTGGAATCATGTGCCCGGGTCTCCTTCCTCCTCTCTCCCGGACACATGATCCAGCCTGTACTCTGGCTCTGAGTTCTATCTGCTCAGCTGGTGGCTGGGAAGGAACAAGAGTAGTTAATGTTATCACTCAGGCAGACGTTTTTATCTTTATTCTGCCATTCTGCCAATCTTATCTGAGTCCCGACTTCCACTTCTATAGCGATCAGCTGGCAGGGACTATTTGATCATTTTCTGTCTCAGGCGGAGTAATCCTTGTCTTGTACTGCGGTTCCTGAAAATTACATGGCCCAGCTGATCGCTATAGAAGTGGAAGTCGGGACTCAGATAAGATTGTCAGAATGGCTGAATAAAGATAAGGACTTGTGCCTAAGTGATTATATTAACTCCTCATGTTCCTTCCTGGCCACCAGCTGAGCAGATAAAGCCACAGTCCAGTCTGGATCTCCACAGGAGGTCAGCCCTTGAGTCCAAGGGGTTAAATAGTCCATTCCCTTCCCCTGGCCCCCAGTTGAGCAGAAGTTTTTTGTAATTGCTGCAAACAAGAGCTTTGCTCAGCCTAGGTTCACACTGTAGCGATGTGGGAAGCGGTGCAATTCCATCGCCGGTTCCCGAATGGCACCTCTCCCACAGGCAGTTCACACTGCCCTCTGTGAACTGCTGCGGGTGTCATTACAAAGTTAATGACACAGTTCACAGATCGCAGTGCAAACTGTGAATTTGTACAGGAATCGGATTGCATGGGTGAAAACACCCCATGCAATCTGATTCCAGTGCAGGAAAGAAACAAGTCACTGCACCTTTTCTGTGCAAATCCAATGCGAGGTCAGCCATACAAGCGTATGGCTGAACTCACATTGCTCAGACATTGCATGCGATCGGCACCTGTGGTGCGGCTGCAAATCACATGTGATGTCTGAGATCACACAAGTCTGAACCTAGGCTCAGCAATAGTCCTGTTCCTGTCCCCAGTTCCCTGATGATTTCTCAGAATATACTGCAATGGGTGAACAGCCTTAGGGCTCATTTACACAAATGGTGCCCTCTGAAGAGCAATCCATGTTTGGATCACTCTTCTGATGGCATTTAACAGGCAGTGAGGGGGTTTTATATCACCTCCTCATCGCCTGTTTAAACCCCACAGCGGCGCCCAGTAACTGAACGCATTGCACACGGATGCAGGAAGCCCTCATTCACTTAGATGGGCCACGTTCAGCAGGCATTGCTGCACTGTGATGCAAAGCATTTTGGCTATTGCGTGTGTACATCCCCCCTCTGCTGCCTTTGCAGCTTAAGAGGAACAGTTGGGTAGCAGTAAAAACACAGCTGAACCTCTAATTTTTACTGTCCCCGAACCATAAGTGTAAACGAAGTAGCAGGGCACTCTGAAGAGTAATCCACAGTGAATAATTTTTTTAGACGTATTTGACAGGTGGTGAAGAAGCGTTGTTTTCTCCTTACCACTTGTTTTTAACTCCTAAAATCCCATACCACTGTGCTGTAGCCATGTGCATTGCACATGGTTGCAGCGCAGCCCAATTGAGTTGAATGGGTTGAGTTGTTAAGCAAGCGCAGTGCAGTGCACTAGTGGGCTCTTTCACACTGGCTTTCTGTCCGGTGGGCTCTGTTTTGTTCAGGGATCGATCTGTTGATCCCCACTGAGCAGGCGGGTGACAGGCCCGTCTCCACTCACTGTGCAGAGACATGTCAGAGCCACGCTCCTCTTTGGGGAGATCAGATGAAAATGGACCACCTGTTCATTTTCATCTGATCCCACCCGATCCAATCCGATCCACTAGACATGAAAATAGGACCTCCGTCCGTCTGGATTTCACGGATAGGATTGGATAGCAGCGGGTGTCAGTGGACATGTCAACGTTGACATCTGCCACTCCATAGAGGTGAATGGAGCGTCTGATCAGGTCCACCTGAAAAACTGTCAGGCTGACCTGATCAGAAACCCCATCTGAAAGGGCCCTTAGACCCCTTTCACACTGGGGCGCTTTACAGGCACTATTGCGCTAAAAATAGCGCCTGTAAAGTGTCTCCCCATTAAACCCAGTGTGTCCTTTCACAATGGGGCAGCTCAGGGCGGTGCGCCTACGGGAGTAAAATTAAACTCCTGCAAGCATGAATTTTCAGGAATGCGGGGAGCGGTGTATACAATGCTCCTCTACCGCCCCTGCCATTGGATTGAATGGGCAGCGCTCCCAAAGCGGCTGTACACCGCTCCGGGAGCGTAGAGCGCCGGCACTTTTAACCCCTGTTTAACCCCTTGCTGCTATTACAGCGGTAGATCGCCGATAAATTGGTGGCAGTTTACCGCTGACGAGCGGGTGGTCCCAGTGTGAAAGGGGCCTTAGTGTTCGGGTTTGGCTTGAAGAAAAGGTGGCAACCCTACATAGGAGAAACACCTTGACCATACCTTCATTAATATTGCAATGAGGTATGGTAGTGGCGGAAGCAGTCTCTTATGCAGAAGCTAGGTAGTGAGGGACATTGGGGACAATAGTAATGTGTGTCATGCCTTACTTCATCTCTAGTGCATACATTACATTTTTTGAGGGGTTTGCGGACTGTTTCTGTATGAGTCATTGTATCCTGAAGTGTCTCATGTAGCCTGCTGACTGCATGAGAATTAAGGTTTTCAGGTGCAGGGCCTCCTGGTAAATAAAGGCTGTTACAATCTCCTTTTGATAGTTTAAGAAGGAGCAAGGTCTTTCTGGATGACGTAAGAGTAGATGGCCAACTGGAACAGGTAGTTGGACAGTTTTTTGCAGCAGTGAATTGATCTTCTGGTTGCCAGGTAAGGTTGCATCATTTGGTCTTTATAATCAAAATTTATCATGAGTTGATTGTGGTCTTGTATGCAATCAGGTTTTTGGACCAGACTGTGCCTTCCTTGGATTTCCACTGAGGTTTCTTGGTGGATGGAAGAGAGGATAGACATGTGCAATTCCTTTTGATCCAAATCTAAATTCGGACAAATTTTTGGTTATTCGAAGACTCAAATGTATCCGCATTTCTGAATAACAATACTAATGAGTTTTATTAAAAATTGTTCAGTTTCTTTTCTGATGAATTCCAAATTTTCAGAACAATTCAAATTTAAATTGATCAAAAATGTATCGACCGATCCGAATTCTGTGTGAAGAATAGCTCGCTGTTAAGGAGCGTGCCTCTGTGTCCTTAACAACCAATGACTCATTAGCTGTCAGTGGGTTTGCCCACTGACAGCTGAGTGTAAAAAAAAGAATGCCAGCAATGAAAACTAAAGAATAAAAACAGCGTGGGGTCCCTCCTCCTACCCATACCAGGCCCTTCGGGTCATGACTTCACAACCACATGTCCACTGAAACCCGGCACCATCTGATCTGAAACTGCCCACCAAAAACAGACAGATGATGGTCCTGTTTTCCACCTGTCGGGCAGATCGGATGGAAATGGAAAGGCGGTCCGTTTTCATCTGAATTCCCTATAGAGGAGAGTGGGACTGTGTCCGTGTCCTCTCTGCACAGCGGAGTGGACAAGGACTTGTCATTCGTCTGCTCAGCAGAGATCAGTGGAGCGATCCTTAGCTGAGCAAGAGGATCCTGTTAAGCGGAGGCGCCCTTGTGAAAGGGGCCTTAGTAAATTTCCCTCAATATACTCTCAAAAGCATTTATTAATCTGGGTGATGGCTTAAAAAGTATCGAGAGTACTGAAATCCTTTCAATTTCTTGGAATGTGTCGGGCCTTCAATGTGGGCAAAGCCATTAGAGAGGTTTCAATACCAGGGTCAAAGTTAACCGTTTGGTTATGTCATGTGAATGGCAACAGATGGCTAAAGAATGGCAATCATTAAAGAAGTCAGGTATTTCAGAGTTATTCTTTCCCTTTTACTAAAGTAACTTTCTAAGAAATACTATATGTTTGAGAGAGTGACTGTTTATTTAAACAACTTTTATAGCATTTTAGCTTACTGTTGCTGCTGCTGTTATGCTGCTTTGATGCAAATGCTATTTTTACTACTTGCATTACTGTTTGTTTGTTGTCAATATATTTATATGATGATGATTATTACTATCATTATCCTTATATAAATATCACTCAGTCTACACTGGTGTGCCATGATGATGATGATGATTATTATTATTATTATCATCATATAAATATGACTACAGTGGTGTGCAATTTTTTGTTAGGTATGTATGAAAATATGTTTGGCTCTTTTAACTAGGCCAGGCTTGATTTTTTTTAAGTATATGTTTTGCCTTACCACTTTTAAATTTGCAAATGAATATGCCATCCTAAGGGCCCACCCACACTATATGCATTGGACAGCTTGGCCCAAGACAGCCTGTGCAAAGACAAAACAAGATTGCCCTATGTTGTAATAGTTCAGTTTACAGCAAAGTGCTGCATTGGTGTGCACTAAAAAAAGTAAGACATGCTGCATTTATACACAGTGCAGCATGTTGTGATACACTACACTACATCACAGTGTGCTGCAGTACTTTGAAATTAAAGAAAAATTTAATTTTGTGACTTTTTAATAACATTAGATAATGCTTCCTTTAGTAAATACATTGTCAATTCAAATATGCAAGAATTTGACTCATGTCAGCATGTTGCCAATGCCATTATTTCTTTACTTTTCTCACAACTAATAATGTTTCTCATTTGGTAACATATGACATTGTTTTCTAGTTTCAGCCCCACATGTATCACGCAAGGAACTAATGATTACAGATGTACAGAATGCCCTCCTGGATATGAAGGCCAATACTGTGAGAGGTAAAATAGGAAACACATAAGATAAAGTTAAGTGGAGATGATTAGTAGGTACACAAATGCATTTAACTCTGTAGTATACCTTATGCTAAGCATCTGACAATATGTGATGTCTTAAAATGTAAAAAAAAAAAAAAAGTACATTGAATCTGTTGTAGATTTATTATCACCCAGAACCCAGCTTGGTGTAAATGTATTATAGCTATTGTGAAGCTTTGTGTTTTATTTTTTAATAGGGAATATGTCATACTTACCTGCTCTGTGCAATGGTTTTGCACAGAGCAGCCCTGATCCTCCTCTTCTCAGGTCCCCTGCTAGCACTCCTCGCTCCTCCCTCCTGCCGAGTGTCCCTATAGCAAGCTGCCCACGCTCCCTCCTCACCGGCTATGATTGACAGTAGCAGGAGCTAATGGCTCCCTCTGCCGTCTCTGAGCTAATGAGGAGAAAGATAGAAGAGAGAGCCTCTGTACTCATGCCCATCGCTGGATCAAGATCAGGCTCAGGTAAGATAAGGGGGCGAGGGGGCAGCAACACATTGACGGTTTTTTACCTTAATGCAGGGAATGCATTAAGGTAAAAAACCTTTGGGCTTAAGAACCACTTTAATTTTCAAATACAATGGAAATTTTTGATAAGACAATATATACATATTAATAAATGTTCAAGCCACCATCCATCTTCCAGGAAAGTACAATATACACAATTTACATATAATCTTACATTTGGATGTAGTATTATGCTCACTCATATATAGAGAATAATAATTGTCTTGTGGAATTTTAACTGTCAAAGGTAAAACCCATTTGGATACGAGTCTTACCTTATATAAGAACCTGTTTTGCTTTAAGCCTTGAAATGTAGCATAAACAAAATTGTAAAAAAGAACAGGTAAGGAAATGTGGGATGTTTGAGGTGCTTATAGCCTTAGTAATGAACATGAATGACTAAAATATTAAACTTTGATATCTTTTATTGCATTAAAAATGATAAAAATTTAAATATGTATCAACTTGGGCATAAAAAAATGCATGCGATAGAATAACTCCAGTGTTACAGCAAAGGATGCTCTATCTCAACACGTTTTGCGGGTTGCGTTTCTCCAGGAGATCCTTTAATAATGAATTATTCAATTAACTTAATTAAAATATTCTGATTCTGAATTGGTGCTGATGACAGGAAAAATAAACTGGTTTGTATGTTAAATGAGTGACTCTACTTAATCATGGAATTGGGGAAAACATAATTTCATTTCAGGCCCGTAACACCCAGCAGGGGTAAATCCATATGAGGGGGCTCACACACCCAGGGCATCAAAAGCAGTTCTGAAATGAGTATACCAAACCAGGAAGTTACCAAAAATATATATAAATGGGACAATATCCAATGCACAAAATAAGGGCGATAAAAAGAGTATAATACCGCTGGGAAACAACGAATACCTCAAATAGGATTCAAAACAGAGGAATCATGCAGAGTCGGCTCTCTAATTAGGCAAATTAAGCTGTTGCCTAAGGCCTCGCCCTTCCAGGAGCCTCGCGGCCACCTAATTTGTCTAATGTGTGAGTGGAAGGTAATGTTCCCCAGTTGGTGTCCCTAGGGCCATCATAAACGTGGTGCCCGCAACTAGTTTTCCCTGGCCAGAGGCGGACTGACCACTTCAGGTCCCAGGGTCAGTGAGCAGCTCCATGTACTGCCCTTCCCATCTCCTCCCCTTCTGCCACACTCTGCGAATCTCCTGCCATGTGTAGAGCGTGGATAATGCCCGCAGCTGCTGAGCAGCTCCCTGATCTCCTCTGTAAGATCAGATGGACAGTCTGTAAGGGAGGACTTGCCAGAGCTGGCACATGACAGTCATTGAAGAGTCAGTCTGCCAGAGTTCGTAGCATTCCACCACCCTACCTTCTGTCATCATACTTTCCACTGCCAGCATCCTACCACCCCTCCCCCTGTCATCTTCATCCCCCTGTACCCCACTGCCAGCTTCCTACCACCCCACCCCCTGTCATCATCTTCCCCCTGTACCCCACTGCCAGCTTCCTACCACCCCACCCCTGTCATCTTCATCCCCCTGTACTCTGCTGACAGCTTCCTACCACCCCATCCATCATCTTCATCCCCCTGCACCCCTCTGCCAGCTTCCTACCACTCCTCCTACTTCTACTGTCCCTCACCCCACCATCCTTCGACCGTCGCCTCATGTCCCATTACATCTACTACCACCTCCCCACCATCCTTCGACCGTCTCCCCACGTCCCCCTACTTCTACTACCTACCCCACCATCCTTCGACAGTCGTCTCATG
>BLSH010197617.1:223211-253950 GCA_018402905.1 Glandirana rugosa
AAGTTCGCACTAAAAAAACCAGCAAAGAAAACGCATATGTAAGTCGCGCCCACATATGAAAACGGTGTTCAAACTACACATGTGAGGTATCGCCGCGATCGCCAGAGTGTGAGCAATAATTCTAGCAAAAAACCTCCTCTGTAACTCTAACCTGGTAACCGTTAAAATTTTTTAAAGCGTCGCCTATGGAACTTTTTAAATACCGGACTTTGTCGCCATTCCGCGAGTGCGCGCAATTTTCAACCAGGTCATGTATGGTATCTATTTACTCGGTGTAACATCCTCTTTCACAATATGGAAAAAAATTGGGCTAACTTTACTGTTGTCTTATTTTTTAACTCAAAAAAGTAAAATTGTTCCAAAAAAATCACGCTTGAAAGACCGCTGCGCAAATACCGTGTGACAAAAAGTATTGAAACAATTGCCACTTTATTCTCTAGGGTGTTTGAAAAAAAAAATATATAATGTTTGGGGGTTCTAAGTAATTCTCTAGCAAAAAAAAATGTTTTTAGCTTGTGACCACCAAATGTAAAAAAGTGGCCCGGTTGGTAAGTGGTTAAAATGATCACTTTTGATTTTTCATGTTCGAGCATCATTGATTTTAACGCGTTTGCGTGTTAGCACAAATTTTTTGCCTGTTCGCAAGTTCTAGTGTGAACTGAAGCGGGGGGTGTTCGGCCCATCCCTAATGATAGATACTGTTTACTGTGTGAGTTTATAAATGTTGTTGGCATTGTTATTATAATGATGCATACCTTTCCTATCATGAGCACCAAAAGGATATCCCGAAGAAGTGCAACCTATGAAATGCGTTAAGATATAGCATCTTTTGACATCCCACTCTTCTGTAACACTGGAGTTTTTCTATTGAATTTTTAAATGCTGGCATGACTAGTTTACTGCATATGTAATTATGAAGTGGGTATAATGGTGAAGATGCCTGGTGTTCAGGGGCAGCTCCAGATAAATTCTTTTGGGGGTGCTGTGCTGGTGCTGGGAGTATAAGTGGAGGGAGCTAAGTCTTTGCGTGGTTGAACCCCACGTTGTAACAGCAGACATAATGTAATGAGAGTTCCAGTGGCTAAAATGTAAGCAGTGCCCATTACATTGCTGATCAACAAGTAGTAGTTCTACACTAGGTGTCAGTCGATGTAAAAAGTAAAACCTTTAAGGGATTGAGAAAAAATGAGGTGTGCTGCCCACAATAAAGGGAGGGGAAAGGATAATGTGGCACGCACAGTGTGCCGCCAGCTGTGTGCATGTGGGTGTGGCCAAAAAAGTATACGTGGTCTAAATTGTAGCCTCACAGTGTATGGCTTGTAGCATGCCCCTTTACTTTGCTACGGTTTCGAGAAAATAGGGCCTGGGCATACACTGAAGAGATTGTGGCAACAAAATTTAACCTCAGCATTGGTGTCAGTGCCAGGGAAAGCAATAGTACCTTGAAGGTGACAAGGCCAGCAATAACAATGCCCAGCAATAACCCCCAGTAGGTTTCAGGGCAACCAATTACCCACAGAACAAAAAAAGTACAATAACAACCCGCAGCACAATAATAACCTATAGCACAATAATATCTCCTAGCACAGTAATAACCCATACCACAATAGTAACCCCAGCACAATAAAAAAACACATCACACTAATAAACCCAGCACAGTAATAACACCTAGCACGACTGTAACCCCAGCACAATAATAACCCTCAGCACAATAATAATACTGCCAAATTCCAGAAGCAACCACAAGGTGTCAAGGGAATAATTTAATGTACTTTGCACTTCACCTGTCAAATACATAGGGGTGTTACTAAAAACTATGTTATAGACAAAATGGAACCTGGAAATACACTTAAAAAAGAAAAGCACTGGGTTTAAAGCAGAACTAAAGTCTGAAATATTTACCTCTCTTGTAACGGTCCAAGGTATCTCGTCAGTGTCGGTATCTTATACCCAGCTTCTTCTGCAGCCATCTCCATTGGCCAGCACAGAGTCACATCACTCCTGCACTTGAGCAGAAATTCAGTCATCCTCACACACAGGATCTGTGCCGAAATGTAAACTCCAAAGAGAACTGTGAGCAGGTAAGTAGGTTTATTTTACAGAAGAATAAACATTGTATGTCTCTTCTACAATAAAAACTGCCTGCTCACAGTTTTTTAATTAGAAAACTTTAGTTCCACTTTAATATTAAAGTGGAACTAAAGCGATCGATACTCACCTTTCCAACAGTCCTTTGCTGGCGCAGGATGACATCACTCCGACACATGTGCAGGAGCTAGTCATCCCATCACCAGCCAGTGTGCAGGTAGGTGTAGTTTATTTCAGATTAGACAATGCATATTTCTTCTGGAATGAAAAGCCTGTTTGCTCACAGCATGCAAATGCGGAACTTTAGTTATGTTTTAAGACACACAATTTGGGATAAGATATAATTTAAAAAAATAAATGGAACACAACATATATTTTTCCGTACATCAAAGTTAATTTGCATTTGTAAGAAAGGAAGTGGGAAGAGGCAGGGCAGCATTACATAACATATAAGCTGAAAGTTTGCTTTAATGTCCAACAAGCTTTATTGCAAGTAGTGCAAACTCACAAAGCAAGACTGTAGCAACAGACCCTATCCTACTTCCGCAATGTGTTTATCCCTAACAGGGATTTATAGTGCCCATACACTACACAATTTGATTGTACAATCTCCTTTAGGCTTAGCAAAACAATGTAATATGAAGACACACCTAACCAGTGCATTTCATTTGTATAAAATAAGCAGACTCTTATACTATATAGTTTGTGGTAGACCTAAAGCAGAGTGTATAATCAGATTATGTAGTAGTGTATGGTCACCCCAAGTCTTGACATGTGAGCTTAAAATGCTTACATTACAGTTTGTTGGCTATTGCAACCTGTTTGCATCTACAATAAGCCCTATGGCTGTTATCCGAGTAAAATATGTCCCACCTTTGCCATCAGCAGCTAAAATAACTCCCACAATTGTGTTCACTAAAGTCAGCCCTATTGTATGTGTCAAGTCCCCATCCTCTCCCTTCCTAAAGGGTGCTTCAGAGTCTACCGATTCCCAAGCTGACTAAAATAATGGGGGCTAAGAGGCTGTAGTACTATGATGACTGCATGCTAGAGGGGGATCTGTAGCACTGCAAGAATGCCACAAAGCTCTACCCCCATGCAGCCACCATAGCACTACAGATTCCCCTGCCATTTCCATATAGGGTGCCACCCCTACCAGTGTTATAATTGGATTGTATGAAGTTTTGATACATCATTTTATTTTTAGCTTGATTTTAGTATTTTTAATGCAATAAAAATTATGGAATTGGAATACTGTATAAAATCATGTTCATTCCTGCAGCTATAAGCACCTTAAAAGCCCTATATTTTCTTACCTTTTCTTTTTCACATTCTTTCTAGGGATGTGGTGCTTGTAATATCCAATCATGCCATTTCTTACAATATAAAGACAATTATATAGACCTTTACTGTAAAATACACTACGTATGCTGTCTCATAGTCTCATAGCTGCTAAAGTTTAGCACAGCATGTCAGCACAAACAAGAACGGTAATGTTACAGAGGCTGCACACCTCTATGAATTTGGTCAGGCAGAACTGACAGAATAAAGGGTTATACTTGTTCTGTGTATGAAATATAATAAGCTGTACAAGCATGAAGTGGCAAGTATGTTCGGTGATTGTGCCTATTTGCTACCCAAAATAAAGCTAAACTTTTTTGTCTGAGGTAGAGAAGAGGACTGTTGGCAAACCTGTCTTGTTATTATTGCTTTTCTGTCTCCGTTGAGGAGATTCCACACCCCTTTGTCTTAGTTATTATTATCACCATTATCACTGAAACTGAAATAGGAGGAAAATCCAAAATTTTGAGTTGTTACCAAAACAGGAATAAAGTGAGGACCATTGTGGCAGTGACAAATATCTAAGAAAGTATTTCTATCACTTTCTATGGTGTCTATGAGAAATAATGCAAAAGGAAATCTCCCAAATAGGCTACAGATGGCAAAAAATCCTGATTGAGGTATTATGCCATCACCACTCTATACCCAACTAAACAAAAAAGTTTTGGCTTTATATCTACAGTGCTTTAATTGTACCCCAACAGAATATAAAGCCATCTAGTAATCTAAAAATTAGGAAAACTATACACAAAATGCCAATTATTTTTCTAAATATCTATAAAGCTGCCATAGACCTAAAACTGCAAGAGTTTGTGAACGATTCAACACTTATTATATATACACTATATTACCAAAAGTATTGGGACACCTGCCTTTACACGCGCATTAACTTTATTGGCATCCCAGTCTTAGTCCGCAGAGTTCAATACTGAGTTGGCCCACCGTTTGCAACTATAACAAAGGTCCATAAAGACATGGATGGGGGAGTTTGGTGTGGAAGAACTTGACTGCCCTGCACAGAGTCCTGACCTTAACCTGACAGAACACATTTGGGATGAATTAGAGTGGACACTGCGAGTCAGGTCTTCTCATCCAAGATCAGTCACTGACCTCATAAATGCGCTTCTGGAAGAATGGTCAAACATTCCCATAGAGACTCCTACACCTTGCGGACAGCCTTCCCAGAAGAGCTGAAGCGTTTATAGTTGCAAAGGGTTGGCCAACTCAATATTAAACCCTACAGACTAAGACAGGGATGCCATTAAAGTTCATGTGCATGTAAAGGCAATACTTTTCCTAATATAGTGTAGATGTCTTGCTCATCTCACTGGCACATATATGTATAAGCAAATATTCTGTAATGTACAAGTCTATGGGGTCAATTCACTAAGACCCCGTTCACACCTGAGCATTTTGTAGCTTTAACCACTTCAGCCCCGGAAGGATTTCCAGCTTTAGGACCGGAGCCCTTTTTGCGATTCGGCGATGTGTCGCTTTAACTGACAATTGCACGGTCGTGCGACGTTGTACCCAAACGAAATTTGCGTCCTTTTTTTCCCACAAACAGAGCTTTCTTTTGGTGGTATTTGATCCCCTCTGCGTCATTTCTGATTGCCGCTATAAACAAAAGAAGAGCGACAATTTTGCAAAAAAAACCCAAATTTCTTACTTTTTGCTAGAATACAAATCCAAAAAAAAAATATAAAAAAACATTTTTTTTCACCATTTTTGGCCGATTTATATTCTTCCTCATATTTGCAATAAAAAAAATCGCAATCGGCGTTTATTGATTGGTTTGCGCAAAAGTGGTCGCGTTTACGGATGATGAGAATTCATTTTTGGGGTTTTTATTTATTTTTATTTTTTTTACTAAAAATGGTGGCGATCTGCGATTTTTAGCGGTACTGCGATATTTCAGCGGACATGTCGGACCATTTTGACACTTTTTTGGGACCATTGGCATTTATACAGCGATCAGTGCTATAAAAATGCACTGATTACTGTGTAAATGCCATTGGCAGTGAAGGGGTTAACCTGCAGGGGGCGCGCTAAGGGTTAACTATGTTCCCTGGGCGTGTTCTAACTGTGTGGGGGATGCCCTAACAGGGGAAGGGAAGTGGTCACAGCCTCCATGTACAGGAAGGCTGTGATCACAGCCCTTCCCCCTCACACAGAGCGGAGGTCCGTGTTTACTTACACGGACCTCCGCTCACTCGCTCCGGGGGGGCCATCGCGGGTAGCCGGCGGCAATCGAAGCCGCCGCACCCGCTCCCTGGCCCTCCCCGAACACAGTGAGCGCGTTATCGCAGCCGCCGTCATATGACGGCGATTTGCGATAACGAGCCACTTTGTCGCCGTCAACCTGCGGTTGGCGGTCGGCAAGTGGTTAATATGCCTGAAGCCTGAAGCTACAAAACGGTGGAGGGGGGAAAAATCAATGATTCTCTATGGAGATGGTTCACATCTCCACTCAAAAACACCTGAAGCTCAAATAAGTTCCAGAGGTATTTTTGTCGTGCGAATCGGGTATATTTGGGCGTATCTGGAAAATTTGTATTGCCATAGATATCAATGGAAAAGCGCCAGTCGCGCTTATTAGCTCGACTTGCGCTTCTTTGGGCGTTTGCAAACGCGCAAATATGTGCAACAAAGAGCTTGAAAAATGCCCAAAAATGCTACGCTCAGGTGTGAATGCAGCCTCAGAGATAAATACTGTATGAATTTTTAAGTTAAAATACTTCATGCAGTGTTTATCTCAAAAGTAGTCAATTCACTAAAAACATGCATCATTTCCTGAGTGCGTTAAATATGTATGTTTTGCTATATTTAAAGCTTATATTTTGCATTGTTTTTGCACCAGAAGGCAATATTGTGAAATTTTACAAACATTATAGTGTGCTTTCATTCACAAAACAATCTCCCTTTGATGAAATGTTACAATTTATTTACATTTCCGAGCTCAGAGGAGAACATTTCACTTCCTGACCGGTGCAGAGATCCAATTGTTATTTTGCACATTTCTAAAATACCACCAGCAAACACCAGATGATAAATAATGCATGTGTGTGTTTTTTAGTGAATTGACTTCAATGATTTATCTAATTTTTTGCAGTATTTATCTCACTATTCTAACAAATGTGCAGTATTTACCTCACATTCAATAGTTTACTTTGATGAATTGAGTCTTATTATCTCATCTGATATTTCAAAAAAGTTAAATTGACCTTACGGGATTCCACAGGTGTTGGATATCCCTGATCAAATAAGTGGTGGTGATGGAACAGATGTTAATCACATTTTGTAATCACCAAAAGTTTAACACTAATATATTACAAAATAAATTTCCTTAGTTGTGGTAATTTTCATCACCACAATACTAGTAATGACATCATTTGATTTTTGAATAAACAATAGTGGTAAAATAACACTGAAATTAAGGGTTACATTTAGGGGCTAGGCTGATGTTTCTGGTTTGCAGTTAGGTTAACCCTAAGAGTAAGGAGGTTCAGAGTAAAGTTTAGAGGATCAAATTAAAGGGACGAAGTTCAGGTTTTCTCCTACCATGGGTTTGCAGAGCATCCCAGAGCTTTACAAAGTTCATGAAACATGAACTTTTGACCAAAATGTTTGTAGGCTCACTGCTAGAAATAATTACTAACCTATAATGCAGTGCATGGATTTTGCCCATTGCCAGATGAGTCACAAGAGCAAAAAATCTGAAGAAATGATAACACAGCCTCTCTTTTTATAAAAGTGTGACCTTAAAGGCAGCTATATTTTCACTATGTATTAAACCTGTTAAGCCCTGTACACATGGGCCGAATATCATCCAGTATCGGCTGGTTTAACAGAATCGGGCCAAATTTTGGCATGTGTGTACACCAGCCTCTCTGACAGAAGCCAACCAAATTACCAGCTTCTGTGGAATGGGCATGCTGGAAAACCAACTTCCGATGGGCATTCATTCAGTGCTGGCAGCCAGTTGCTGACTGGTGGATTCTGGCGGGAGGGACAGTCCCCCTGTCAGAGCGCAATAGCTCATCGGGGAGATCGCTGTACTAACCCGCTGGGTTAAAAAAAAATACCGATTGTGTACCATTGTACCAGTGTATTAGCGAGGGCTGATAATACTGTGTAAGGATAGATACTATTGTTTTTGTTTGTTTTTGTTTTTTTTTTTCATTTTTGCATTGGTACATGTCTCCTATTGCAGTGACTGGCTTCCCATGACTTTTGTTTGACTAAAGTTTGCAGTTCTACAAATAGCCAAATCTGAACAAAAATATTCATCCCTCATAAACTTCAATATGGTTCACCAATAGAGATGGGCCCCTTTTCGGTTTGCACTAGAACTCCTGAACACAGAAAAAGTTCTGACCCAAACGGCGAACCCTATTAAAGTCTAAGAGACCCGAACTTCTTAGATGCAAGTAATTGGTCATAAAAAGGGTATGGGGTCCTGGGTACTGCCCTGGGGGATATGTATCAATGCAAAAAATGTTTTTTAAAAAGATCGTTTTTTACAGGAGCAGTGATTTTACTGATGCTTAAAGTGCAACAATCAAAATTAAAAATCTTTTAAATGTATTGCCTGGGGGGACCCCTTAGTCTTCCTGTAAAGTGCCTCATCTGTAGCATGTATAGAACATGTTGCAGAAAAATGAAATTTTAATGAAAAAAACATGCATCAAATGACATTTAAATTGTGAGCAATACAATACCATTGCCACCAATAGCAAAATGTTAAAAAAAAATGGCGTAAGGTTCCCCCCAGTCTATACCAAACCCTTATCCGAGCATGCAGACTGGCAGGCCAGGAAAGGGGGATGCTAAAATGTAAAAAAAATGATGTGGGTCCCCCTTAAAATCTATACCAGGCCCTTATCTGAGCACACAGCCTGGCAGGTCAGGAAAGGGGGGCCCTCCCTCCTGACTCATACCAGGCCACATGCCCTCAACATGGTGAGTTAGGTGCTTTCGGGCAGGGGGGTTCTGCCCCCCACCTCAAAGGACCTTGTCCCTATGGTGATCAGGACAAGGGTCTCTTCCCCACAACCCAGGGCTATGGTTGTACGGGTCTGAGTGCAGGGGGCTTATTGGAATCTGGAAGCCCCCTTTAGGAAGGGAGCCCCCAAATTCTGACCACCTCCCTATGTGAATGGGTATGGGGTACATAGCACCCCTACCCATTCACCAAAAAGTGTCAAAAAGTAATAAAAACACAGAGACAGTTTTTGACAATTCCTTTATTAAAATAAAAAATAAAAAATAAAAAAACAGTGCCTCCTGATGTAGATCCATTGTCATTCACGACATCCGCCACGCCACACCCCCAACCCTAGAAAGAAATAAAAACCACTTTGCCACCCAGTAAGGCAAACCGCCAAATGCCTGGCTTGCCGTTTGACAGTTGTTATATAGGTAAGGGTGGGGCCATCTGGTGATGCCACCTGGTGGCATTATCCCCTTGTGACATCACCGACCCAGCATGCAGCAGACTGTGGCATCACAAGGGGTGCAGTGCCACCAGGTGACATCGCCAGATGTCTCCATCCCTTACCTATATAAGAACTGTCAAACGGCAAGCCGAGCATTCAGCAGTTTGACTTAGTTGACAGCAGAGAATTTTTTTTTCTTTCTCCGGTCCAGCGGTGGGCACGGCATAGTGACTGATGATGGATCTACATCGACGGACACTGTTTTTTAAATTTTTTTAATAAAGGGGTTTTTAAGAACTGTCTCTGTGTTTTTATTACTTTTTGACACTTTTTTGGTGAATGGGTAGGGGTACTATGTACCCAATACTCATTCACATAGGGGTGGCCGGGATCTGGGGGCCCACTTATTAAAGGGGGCTTCCAGATTCCGGTAAGCCCCCTGCCTGCAGACCCCCACAATCACAGCCCAGGGTTGTGGGGATGAGGCTGTTGTCCCCATCAACATAGGGACAAGGTACTTTGGGTGGGGGGGCAGAGCCCCCTCGCCCAAAAGCACCCACCCCCCATGTTAAGGGCATGTGGCCGGGTATAGTTCAGGAAGGGGTGCGCTCCTTTTTCCCCCCCTTTCCTGGTCTGCCAGGCTGCATGTTTTGATAAGGGTCTGACATGGATTTTGGGGGGGACCCCACGCCATTTATTTGTTTTAATTTTGACGTGGGGGCCAAAGGGCCTGGTGTGGACTGGGGGGGGCAAATCATTTTTATTTTACTTTTTAATTACCGGAAATGTTTTCTTTTGTATTCAGCTGTCAACGGGGCAGCCCATGGATAGCTAATGACTCATCGGGTTTTAAGCATGCCGCGGCCAGGCTTCCCAGCCTACTCCTTAACAACCAGCTATACACTGCACCCTGATTGGTCTCAGAATGCACGGTGTGCTGCGGGTGTTTGCCGAAGGGGCAAACACGTGGTTTGACCCAAACTTTTGCTCGGCCCGAACCATTCGCCCAACTCTATTCACAACAAAGGTTGTGAGCAAGATTTACAAAACTATCCATGTACTGAATCCAGATAGATTTGCTCCTCCTTAGTAAGGATACTTTGGGAGTTTAAAGTAAAAGGTTAGGTCAGGGTTTTGTATTAATAGGTTAAGCAATCTATTTAATGTTAATTTTAAAAAGCTATTTTTTTTTTTAATATAAAGTACATGCAATAGAAAAGCCAGTGGCTAATATTATTGTGGACCAAAATCCACTCATATACAGTCCTTTGGTTCTAAAAATGTATATAATGGAACATTGAACAATGATACTTCAATGCCTAAAAACTATTTAGGTTGAGATAATTGCTTGATTTTTAAAAGAATAGTTGCAGTTTAAGTTGTAGAAAGTTTAATCATGCATTTGTAGAATTCTTAGATAAAAAATAGAAGTGCAGCACTTCAAATCAATGAATAACATAACATATGACAATAAAGTGCAATGAAAAACTATACAAAAGATATACAAATAAAGTACATCCCGGTCATTCAAAAGTGTTATGTATGAAAAAATAAATCCAGTCCACAATAGTATCAAAAATCCACAAAGAGTCCACAGATGTGAAATAGTGAATGAAATGAAATCTTCACAGGTGATTCACAGTGCACCCCAACCATACATGCAATATAGCTCCTTACCAGAACTTGTTGACCTCTGCATTACAGATAGTTATATACCGCCTTAGGGATTTAGGTCTCCCTCAATCCAAATCACATCTTTTGTCAGAGAAAATATGTAATGTATCGCAATATCACTGAAAAATAAGATATAAAAGATGCTCTCATAGCATTAAACTGTAGAAAAAGTTTATTAAACAATTTAAATGCACACTCTCATGTTTAAAAGATCAAAACTGACTTTACGAATATTTGTGACTCCGAATGGCGTTCCTATGAGATTGTACACTAACAGTTCCTGACCATCCAATTTGATGCATGTCCTTGATGACATCCCCATCGTAGGCCCCACCCTAAACGTTTTTGTCAGAGATTACAACATTTTGTAGTACTTTTAAACAACATTATTTAAGTCATTGAATGTATTACATATTTTCATACAATTTTTTGTAAGAATGATCATGCAAACATTTTTAAAAAAATCTACATATGTATAGCTAGTTTTAGAGACTGGGAGTTAGAAGGCTGCAAGTTGCAATTCATTAGCGAATCAGAGTCATGAGTGACAGTAGCTGATAAGTGTAAATAATATTTGGCACAACATTTTGAATTTACTCTGTATAAATGAATAGTGCAATGCAGAGCTAATAGTTAGAATAGAATAAATAGTGAAGCACCTACATTCAAAATGGCCTGAAGAATGGTTAGTTTTATTTATTGTAAACTAGTTCCTAGGATGTTAAAGGGTCAAAACAGAAAACAATGAAACGTTATTTGATATTTTCGTAGTATCATCAGTAGAGATGATAAATCCATCAGTAAGGATGGTAAAGATGGATATTAAAGATATTGTTGAAGTACTATTTATAGGTTACTGAATATATGAAGGATAACTTGGTGGTGCAGTTTGTGGAGTTATAGCTCTACTGTTAACTCAAAACGAGATTTCAAATATAGGTGTGTTTTAACACATTATTATTTGTCCTAGCGAAAATTACAATGGCACTAGTTCGTTTTGGATAAAAGAACACATGGTTTATACAATTTTCTTATTCAGTTTCCTTTTACTTTACCTTCAACTATGTAGTGCAAGGGCCTGCCTGATTGCATATGAATTGAAGGTGTTTAGGTTTGTCCTCGTATTATATGGTTTTAGAATGAAAATTGTACAAGAAAATTGTATAATGTATGGCCAGCCTTACACAGTTCAAATAACACTAGTTATCAGCAGTAAAGATTTCTCTGAAAAAGGTGTAGAGCTGCATGGTACCAGTATAAACAGGTTACCCTTAAAAAGGGGCTTATCATGTTATCAGAATTGTACAGTAAAATAAAAGAGGTTGTGGAACCGACTGTGAGACCCATAAATTAAAAATAGAAGGAAAAGAGATGTTAAAAGCCTTTAACCACTTGCCGACCAGCCGCCGTCATTATACCGCGGCAGTTTAGCACGCTCATGTGAATCGCCATAGCTGTAGGTCGGCCCTTTAAACAGCCATAGCATGGTGGGGGGGCTGATGCGCCTGGTTGGCGGCTGCGATGTCCACCGGCCGCCAGTGATCATAGGAAAGAGAGGCAGAGTGGGGATCTGTCAATGTAAACAGACAGATCCCTGTTCTGTCAGGGAAGTAGAGAGAGGTCTGCTGTTCCTAATAATCATAACCAGCATTCTCTCTCTACTTCCAGTCAGTACATTCCCCCCACAGTTAGAAACACCTCCCAGGGAACACATTTAACCCTTTGATCACCATTAGCGTTAACTAGAGTTGAGCGAACCCGAACTGTAAAGTTCGGGTCCGTATCCGAACTTTTGGGTGTCCGGGAACCAAATGATAAATTGTAACAAGTGCCCTACAAAGAAATGGGCATAGGGAAATAACTTAAAATTCTAAGAACAGTGATATGGCTTCTCCCCGCTAATTTAATTCAATTAGCCGGGAGAAGCCATATCACTGTTCTACAATCATCTTCAAACTGTGTGTGAAAAGTATCAATTAGCGGGGAGAAGCCATATCACTGTTCTTAGAACAGTGATATGGCTTCTCCCCGCTAATTTATAGTTTTCACACACAGTTTGAAGATGATTGTAGAACAGTGATATGGCTTCTCCCGGCTAATTGATACTTTTCACACACAGTCTGAAGAACGATTGTAGAGTTTAAAATTATCTTCAAACTGTGTGAGAAAAGTATAAGTTAGCGGGGAGAAGCCATATCACTGTTCTTAGAACAGTGATATGGCTTCTCCCTGCTAATTTATAGTTTTCACATACAGTTTGAAGATGATTGTAGAACAGTGATATGGCTTCTCCCGGCTAATTGATACTTTTCACACACAGTTTGAAGATGATTGTAGAACACTGCTATGGCTTCTCCCGCTAATTTATACTTTTCTCACACAGTTTGAAGATGGTCCACATCCACCTCCATTTTTGATTTTTTTATGTGATTTTTTTTTTATTATTTTAAGTTATTTCTCTATCCCCATTTCTTTGTAGGGCACTTGTCCAACCCTTGCCCCCATTTCCCTCCCTTTTGCAGACCTCTAGGACTTTCCAGGACTTTGTTACAGCCATTTTTGTGCCTAAAAGTTCGGGTCTCCATTGATTTCAATGGGGTTCGGGGTCCGGGTCAAAGTTCGGGTCCTGTCAGGACCTGAAACCGGACTTTGTCCCGAAGTTTGGCCGAACCAGCAGAACCCAAACTTCCAGAGGTTTGATCAACTCTAGTGTTAACCCTTTCCCTGCCAGTGACATTTATACAGTAATAGGTGCATTTTTAATACACTGCTTGCTGTATAAATGTCAATGGTCCCACAAAAGTATCAAAAGTGTCCGATCTGTCCGCCGCAATGTCCCAGTCCCACTAAAAATTGCTGGTCACCGCCATTACTAGTAAAAATAAATAAATAAATAAAAATGCCATGAAAATGCCATAAATATATCCCCTATTTTGTAGATGCTATAACTTTTGTGCAAACCAATCAATATACGCTTATTGCCATTTACCAAAATTATGTAGAAAAATAGATATCGGCCTAAACTGATGAAGAAATTTGTTCTCTTTTACATTTGTTTGGATATTTAGTAAAGTAAAAAATATTGTTTTTTTTTTTTTTAAATTGTCGCTCTTTTTTTGTTTATAGCGTATTAAATAAAAACTGCAAAAGAAAGCTCTATCTGTGGGGAGAAAGGACGTCAATTTTGTTTGGGTATAGCGCTGCATGACCACGCAATTGTCAGTTAAAGTGACTCAGTGACGTATTGCAAAAAATAGCCTGGCCATTAAGGGGGAAAATCTTCCAGTCCTTAAGTGGTTAAAGGAAACACTGAAAGGTCAAAACAAGGAACTGAACATCACAATTTTACAGTGTCTTTTGAGTAAAAAAAGTCAAGGATATTTATTGATAGGGGGTGGTTAGCATTAACTGCAGGCATAGCCTAAAGTATTTGCAATGAGTAACGTCTCCTAGATTTAGCAGACAGGAATTCAATGGGAATTATTATAGTGCTGTTTTGTTTTAGTGGGTAGAATTGAATCTGAAATAGTTATCAGGTAGCTGTAGTGCAATAATGAAATAGTCTATCATATTGTTAATAGTAACAATGGCAGTGTCATTTTTTTGTCTTTAAAAATAACAGCCAAGATGCAGCCAGTAATACAAATAAAAGGTCAGTAATAAAAGTGGGAGTTACATTTCCTGGAGAAATGTTTAAAATTGACAAATATGAGGTACATGAAAAAATGAGTCTTGTTTTGCTCTGTTATAAACAAAGGCATGTGATTAAATTATACATTTGCAGTGAGGGAAATCTTCAGGCAAACAACTTTCTAAATACTTAAATTACTTTTGGTTACTAGTTTTTATGTGTTAGTGATTATTGGGAACATAGAGTGATGAAGGCAACTGGTTATATGGTGTAAGGTGGATGTTTATGTGGTTTAGTGATCATATTTGAACATACATGGGGCACAATTAGAGAAATAATGAAATAAAAGAGTCAGTAAGATTTTTTCACTGACGTCACTAAAGTTAATGCATTGATGCTATTGGTTTCTAGCAACAGAGAAGTGTCAAGTGGAATGAAGATGATAACTCTTATTAAATGTAATTTTAAAAGTCACCTAAATATAGGATATTGTATGGTATGGTGAAGTAGCTAGCTGCTCAAGATCAGTCAAATGGAAATCATCCATAATAAGATAAGGCGAAATAAACTGATTTGCAAAGTCAAGAGGACAATACATAAAAATGAATTAAGTCTTCAAAGACTGGACAACTGAAAGAAAATATTGCAAGAATTATTTAAAAAGTGCTTTTTAGTGCAAGACGTAACTCTACCCCACAACCGTTCCTGTTTTCTAGGTTGGCTTTGGTTACGAACAAAGTGCAAGAGAGGCCACATCTGGGTCAGTGATCATCATATCAAAGCCAGGAGATGTAGATATTTAAAGAGATAGAGGTCATGGACAGGGTCAGTCTCTTACATAAAGCAAGAGTTCCACAGTCAACATCTGAAGGAAGGATAGCATGAGGACTTTCTTGGGATAGAAATGAGCTTAGTAGGGAACTTGGAAATTTTTTAGTTATTCTTTCTATTGCCTTTAATAATACTTTATAAATTGCATAACTTGAGCACAAGATATAGATAACGCAAAGCTATTGATGTTAGGGTATTTGCTAATAAACTGTTTTATAAACATATAGATATAATACATTAACATCAGTATATTTTCAGGTGTGCATCTGGTTTTACTGGTAATCCAAGTATTCCAGGAGGTTCTTGTCAAGAATGTGAGTGCAACCCATATGGATCATTATCTATGATATGTCACCCAAGAACTGGTCAATGCATGTGTAAACCTGAAGCTACAGGCCTGAAGTGTGGTGGCTGCACTCAACGGCATGTGCGGGAGGGCCCACTGTGTGCATGTACGTATACTAACCTGATTTACCCTTGTTTTTGATGTTTATTATGAAACCCAAGTATTTTCTAATAATTATTGTGTTCCAGTGCAATATCACATACAAACATTAGATTTTTAATATTCAACTTTTTAAAGATGGCCTTTAGGTAATAGTGTATGTAGCACAGGGTGATGTTAATTACGGTTGTTAATCTGAATTCTGTTATTCCATTTTTTTCAAGCTAATGAGAGTTGGCTTACAACAGATCTTCCTGTTCTCACTGCCTGGGAAAATATGGAAATTCACCCATGAAAAACTGTGGGAAATCTTCTGATACATAAGACAAAATAAACATATTTGAGTTATTACTTCAACCATCCAACATGTGTAAAACAAACACCATAGGTATTCAAAGCAAACCAAGCTTCACCTCATTTACTAACCTCAGTGAACATTTATTTTGCAAACTGAAGATTCACTTTGCTAAGTGAACATTCTCTACTCCTTTAGTAAACCCAACTGAAAGAAAAACAGGAAAAAAATACTCAAGGTGAGACATTTTGCGGTTGATTTACTGAAGGCATATAGACTGTGCACTTTGCAAAGTGCACAATGTTCTTCTTTCAGGCCTGATGTAGAGGCTTGTATGAATAAATGTAATATTAAACCTCAAAACATGTTAAGAAGATAATTGCAAATGGACAACATCAAAGGTATAAGATGTTTATTCTCAATATAGTTTAAAAAGTCAAGAGGTCTGTTCTCAGTAAATCACTTCAAATTAGCGAGGTTGTATTTGATGTTGTGAAATCTATCTCCAACACCCTATATTTTAGTGATGAAAACATTTTTACATCCCTAGATTCCTTTTCTGGTTCTAGCTTGTTGTTTTTATTCTAGAATATTTTCCCTTGCTATCTTCATAGCTCTGTAGGTCTGATCATCCCTACGCCTGGAGAACATAATGGCTCAGCGGGAGTGATTCCCCTGTCAACACTGTCTGTGTTGATGGGGGAATCATGCAATTCCCTTTTCTGTAACCCGTGGTTGCAGGAAAGACATTTTCTCTGTTTATGGCTGAACTAAGGAAGGGGAAACAAATGAAAATGTTTAAATATGTTACTGTCCACATTATAGTTTCAAAGTCTTAACTTAGGTACATGCTATAGATGGTTTGAATCTTGGCCAGTTCAGTAGGGGCCATCTGAGATTTGAGCCATCTATGAGCAGGCTAAATGTACCCAAGTCGATCCATCAATCAACTTGGGTAGAACCAGAATAGCCCTGGCATGTGATTATTGCCAGCTATAGCCGCTAGTAATAATCATTGTGTTCTAGCAGGGATGGTTACCTGTGCCCACCTGCGGGAGAACACAATAGCTCTGCAGGAGGGATTCCCGACTTAACCCTAACTATGTTGAAACTCATTCATAACAGTTGTGTATACATTGTGATCATGTGATCACATAGCGACCATGTGATTCCCTGGCAAAGCAGCCGGTACCAGGAACCATAATCCCAGTTACAGGAGTGGTGCAGTACATGCCCCAAGGGGCACACCAGTGCGCACGGGTGAAGCAAAGTAAATTTACATTGCTGAGCCTTGTCATGCTGATGGCCCACAGTAAAAGTACTGTGGTGGTCCTAATAGTTAAACCTAATCAGATATCAGGGTGAACAATAAGCAAAGAAAATATGCAAGAGTTAAGATGGCCATAGAAAGGTAGTTTTTTCATTTAGCCTGGGCAAAAAAAAGAGATACCTCCATCCACACAAGCGATGTAGATGGTGGAATCCCCCCAGCCAATACATTGTATTCTGACAGCAGGACTCACAGATGTGAGAATACACTTATCAGTGGCTGCAGCTGCTGATCAACACGTCCCTCATTCAATCAACTTCTGTTGAGTAGGAATGGCCACACACAGACCGGAATTTGGCCAGTCCCAGCTGAACCTGATGAATTTTGATTTGTCAATGGTCAGCTTTACTTTCAGCAAAAGCTGTATGCAAGTCTCATTTTTTACAGGAAATGCTAAACTTGATCCACCTCATCCTCTCCCTGATTCTCCTTATTGGTCCTTTAACTAATGATCTAAGCTCAACATGTACTTGGAAAGTCAACATTTACATAGACCTTAAGTTCCTTTACAATACATGCCTGAGTCTTCAGATCATTTATATATACAGTATCTGTCTCTAAATGCAGAATTCAAAATTAGGCTCTGAATAAACTCATGTCACATACCTTAAAAAAATCTATCTTTTATTTGTAAGCTTCCAACTCCTTATCTTTTAGCCTTCAGATTTAGCACTTGCTGAATACACTCAAGTGTCTGTTTAAGTTTTTACTGTCTATAATGAAGTTCACTGATCCCTGCTGTCTAATTTCATCTGCAAGTGTACATGGGTTGGTATTTGGACCACACACAAAATGCTATTCTCTAGTGAAATGAGAACGCTTGCCAAGACTCAATTCCTATGTTGATCATTCTGCAGCGTATGGTAAAGTAATAATGCATAACTGTGTGGATTGCTGTGTCTCCATGCATGTGTTTGATAAGCTACTGACACTGATAGCACTGCAATGGTTACATAACCTGTTTTTATGTTAATATTTAGTGAAAGTAATTAGTAAATGCATATATACAGTATATTGATTTGATAACTGGTTTATTATAATTTCAAAATAGTCATGCCTGATGTAATTTTTTTTCTAATTTTCTATTTTTTATATGCAGAGAGGAAAAGAGAGATATTTAGCTTTAAATAGATTGTTTTCTAGAGGTTCGATCCTCTCAGCAGAATGCTTTTTAGGGCCTTTTGCCCACTTTTAGCTCACATACAAACTGCTATTTGCTTAGCCCAAACATGCTGATCTAGTTAGATGGGGACTACCTCTGTCCCTTAACAAACTCCAACTCTCAGAAGTCAGTCCAGATCAGCAACCTGTCTGTTTAGACCAGACAGATCTGACCACACAATCCTCGTGAGTTAGGCTTTAAAATCTTGAAAGCATATAGGTTTGGAGAACTGTTTGAATAGAGAATAATTTCCTCTGAGGCTACATCAACCTGTCTCTAATCAACCTTTCACCTATTAAGGGACCCTTTCCCTTCTGAAAGAGGCACTGTTTCTAACTATCTTTACATATATATTTCCAGTTTTCTTGATTTTCTTTGAAATTTTCCTTGGTAATTTTTAAATGCAAATGACAAAGTATCTCCCTTTGGAATTCAGTTAAAGACAGCAGTCTAGGCTACTTGTTGGATGCATCAATTTTCAGCCACTTCACAGAACAAGAAATTAATTAAGTAGGAGAAATATACTGTCCAGCTGTGCCAAAAAAAAACTTGGCAATGAGTTCTTGTAGTAGGCTTAGATTTACAGGTTTGGTTAAAGCATAAGTGTACTTTTGACAATGTACACTTACCTACCTGTCCTTGGCTGCCGAGCTAAACTACCCAACCATACCCCCAACTGTTTTTATACCTAAATACCTACTAGGATGTTTACTGCCGACAGTCTAATTCACTGCTGTCTATGTCTGCACAGTGAGCTCTTATGGACCCTCAAAGTTACGGTTAAAGGCCAACTCTGCTCAAATCGATGCTCCTGTTTGACCGGTTTTAGTTAAAATATATCATGACACGCTATGTCCTCCGCATATTGTTCTCTTGCTGAATCTAACCACATGTGTTAAGAGGTGAAGGGAAGAGAAAAACAAAAAAGTTGAAGTGATTTGTTTGGTGTTGAGGATTGGCGCTGCCCTCTTTTTGCCCTGTTGCTCTAAGCACTGGTCATTTTGCCATTTTGGTACTCTTTATTATTGAAAATACATCCTAAGGCTTTTCATAAAAAATTATCTGTGATGTATGATAAACAAAAACAACAGAGATGGAGAAAGAAAGTACAGCCGAAAAAAGTTGCTCCTTGATTCCCTAATACAATAAAAAAAAGCAGGTGTTCCATTCATTTATTCATGGATGTTTAACACTGAATGTGTTTTTGCGGAGTTGGCATTTAGTATACTGCTGTAACTAAACTGCATGTTGCAATGGTTTGAGCAAAAATAAAATAAATTCTATTATATAAATATAAAACAGTGTATATGTAATATACACTGGGTTAACCATTTGTAATCAAAGAACATAGCACACCTTCATATTTTAAAATAATCAAGGAAAAAATAAATTAGTTCAACTACCCATCCTGTATCAAATTAAATGTTGGCTGCTATTAATAAAAGCCCTGTGTAGTTAGAAGCGTTCTATGAATTAAATCTATCATTTATGTAAATGGTTTGAGCAAAAATAAAATAAATTCTATTATATAAATATAAAACAGTGTATATGTAATATACACTGGGTTAACCATTTGTAATCAAAGAACATAGCACACCTTCATATTTTAAAATAATCAAGGAAAAAATAAATTAGTTCAACTACCCATCCTGTATCAAATTAAATGTTGGTTGCTATTAATAAAAGCCCTGTGTAGTTAGAAGCGTTCTATGAATTAAATCTATCATTTATGTAAATCTAAGAGTGATATGGCAAATTGTAATGCTTTTTGGCTTTTTCCCAGTGCAACCTTTGCTTGAGGAAATGGTTATGATGGTTCAGTTTTTTTCTTTTAAATAAAAAAAATGAAAAATGTTTATTTCCAGTTATTTCAGCTAACTGCTGTGTTTTAAAGTTTCTCAGTGCACCTCCTTTTCTCTCTTGCCACTTAGTGGAGCTAATTATAGGATTAGCATCACAAATATACAAAACCTGTTCTGTGCACTCCTAAATGCCACAGTACAGAAATATTGAACATCTGCCTCTGGTGTTTATTAGGTATAAATATTCTGTGCTGTCCTCTTCACAGTTTGCGATGATGAATGTACAGGCCTTCTTCTTGATGACTTGGATCAGCTAAACCAGATGGTCATGAGCGTCAATCTTTCTGGCCCGTTGCCTCCACCCTACAAAATGCTGTTTGGCTTTGAAAATGAAACTCAGGAATTAAAGGTAAACACACAAGTTTCTTGTTCAAACATTTCAGATAACTGAAGCTGGCTGGAAAAGGATGTGATCTCGGTTAATAAATGCTGTTAAAAATTAACTTAAAATGTACACAACATAATCATTTGATACTTATTTGATAAGGTAATGAACAACGAACCAAAGAGAATGTTCAAAGCGCTGTAACCTACAGAAACCACATTCCAGTTTACTATTTAAACTGTATCTAAACCCAAGAACAAAATACTATATTACATTTTACCAGTCCTGAGACAGTCTGGCTGCATTTGTTTTCTTTCTTTCAATTGAGTTATCAATCATAAGCAAATAAGAGAAAAGCATTGTTGTGGTTTGCATACACTTTAATATATGATATTTGATTGGTTAATATAGGGGATTTTACTTTGCAAACAACTATATACCTTATTAAATAAGCTTCTTTAAGCTGTTTCCAGCTTTCTGATAAACCAGTTACTTCATCCTTCATATTTCTTTACAGTGTATATAAAGGAAGATTAGGAAAAGGGTTAAACCTTTTCACTGCCAGGTCTTGCTCAGCTTTCAGGGTTTGTAAAAGACCCCCAAACAATACATTTTCTGAAAGCACATGACCAGTAGAATAAAAAACAAAAAGGTGTTACTGATTTTTAAAGTGGTTGTAAATTAAAAAAAAAAAAACCTGTGAGACAAAGGCTAATGAGCTAGTATGTATCACATACTTGGAACAAAGCTGTTGCAGCAGTCCCCGAACACTGCTGTTACCGGCAACATGCTTCTTCCGGGTTTGGCGTCTCCAGCCAATCACAGCGCAGGCTCCAGCGCTGTGATTGGCTGAAGCCTTGCTGATGGCACTCCTGCGCATGCACGTGGGAGCCGCTGGTAGCGGCACACTTAGTGAAGAAACGGCACAGGCAGGCTGTTTTTTCGCTGCGCATCCTGAAGACGCTAAACATAGCAAAACATACGTAGAAGTCAGAATGAGCAACCTTTCCGGACCGCACCACCTTTTGGGTATACCCCCACCCTGATCCGAGAATGAAGCTTGCAGCCCATGCCACGATTGTCAGGATCTCCATTCACAAATACTGGTAACATCTAATGCCGGAATACAGGCACTTGCAAATGTGAGTGATTCAATTTTAAACCTTTTATTATTATAACTTTTTAATAAACTTGCTGCACTATGAGGATTTTTATCTTGTTTCCATTGGAGTTGATTAACCATTTACAAGCCTAGCCAAAGGAGCTGAGGGACTTCTAGTACCAGAGATTCCATTGGGTATACCCCATGACAAGCAACTTGTAACCTACCTGTAAAAAGGGGTCATAAGCATCTGGTGAGTGGCCATTACCTATTCAAGCATGGGTGAAACAGGACAGCACTAGTATAGCCCTTTTTGGATACCCACAGTTGTTTGGAGTCGGGATAAAGACTGATTCATGAACTGTCATTATGAACCATAAATAGATGAATTAGACACTATCACTTATGCACAAGTTTTTTTATGAGTATACACATAAGGCAAATTAAATTAATTTTTTTGATTCAAAGGTTGCCATTTGCACTGTACTGGACTATATGCACTTTATTTGTTTTATGTTTTAATGCACTTTAGTAGATGTGGAATGATGGGGAATTCCATCATCCAGTAATCACAGGTATTGTGCCACTACCTTTACTCCATTTGTATCTATACATTTTATGGTATGCTTTTTTTGGCGAAATGGTAAAAATTAAAAAAATAGATAGCCAACAAAGAAAGGCTTTCCTGAGCGTGCCACCATCCTAAAAAATTGATACACAAAAGGATGTGGGGGTACCCCACGTAAATGGACGTTTTAGGGCACACCACGAGATAACCACTCAAAATTTATAAAATTAATTCTTCTATTACAACATTGGATTAAAAAGCATAATGCTTACAAGATTTAAAAGAATAATGGAATAGAACATACATTTAACATAAGAGGTCAGGGTCCGTAAACCCTACCAGTCAAAATCACATATTGAAACTGATACCAACTACCAAAACAACCATAGTGTGTGAGCATAGGTCGACGCGTTCCGCTTCAGTTGAGCTTCTTCAATTAGTATTAAAAATGACTGTATACTGATATATACCCTCTCTTTTCATTAAGCTATTCTAAAAACCAATACCCATACTGTGAACAGGTCTTGAAGAAACTCAACTGATGCGAAACGCGTCAACCTATGCTCACACACTATGGCTGTTTTGGTAGTTGGTATCAGTTTCAATATATGATTTTGACTGGTAGGGTTTACGGACCCTGACCCCTTATGTTAAATGTATGTTTTATTCCATTATTCTTTTAAATTTTGTAAGCATTATGCTTTTTAATCCAATGTTGTAATAAAATAATTAATTTTATAAATTTTGAGTGGTTATCTTGTGGTGTGCCCTAAAACATCCATTTACGTGGGGTATCCCCACATCCTTTTATGTAAATAACCAAACTTCTCTATTTGCGCAAATGTTTATCAAAACAATATTTTCACTAAAAGCACACTAAAATCATTATTAGCAGATAAAAACACAGCAAATTTTACAACATTCCTGCTAAATTCCTACTAAATATAAAAGCATAACCTGTATTGAGTTAACAAATATTTGTAAATTTTAAAGTGTGCTTTTTTATCAAAGATTATTTGAACAATTTAGAAGCTGATTGGCTACCATGAACATCTGCACCAGATTTTGCGCTCTCCAGTTTAGTAAATCAACCTCATAGTGTTAATTATTTAAGGCAGCGCCAGACTAAGGTAGGCCATACATTATGCAATTTCCTTTCCTTCAACCATGGGTTGAAGGAAAGAAAATTGCTTGATTTCCCTATCAACACAGTCAGTTTTGCTGGGGAAATCCCTCCCATGGAATAGTTGTATTCTGGGGAGGTTTTCCAGCCATCAGAGCTCCCTCCCCTGTCACCATTTTTCTCTTGGTGTCAGAAAAGTTAATCAGAAGTGACTCATGCTTATAGCAGAGAAACGAGACAGTGGACAGACATGGCAGTTAGTGCCCTGGATTGAGACAAGCACAAACTACAGAGGGATATGTTTTGCTCATATTTCATGTCTGAGGTTTACAACCACTTTAAATGTTAACATTTTCCATATCAGCAAGCAATGCATAGGTGGATTGTTTTCAAAGTCCTTTTTTACCAACAATATTAGAATGATTGTATACATGAAATAAATTCCACATCTTTACCAGTTCCCACCTAGAGCAATTTTTCATGTTTCACACACATGTTAATATCTGCATTTTTTGGCTATAAAATCTCCTTAAAACCCCAGTATTTTCAGCATGCAAAGGCCCTAAAAAATAAAAAAAAAATGGTTTAATGTTTTATTTTGCACAATATTTGCATTTTTCAAATCTTATATTTTTTTTGGAAAAAAAACACTAGAATAAATATTATTGCTCACAAATAGTGTTGAGCGAACCCAGACTGTAACTGGGACCCGGACCCGAACACGGACATTTTAAAAAACGTTTGGGTTCTGGTTCTGGGTTCTAGTAGTTGATCACGCATGTTGAATAGCTGCAGGGCAGCCAATCAACAAGCGTTTCACTGGTTTGCCCTTAGAAGCCATCATAGCCATGCCTACTAATGGCATGGCTGTGATTGGCCAGTGCATCATGTGACCTAGCCTCTATATAAGCTGGAGTCACTTGATGCTGCAGGCACATGCTCTCTGAGACTCTGAATAGTATAGGGAGAGGAAGCTGCCAGTGTTTTTGTGAGGGACAGATTGCAGACATTTTAACATTTAATCCTGCATCCTGAGATTACTACTACTGTTGCTCTGAGGGACAGATTGCAGAAATTTGAGAATCGAGATTTCACATACTGTTGCTTTGAGTGACAGATTGCAGATCAAACCCTGCCTAACACAACGATCGTTACGATCATACACAACGATCAGATTGCATGATCCTACACAACAATCAGATTGTGGGATCATACACAATGATCAGATTGTGGGAGTAATTTGAGATTTCACATACTGGTGATTGAGTGACAGATTGCAGATCAAACCCTGCATTACAAAATGACCTGACTGCACTAGGTAGAGGCTTCTGCTTAGAGGGACAGATTATTGTTCAAAAATCAAAAATTGCCTACTCCTATAGGGCCAGGTTCCAGCTGTTGCTATAAGTGACACATTATTGTTCAAAAATCATCTCCTAGTTCTAAAGGGAGAGCTTCCAGCTGTTGCTGTAAGGGACACATTATTGTTCAAAAATCATCTCCTAGTTCAAAAGGGAGAGGTTCTAGCTGTTGCTGTAAGTGACACATTATTGTTAAAAAATCATCTCCTAGTTCTAAAGGGAGAGCTTCCAGCTGTTGGTGTGAGCTGTGCATTTCTTGCATCAAAATAAAAAGTCCAGCTACGTTGGTGTTTTCAAAAAAAAAAAAGGTATTAATTGGTATTAATAAATACTTACATAGGGCTACATAGTACATTTGTGGGCACAATGAGGAGAGCAAATAAGGGACGAGGTCATGGTGCTGCTGTTGATGCTGGTGCTGCTGGTGTTGGTGGTGTTGGTGAACCCTCTGTTGGAAGGAGAGGATGTGGTCCAGGTGTGCCAGCTACACGCACAAGGGAAACACCTTCCTCAAGTAGCCAACAGAACCTTCACCGGTATATGGTAGGCCAGAATGCCCCTCAACGATTGGTGAGGCCAGTACAAGTACAGGCGATAGTAGATTGGGGGGCTGACAATGCCTCCAGTTCCTTCACATTGTCTCCCTCCCGGTCCCTTGATGAAAGCTCAGAGTTGGCACCTGAACCCCATGGCCATCTCTCTTTCACCTCAGCCCCTTGTAAATTAGCCAAGCAGTCTGAGCCCCAAGTCCTGCAAGAGACTCTTATGCTTTTTGATGACTCTCCTGGTGTGCTTTCCGTGGGCCATCCATATAGCGCTGCCCCAGAAGTGGAAGACATTGAGTGCACCGATGCCCAACCACTTCTGTTGCAGGATGAGGACATGGAAACACCAGCGCAGCACATCTCTGATGATGACGAAACAGAGGTGCCAACTGCTGCAGCTTGCCTCAGTGTGCAGACTGACAAGGAGGGCAGTGGTGAAGGGTGGATGGAAGATGATGTGGAGGATGATGAGGCCCTAGACCCCACATGGAATGAGGGTCATGCGAGTGACGTGTGCAGTTTGGAGGAAGAGGTGGTGGTCGCACAGAGGCACTAGCACAGCAAAAGAGAAAGCAGGTTGCAAAAGTGGAGCGAGCGTCCCCTAGACAGTAGGCCTGCTACTACCCACCGCACCCAGGGACCTAGCACACCAAAGGCAGCTCAAAGGCGTTCCCCCGCGTGGCAGTTCTTCAGACAATGTGCTGACGACAAGACACAAGTGGTTTGCAAGCTGTGCAATGATAGCCTGAGCCGGGGCATAAATGGTCTCAACCTGAGCACAACCCCCATGACCAGGCATCTAAATTCAAGGCACAAGCTGCATTGGAATAATTACCTCAAAATCCAAGAAAGGTCTCGGCCTCCTCCTGTTTCCTCTTCTGCTGCTACCTTGGCCTCTTCCTCCACCTCTACAGTGACAGTGGCACCTGCCACCCAGCAAACAGACGATATGACAGCAATGCCACCATGTCCACCACCGTCCCCAAGCATTTCCACATGGTCCCATGGAAGCCTACAGCTGTCCATCTCCCAAACACTGGAGAGAAAGAGGAAGTACCCCCCTACCCACCTGCGATCCCTGGCCATGAATGCCAGCATTTCAAAATTCCTGGCCTTTGAAATGCTGTCATTCCGTCTGGTGGACATGGACAGTTTCAAAAACCTGATGGCGGTGGCTGTCCCACAGTATGTGGTTCCCAGCCGCCACTACTTTTAAAGGTGAGCCATCCCTTCCCTGCACAAACAAGTCGGGGACAAGATCAAGTGTGCACTGCGCAGCGCCATCTGTGGCAAGGTCCACATAACCACTGATACATAGACCAGTAAGCACAGGCAGGGACACTATATCTCGCTAACTGCACACTGGGCAAATATAGTGGCGGGTGGGCCTGAGCCGGTTAGCCATTTGGCGCATGTCCTTCCACCACTGAGGATTGCAGGGCATTTCTCTTTGCCTCCTGTTGCCTCCTCCTTCTACTGTGCTTCCTCCTCCTCGACCACCAACTCATCCGCTCAGCGTAACACCTTCACCGCCAACATCAGCACATCCAGGGGGAAACGACAGCAGGCTGTTTTAAAACTGATATGTTTGGGGGATAAACCCCACACTGCGCAGGAGCTGTGGACGGGCATTGAACAACAGACCAATGAGTGGTTTTGCCACTGAGCCTCAAGCCCGGCCTGGTGGTGTGCGACAATGGCCGAAATCTCGTATCGGCTCTGGGCCGAGCCGTTTTGACGCACATCCCTTGCCTGGCGCATGTGCTGAATTTGGTGGTACAGAATTATCTAAAAAACTACCCGGATATGTCAGAGCTGCTGTATAAAGTGCGGGCTGTCTTCAGCCTTCCCGCTCACCGCCTCATATGCGACGTGCCCACAAGGTGGAACTCCACCTTGCACATGCTGGAGAGACTGTGCAAGCAGCAGTAGGCAATAGTGAAATTTCAGCTGCAGCCCGCACGGGTCAGTCGCTCTGTGGAACAGCAACACTTCACCACCAAAGAATGGGCCTCTATGCGAGACCTGTGTAGCGTATTGCGGTGTTTTGAGTACTCCACCAACATGGCCAGTGCCGATGACGCTGTTCTCAGCGTTACTATCCCACTTCTATGTCTCCTTGAAAAAGCACTTTGGGCCATGATGGAAGAGGATGTGGCACAGGAGGAGGAGGAGGAAGAGGAGTCATTTCCACGGTTATCAGGCCAGTCATTCGCAAGTGCTACGGAGGGTGGGTTCCTGCACCAGCATAGGCCAGGTCAAAAATATTCAAGCCAGGGCACAGTTCTGGAGGACGAGGAAGAGGAGGAGGAGGAATCGCAGCAGGGTGGCACCCAACGCAGCTCGTGGGCATCACTGGAGCGTGGCTGGGGGGATATAGAGGACACAGATGATATACCTCCCACAGAGGACAGCTTGTCTTTGCCTCTGGGCAGCCTGGCACACATGGCCGACTACATGCTGCAGTGCCTGCGCAACGACAGCCGAGTTGTCCACATTGTAACTTCTTCTGATTACTGGGTGGCCACCCTGCTGGATCCCCATTACAAGGACAACGTGCCGTCCTTAATTCCCTCACTGGAGCGTGAGAGGAAGATGCGCGACTACAAGCGCACACTGGTAGAGGCGCTGCTGAGGGCATTCCCAAATGACACCGGGGGCACAGTGGAAACACAAGGGAAAGGCAGAGGAGGAAGAAGAGGCCACCAACGCAGCTGTGCCACCGCCAGCACCTCAGAAGGCAGGGTTAGCATGGCCGAAATGTGGCAAAGCTTTGTCAGCAGCCCGCCACAACAAACAGCACCACCAACCGATAGACAACGTCTTAGCAGGAGGCAGCATTTCAGCAACATGGTGCAAGAGTATGTGTGCACACGCCTACACGTACTGACTGATGGGTCTGCCCCATTCAACTTCTGGGTCTCCAAATTGACCACATGGCCTGAGCTTGCCGTTTATGCCTTGGAGGTGCTGACCTGCCCTGCAGCCAGTGTATTGTCTGAACTTGTGTTTAGCACCGCAGGGGGCGTTATCACAGACAAGCGCAGCCACCTGTCCACAGCCAACGTGGACAAGCTAACCTTTATTAAAATGAACCAGGCATGGATCCCACAAAACTTGTCTGTACCTTGTGCAGAATAAACATTTAGACTGGACTCACACAGCCATTCGTATACTTGTTTTTTTGAATAGGCCTCAATATTTTGGGGGCTACCCCAATTATAAACAAACAAAAAAAACAGTGTTGGCTACCTCCTCCTCCTCGACCACCGCCACTTCCACCTACACTGCCACAGTCACGGCCTAGTCAACCTCTAGGCTCCTACTCCACATCCACCCCCCTCCTTCCCATTTTTTTATTTGATTTTCATTTATTTTCCCTATCCCCTTTTTTTTGTAGGGCACTTGCCCTACTCTTACCCCCATTTCCTTCCTTTTGCAGCCCTCTAGCACTTGCCAGGACTTTGTTACAGCCATTTTTGTGCCTAAAAGTTCGGGTCCCCATTGACTTCAATGGGGTTCGGGGTCCGGGATAAAGTTCGGGCAAGGTTCGGTGCCGAACCCGGACTTTTTCCTAAAGTTCGTTCGGACCCTCCAAACCCAAACGTCCAGGTGTTCGCTCAGCTCTACTCACAAACAAAATTGGGTCCCTATTATTTGTACAAAATAAAATAAAAGGTAGTGTAGAGTAAATAGATACCAAATATATCAAGCCTCAAAATTGCATGCACCGGCAAAATTATGGTAAAAATTATCAATAGGTATTCTTTTAAAGCAAACGTCCTATGAATGCATTTGCATTTGTGGGTGTCTCCCCTGCCCTCCACTGCAGCTAATCAAGCATAGATCATGCTTGATTCGCTTCTTCCCTGGCCACAGCAGCTGGGGAATGACAAATCTGAAGTCAGAAATGCAGGAAAGAACAGATGTTCCCTGATCTCCTCTCGCAATCTACTCTGAACACATTTTTTATGAAGCAGGAGAGCACAGAAACCATGGAGAGGAGGGGCTGATGAGGGTGTTAAGAATCTGCACACCGCAAGTACCATAAAAGTATTTTTACATTACATTTTACATATATACATTAAATGTTTACATTAATTTTACATTAAATGTTACGCTTTTACATTAAAGCTAGGAGCCGGCTAAACAAAACAGATACGAGCTCATAACTACAGTAACCATTAGCTTGATTTGAATTCTTCAGACTCTACGTGTGCTACCTATGTCCAGAAAGCTGAAGTAGTTCATGTATAATGCTTTGTATTTCTTTGCCAACAATCATTTGTTCCACTTACTGATTTTGACCAAATGGCTAGATTTCTTTAGTATTATATCCTGCTGACATCAGTAACCTGTACTCTACCGCAAAGCATGGCTACTGAGCCAAGTGTAGGTATTAATGACAAAAAGCTGTATGTGCAGTCAGGGTTACAATCTGACAACGAGGGCTTGTCCCATAGATAAAACCATTTATCACACGCGACAGATCCCTTCCTCTCTAAATGGATTTTAAATGCAAAAATGATACTAAGGAGATAAATGAGTGTCAAAACCTATTTATCAAAGAAGAGTAAATGAATTGTGCATATTTCTTTTTAAAATGTAAATGAATGTGTTTATACTTGACAAAACATAGATTTGTCAACTTGTTTTTGGACAGCATTTTTAGAGTAATAGTTTAGTTAAGGACCCTGTTTTAGTAACTCATTCCTAACAATGGACTAGGTCTAGTTAGTAGTACTGTCTGTTGTCTCTCTGTAGCTGATATTTCTCCATTGCTGACTTAAGCCTAGTACACCCGAGTAGTTTTTTTTAGCAGGGCTGAATGAAAAAAAAACTGACAGCCTAGGCCTAGGAGGAGCCGCTGTCTGACGTTAGTACAGTGATCTCCCCTGCTGTTCTATTGTGTTTTGATAGGGAGGTACCCCTCCCCCTCCAGAACACACCGGTCAGCGCTCTCAGCCATTGCTTGATTGGGAGCTGATCAGCAGACCTTTTTCAGTCATGCTCCTTTGACAGAAGCCAGCCGAATTGCCGGCTGTTGGACCGACTGCAGTACCCATGGGTCAAATGTTGCCCGACATTTGGCCTGTGTGTACTAGTCTTATAATGTCTTGTTATTATTATTATTATATTATACAGGATTTATATAGCGCCGACAGTTTGCGCAGCGCTTTACAATATTAGGGCAGACAGTACAATTACAATTAGTGTTGAGCGAACCCGGACTGTAACGTTCGGGTCCGTACCGAACTTTCGGGTGTCCGTGGCACGGACCCGGACCCGGACATTTCAAAAATCGTTCGGGTTCCTGTGGGCTTTCAAGCCATGCCTGGGCTTGCAATGTCAGGCCCAAGCGAGTTGTGATTAACATTAACATGACAGACGGGATTATAACATTTCGCGACGCGTTTGACAGCCGCGATATATTTAGGACATATTATATTATTATTATTATTGTTCTGTAATATTCTGATCATGTGTGTCCGGTTTACAGCCCGTTGTAAACTGGGTACCCATGACGTCAGCCAGGTTGTCGGCCGTTAAGCCGACCGAAGACAGTTTCCTCGTACTGACTTTTTCCAGACGACTAGTCGAGGGTTAGTTCGTTACCG
>BLSH010197617.1:272553-283732 GCA_018402905.1 Glandirana rugosa
TGCATCGCGGTCCTTTCGGGGGGGGGGGGGCAACAAACGGTTGAACGTCCCTTTTGTTTGGCTATTCGCTGAACACCCAAACAATGAAAGTTTGGCCCAAACTTATGCTCGGGCTGAACCGTTCGCCCATCCCTATTGAGGAGAATTCAGGATAGACTCCAGCCAGGAAGAGGTGGGCTCTATCTGACTTGCATCAGCTTCTAATTCATACTTTTTTTCTTTATTTTCACCTGAGGATCTTGCCAATAGCACATGCCCTGCCCTACGGTGATGATGCTCACTCAATATACTGTATCTATGGAGAAGCAGTGTTCTCACCCTAGGAGAAGACTACAGGACACCTACCCCTCTAGTCTTCTCTATAGCATGGGGGTTAGAGGTTCTGTATTCCTCATAAAATGCTGGGAGAGTTGTAATTGATAAGAGTAGAGAGCACATGAAATTACCAGCTGATAATATCTCTGATAAGATCAACAGTTATATATGCACTTATTGAACAGATTTAACAAAACACTTTCAATAGAGTCAATTAAAAGTGCATTGCTCCCGCTTCAACTTTCCAAGCCCTTCCGTCATATCCTGGAATCAGGTTTAGGCTTGGAGTCTATCACTCTTCCACACATGGCTCAGTTCCTTTATGATTAAATTGGTAGATAATGCTAACTATTCATATTCCTAAAACACTTACTCTCCTCCTCTTACCTATCTTGCACTCTCTGCATAAAAAGATTTATGTACTTACCTTTTTTTGACCTCCATAATATTTTACAGAAGACATTTTTGAAAAAAATAACAACAATATTTTCTGCTCTCTATTATAAAACAGATCCAATAAAAAAATGAATTTCTTCATAAATGTAGACCAAATGTATTTTACTACTTGTCTTTGGTAAAAAAAAAAAAAATCTCTATAACTAGTAATTGGTTTGTGTGAAAGTTATAGCGTCTAAAAACAATGGTGTTTATACTGTTACAGTATCTCATAAAAGTGGGTACACCCCTCACATTTTTGTAAATATTTTATTAAATCTTTTCATGTGACAACACTGGAGAAATTACACTTTGCTACAATGTAAAGTAGTGAATGTACAGCTTGTATAACAGTGTAAATTTGATGTCCCCTCAAAATAATTCAACACAGCCATTAATGTCTAAACTGCTGGCAACAAAAGTGAATATACCCCTAAGTGAAAATGTCCAAATTGGGCCCAATCAGCCATTTTCCCTCCCCTGTGTCATGTGACTCATTAGTGTTACAAGGGCTCAGGTGTGAATGGGAAGCAGGTGTGTTAAACGTTGGTGTTATCGCTCTCACTCTCTCATACTGGTCACTGGAAGTTCAACATGACACCTCATGGTAAAGAACTCTCTGAGGATCTGAAAAAAAGAATTGTTGCTCTACATAAAGATCACCTAGGCTATAAGAAGATTGCCAAGACCCTGAAACTGAGCTGCAGCACAGTGGCCAAGACCATACAGCGGTTTAACAGGACAGATTCCACTCAGAACAGACCTTGCCATGGTCAACCAATGAGGAGGTTGACTGCACTTGCTCAGCATCATATCCATAGAATGTCTTTAGGAAATAGACGTATGAGTGCTGCCAGCATTTCTACAGAGGTTGAAGGGGTGGGGGGTCAGCCTGTCAGTGCTCAGACCATACGCTGCACACTGTATCAAATTGGTCTGCATGGCTGTCATCCCAGAAGGAAGCCTCTTCTAAAGATGATGCACAAGAAAGGCCATGAACAGTTTGCTGAAGACAAGCAGACTAAGGGCATGGATTACTGGAACCATGTCCTGTGAGGAGACCAAGATAAACTTATTTGGTTCAGATGGTGTCAAGCATGTGTGGCGGCAACCAGGTGAGGAGCACAAAGACAGGTGAGGCCAAGTGTGTCTTGCCTACAGTCAAGCATGGTGGTGGGAATGTCATGGTCTGGGGCTGCATTAGTGCTGCCAGCACTGGGGAGCTACAGTTCATTAAGGGAACCATGAATCCCATCATGAACTGTGACATACTGAAGCAGAGCATGATCTCCTCCCTTCAGAGACTGGGCCACAGGGCAGTATTCCAACATGATAATGACCCCAAACACACCTCCAAGACGACCACTGCCTTGTTAAAGAAGCTGAGGATGAAGGTGATGGACTGGCCAAGCATGTCTCCAGACCTAAATCCTATTAAGCATCTGTGAAGCATCCTCAAACAGAAGGTGGAGGAGTGCAAGGCCTCTAACATCCACCAGCTCTGTGATGTCATCATGGAGGAGTGGAAGAGGACTCAAGTGGCAACCTGTGAAGCTCTGGTGAGCTCCATGCCCAACAGGGTTAAGGTAGTGCTGGAAAATAATGGTGGCCACATAAAATATTCATACCTTTCAACAGTCCCAGATTGGGCGGGACTTTCTCACATTTATACTTTTATCCTGCTCTACTTGGGCTTTGTCCCGCATCACTTGATTATATTGCAACTTCCAAATTGCAAGTGTTAGCATGAAGCACAGCCAGGGATTGGCCAGAAAACCTGCTGGGTTTGCTCGCTGCAGCTGTCAGATTCAAGCCATGATGTCGGGTATGGGTGGGACTGTTACTCATACCCGCCCCTCTGTCAGGCAATCAGCATATAGGGAAACAGCCTAGGCGTTGCTGTCTGGGGGATTTTCCAGCTATGTGGTAGCCTGCACTCACAGCACGGCTTCTACAGTTAAAAAGTTTAAAAAATGTAACATCTCTCCCCCACTATAGCAGCCTCCCTGCTCTGCACTGAGAGCCGACAAATGCTAGTCTGGCTGACTGCAGAATGATCGAGGGAAGGAGGTGGGAGAGCTGCACCATAATCCTTATCTCCTTCCTGCTTGGTGAGGAAAGTTTGCGAGCCGAAAATGAGAAGAGTGTGCATTGCAAAGGAAACTGAAACTGTGACAGAGCTAGTTACAGAAAGGTACTTTTACATAGGTAAGCATGTGGAAGATGGTAGAGCTTCAGGGAAGGGGAGGGCAGAGGAGAGGTGTTTGTATGTGTGTGATTTGTGTGTGTTTTGTATGTGTGTGATTTGTGTGTGTTTTGTATATGTGTGATTTGTATATGTGTGTGATTTGTGTGTTTGTGTTTTGTATGTGTCTGTGTGGTTTGTATTTGTGTGTGTGTATGTGCATGCTTTGTGTGTTTGTGTGTTTTTTTGTGTATGTGTGTGTTTTGTATGTGTGTGATATGTGTGTGTTTTGTATTATTGTGTGTGTGTGTGTGTGTGTGTGTGTAGAGGTCATAGCTGAGGAGAGGTGCAATAATGAGATGTGAATAGATGAATGGACTTTGTACCTATCACTCTCTTGAACCCTGCACCCTGTGCATAACTTATTCCAGAACCCGTCTTTCTCTTTCTAACACACTCCAGAACCCTGCACTCTGTGCGTAACGCACTCCAGAACCCTGCACTCTGTGTGTAACACAGTCCAGAACTCTGCACTCTGTGCCTAGCTCTCTCCTGCACTTTGTACATAATGCACTACAAAACCCTGCACCCTGTGAATAACATACTCCTGCCCTGCACTTTGTACATAGCACTCCAGAACGCACCTTGCTGTACATAATGCACTCCATAACTCCACACTCTGTATCTATCCAGCACTCTCCTAATCTCTGTACCCATTAAGCCCCTCCCACTGTCAAGAGTTTGGTTGCACCCACTTTTGCCATGATACACGTAGCGCACTGCCAGTCACTTCCTCTCATAAGTGTCCCTCATTCTGAAGTTCAAAAGTTGGGAGGTATGAATATTGACACTTTGGGCCCAATTTGGACATTTTCACTTAGGGGTGTACTCACTTTTGTTGCCAGCAGTTTAGACATTAATGGCTGGGAGTTGGGTTATTTTGAGGGGACAGCAAATTTACACTGTTGTACAAGCTGTACACTCACTACTTTAAATTGTAGCAAAGTGCAATTTCTTCAGTGTTGTCACATGAAATGATAGAATAAAATATTTACAAAAATGTGAGGGGTGTACTCACTTTTGTGAGATACTGTATTTACACAGCTATGACACTTTACTGATAATGTCATTGATCAGAAACTTTTAGTGGGACTGTGATAGTGTGACAGGCAATCTGGCGCTAACAGACAATGGCTGGAAAGTACAATAACTGAGACTGACATCAATAGAGACACTAATACAGTGATCAGATATAATACTGTACACTGTCACTCTGCTAATGGCACTGGCTGGTAAGGGGTTAACATTAGAGGGAAATCAGTGGGTTAACTGTGCGCCTAACAAGTGTAATGTGTGTAACGTGCTGCTTTTTCTAAGAGATCTGGTTGTTTTTTCTCCCTGCATTCCAGGGAGCAGAAACATCCAGATCGCTGCTCTGTGTACAGAGTCCTGTGTGTTTGTAAATTGATTGGACACAACCGATCAGCAGGTCTCAGCCATAAATTATTGGCTGACACCCGCTGACAAAATCGCGTGTCCAACCACAGTGGTGCACATGAATGTCAAGTCCTTCGGGTGAAACATGTCAGAGGGGTGGTTCTGGGAGTGGGACCATCTGCTGAAGCTTGTTGGCTGATTAATGTTTTGTGTGTAAATACATCTTTGGTGTTCAACTTTTCCTTCAAATTATACAAACTTATTTTATAGGTATGATTCAAAAAGGGAGCAATTAAGATAAGATCTTACTGAATTAGTCTCTATCAAGTTATTTGATTGGATGTTTTTGATTGTTTAAAGATGGTAGTTTGCTGGTTCTTACTTAACCACTTCAGCCCCGGAAGGATTTACCCCCTTCCTGACCAGAGCACTTTTTGCGATTTGGCACTGCATCACTTTAACTGACACTTGTGCGTTCGTGCGACATTGTACCCAAACAAAATTTATGTCCTTTTTTTCCCCACAAATAGAGCTTTCTTTTGGTGGTATTTGATCACCTCTGTAGTTTTTATTTTTTTGCGCAATAAACAAAAAAAAGAGAGACAATTTTGAAAAAAAAAATATTTTTTACTTTTTGCTATAATACATATCCAAAAAAAATATATAAAAAAAGGAATTTACTCATCAGTTTAGGCTGATATATATTCTTCTACATTTTTTTGATAAATAAAATCGCAAAAAGCATTTATTGATTGGTTTGCGCAAAAGTTATTCATTTATTAATTTATAGTGTTTTTATTATTTTTTTTTTTTATTGGTAATGACGGCGATCTGCGATTTTTATCCGGACTGCGATATTACGGTGGACAGATCGGACATTTTTGACACTTTTTGGGACCATTGACATTTATACAGCGATCAGATCTAAAAATAGCCACTGATTACTGTATAAATGTCACTGGCAGTGAAGGGGTTAACACTAAGGGGGCGATCAAGGGTTTACGCATGTTCCCTCACTGTGTTCTAACTGTGGTGGGGCTGGGCTGGCAGGGGCATGACAGATCTAACTGATCCCAATCACAGGGATCAGTTCATCACTGTCATGTCCCCTGTCAGAACGGGAAACCACCGTGTTTACAACGGCGGTTCCCTGTTCTTTCTCTGTAGAAGGCGATCGCTTGTCGCAGGCAGACATCGAGTCCGCCCGACCCACGGCCACACTCACGCAGCGTGTGGCGGGTATGAGAAAGCACCGCCAGCGGTGCATGCCCGCCGTTTATAGATGGCGATCTGCGCAGCAGAGCCACACTGCCGCAGTTTATCTAGGCGAGGCGGTCAGCAAGTGGTTAATAAACTTTATCCATGATCTAGAAAAAGAAACTTCTTTTTAATGCATTTAAAGTAAAACTAAAGGCAAAACTTTTTTTTTTGATTGAGTGGAGAGGGATTAGAACACCACATCAGTTTTTCATCATTATCTGTTTCACCTTCACAGAGATTCACTCTATTTGTCCTTTCACCATTTTCACAGAGAATGAAAGAAAACCCCAAACTTTGGGTTGTCCCCAGAACAAGAATAGAGGGTAATTCCTCTAATTAGGACATTGGTTCTGATTACCCTGATGACAACTAGAAATGTGTTCACTTTGATGAGATTTCCTCTCACTTCCTGTTTTGACTATGGGGCAGGAAGTGAAGATAAATCTTCAGAATGCAACAGAAATGGCAAAAAAAACTGACAAGGGTTATACCCCTTCATTACTCTATCCAAAATGAAAAGAAGTATAGGTTTTTGTTTTATTTAATAATCATACTTACCTAGGTGGATGCAGCATTGGTCCGATGCTGCATCTGTCCCCCAGCACCTATAAGACTGAAAACCAAGCAATCTAACACTGACGATCACTCGATTCTCAGAGCTCCCCGAGCAGAGAGCAGTAGAATTGAGCGAACACCTGGATGTTCGGGTTCGGTAGGTTCGGCCGAACTTCGGGAAAAAGTTTGGGTTCGGTACCGAACTTGACCCGAACTTTACCCTGAACCCCATTGATGTCAATGGGGACCCGAACTTTTCGGCAAAAAATTACTGTAAAAAAGTCCTGGAAAGTGCTAGAGGGCTGCAAAAGGAAGTAAAATGATTTTAGAACAATAATCTGTCCCTTACAGCAACAGCAGGAACATGACCCTATAGGAGTAGGCAATGATTTTAGAACAATAATCTGTCCCTTACAGCAACAGCAGGAACCTGACCCTATAGAACCAGAAGATGATTTTAGAACAATAATCTGTCCCTATAAGCAGTAGACTCTACCTAGTCGAGTCAGATCGTTCTGTAATGCAGGATGAGATGTTATTAGATCTGCAATCTGTCCCTCAAAGCAGTAGTAGTAATCTCTACCTAGTCCACAATCAGATTGTTCTATAATACAGGATGAGATGTTATTATATCTGCAATCTGTCCCTCACAGCACCGGCAGCATCCTCTCCCTACACTAGCCAGAGAGCATGTGACATGCAGCACTAAGTGACTCCAGCTTATAAAGAGGCTGGGTCACATGATGAACTGGCCAATCACAGCCATGCCATTAGTAGGCATGGCTGTGATGGCTTCTAAGGGCAAACCAGTGAAACGCTTGTTCATTGGCTGCCCTGCAGCTATTCAACATGCATGATCAAATACCCGAACCCAGAACCCGAACCTGAACTTTTTTCAAATGTCCGGATTCGGGTCCGGGTCACGGACACCCCAAAGTTTGGTACGGACCCAAACTTTACAGTTCGGGTTCACTCAACTCTGAAGAGCAGGTGACTGTCATTCACTGCTCTCTGCTCTGCCCCTCCCACCACTCACTGGTGCCCTGGGCTGTGGAGGGGGCAGGATTGGCCAGCTCAGGCTCTCACCAGCCCGCTGAGAGGCTGAGCCAGGTCCCAGTCAAGGACCGGCTCTGTGATGTCAGCAGGCAGCTGACTTCAGCCCACTGTCTGCTGAAAATGGGTTACAGGAGTGCAGAAAGAACTGCACTCCTGTGATCCTTAGGAGGCGTACAGTAAAACAAGCTTTGGCTGTACTTCTCCTTTAAGCATAGTGATTCATGTGTAAAATTTAACAATAATGGGCGCCATTCAAAGCGCTTATGGATTAGTGGGAAGCTCCTTAGATAATTTGGTACAGCAATAATTGGTATTCCCAAAAAAAAATACATAAAAATCCACAATACACTAAAAGAATCCAAAGACACCATGTCAGTGCATTCCGGGCAGCTGCTTGAATTAACTTAATCATCTATACAAAATTGATCAATATTCTATTGATAGCAGTGCATGTGCTTTTTAAAGACTGTACATGATTCCAATCCTTATGTGAAACTAACACCACCACCACATGGTCCGAGGGTAATGTATGACACGGTGTGTGTTTAATGCTGGCGTTTTTAATCTTTTTGGTGCGTGAAATGTATGGGGGGTATAGCATGGCAATAAAAGTCTTTATGGAATTACGCTATGGTGCTGTAGTTTTTGCTTTATGACATGCAGCAGTGATCCACCCTGTACATTGGGGATGGCTAGCAGTAGGTAACAAAGCATTGGAGACGGGAGTGTGTGATCCAGACAATCAGGCATTGATCCAGATCCATTGAGTGGTGACAATATAGTGTCAAAGTGAAGCAGTATATACTGGAGGAGTGACTGAGCATATTAATCTTTGATATGTGGTAAGAGTCCAATTCATTGGGAGCGGGCAGCACAAGTGGTGGTGGTGTTAGCCTCACATAAGGATTGGAATCATATGCAGTCTCATGGACAGAACACTTGGAGGATGCCATTAGGATTGCCTTTTTATGCCTGGACAATTAACGCATACATTGCTTGTTTAAAAATCACGTGCACTGCTATTAATAGAATATTGATCGATTTTGAATAGTGATTCATGTGTTATGATGCTGGTTCTATTTGAACTGTGTGTTTTCATTAAAATACTATATCAATATCTGCAGATATTTAAGATAAATGAACATAAATACATTATATTCAGATATGCTTAACAAGAAAAATATCTTTTGTATCCAACTTTTTTATAAATCCAAATAACTTCTTTTGATTTACAAATGAATGTTCATAATCTGATTTGGTAAAAAAAAATATTTCTCTACCTGGAATTTCACATTCTATACTGGTTGTTCAGTTCAAAGAACTTCACACAGCCTAAAGGAAGAAGTTCATTTGCGTACTCTTTTTGAGACTTGTTTTCAGGTACAGCCACATAAAGCATGAAATAGATTAGAAAGAATTTCCCCGAACCTCTGAAAATACCTATTACAGTGGAGCTATTTTATTACACAATATCCTAAGAGCTTTAAGCAGCCGTAGCTTAAGCAGTCAATCCTGGCAGTCAATCCTGGCATCTTTAACTCAATTCAAGGATTTGGCTTTCAAGGCAAGATCAAAGAAACAGAGCACAAATTTGGATTTCAGTGAAGTCCTGAAATAAGCTTCAGACAAAGATGTGTAGTTTAATCTATTTCTAAACTGATAAGCTTTTTAAACGCATTGTTTTAGGATGATGTGTGTGCTTCGCTGGTCACATTGTAGAACACTTTAGACAATGCAGAAATAACATTTAATTGTATAACAGTCTGTGCGGCTGATCAATACTCTGAGTAAACCCATTTTAGTTTGTCCTTGCTCTGTTGATCAGGAAACAGAATATGCTATTATTTTATTGTGTCCTTACAAATTATGTCTACGGTTCATATGTGTACTTTATTAGTTTTACATCAGTCCCATATATCTTAGTAACCTAATTTCATTAGTGTTTAAAATAAAAAAACTGACCATGGTGCTACGATGGCATCTGCCCATGGTAGCTTTCTTCCAGCACATCTGTGGGCAGTTTGGCCAACGTATACATTATAGCCTAGCTTAGGACATTTTCTAGTTTTTCGAGTTGGAAAGTTTTGGAACCATCAGGTTTACATCTCTTGTGTGTCCCTGTTTAAGAGATTTCCCCAAACCTCCTGTTCTAATATCCATCACATTCTGTGTGCAGCAAGTGAGGGGAAATCTACAAAATAACAGAAATCATTAAAAACCTGACAGAGGTTCTAAAACTTTCCCACTATTCAAAACTAGAAAATGTCATTAGCTAATCTTTTTTCACTGTATATACTGTATCCCAGTCATTTTCTCTTCTGACATCCATTAGATGGACAAGAAATGAGAAGAAAATTCCTACAGTGGAACACAAATAGTAATAAAAAGTTGATGGTGGCTTTGCCTCTTATCGGTTATGTCCAAAATAGGAATATGAAAAAGTTTGGGCTAGAGCTGGGCTTTAAAGGCTTGAACAAATATCTAATGCTTAAACTATTTTCCTAGCTTCAGTTAGAGTTGTGAACGGTTAGAACCCCTGTCAGTGATTTTTGTAACAGGAGGAGATTTTGCTTTACATCCTGTCCTGTAGACACAACAAGAAGCAAGAGATCATCTCTTCAAAGTGAGAGATGTCTTTTCAGAAAAGTGACCCTCCCTATTAAAAGACTTCTCCTTTTTTTCTTTGCTGGATGACAATGGTCACTAAGAAAAATAGAGAGAGTCTCTGCAGTGGACAGCACAAAAATACGGGGTGCAAACTCTTCCACAGACTATATATAAATAAACAAAAAAGGGACCCAAAGGGTCTGGTGTTTATTTTAGGGAGGCTCTACACATTTTTTTTACCATTCTTGCTTAAGCAAAAGTGACTTTAACAAAGAAAAAAGATACAGTTTTAACAACTTCAATACAGTGCACTTTTACCCCCTTCCTGCCCAGGCCAATTTTCAGTTTTCAGCGCTGTTGCACCTTGACAATTGCGCAGTCATGAAACAATCTACCTAAACTGATTTTTTTTATCATTTTTTTCACACAACTAAAGCTTTCTTTTTGTGGTATTTAATCACCACTGGGTTTTTATTTTTTGCTAAATAAATGAAAAAAAGACTGAAAATTTTGAAAAAAAAAAGTGTTTCTCTTAGTTTCTGTTATAAAATTTGGCAAATAAATAATGGTTTTTCATAAATTTAGGCCAAAATGTATTCTGCTACATTTCTTTGGTGAAAATAACCCAAATCACTGTATATTATGTAGTCTGTAGGAAAGTTATAGAGTCTATGGTATATACTGTATCTGAAAATTGATAAGTGCTGATGTACGGATGGCCTATGTTATTTCTTAATGCCAAAAAAATGCCAGAACAATATAAATATCCCCCAAATGACTCATTTTTGAAAAGTAGACAGTCTAAGGTATTTTGTAAAAGGCGTGGAAAATTTTTTGAAGTTTCAAATTTTTTCATAATTTTTTGGAAAATTAAGTAATACAAAAAAGTTCACTTTTTTAACATACTGTCACCAGTGCAGTGCAGCATTATCATATAACTGGTGTGGCGGTGATCAGGGACCATGACTGGTAACAGTAATATTTTTTATTCTATTTTTGTTTTATTTCTTTATTTTTTATCATTTTTATAATGACAATGGTCAGTACCAGGGACTAGTGGCGGTGTGGTCAATATACTATTACGACGTGACGTGACCACTGTCATACAATTTTTTCACTTGAAAAAACATAATGAATTAAAAGGTTTTTTAATACTTTTTTAAACTTTGAAGTTTTTTAAAAGGTGCGGAAAATGTTTTATGGAATCTGACAGATGAAAAGTTTTTACTCAGTAAACCCCCTATAAATATAACAAGACCGTAAAAAAACCGTAATTCTTTATTGTATCCGGTAGGCATGTAGTCGTGAATAGTTAAAAGTCTATGTCAT
>BLSH010197617.1:314472-351719 GCA_018402905.1 Glandirana rugosa
GATCTGCAACTCAAAGCAGCGGTATGTAAAATCTCTCATTTCTGCTATCTGTCCTCAGAGCAACAGCACAGACAGCAGTAGTAAAGTAATCTATCTCAGGATGCAGGATCAGATCTTAAAATGTCTCTAATCTCTCCCTCACACTTTCAGCTTCCTTTCCCTACACTAACCCAAGGAGCATGTGACTGCAGCACTGTGACTCCAGCTTATAAAGAGGCTGGGTCACATGATGCACTGGCCAATCACAGCCATGCCATTAGTAGGCATGGCTGTGATGGCTTCTAAGGGCAAACCAGTGAAACGCTTGTTGATTGGCTGCCCTGCAGCTTCTCAACACGTGGAGTAAAATAGCAGAACACCGGACCGAACCCGAACGATTTTTGAAATGTCCGGGTCCGTGTCCGTGCCCCGGACACCCGAAAGTTCGGTACGGACCCGAACGTTACAGTCCGGGTTCGCTCAACACTATTATTGATGTATTAAAATATATGTAAACTGTAAATCTTTTTTTAGCATATTTGACATCATGTCTAACTGTAAACAGTTTTCTTAAGCAATGTTTTTTATGACTCTATTGCAACATGTTTATCTTGAGATCCTACCAGTGACAGGACATTCCTTTGCAAGCTGGAGGTGATTGTAGCCGTATTAGTGCACTTGCGACAGAAACAATTGAGTACTGTATATGATACTTTCTGTATGTTAGTGCAAATATAAAAAGTATCATGGGCAGTACTCAATTGAATCTTTTGCTAGCTGAAAAAACTAAGCCTTTGCCTGGTAACTAGCAACCATGTCAGCCTGAAGTGCCAGCCTTCAGATGGGCAGCCCAACTGAGGGTGCTTGCACAGCAGACTGACAACACTCTTGCTAATTGAGAGGCAATGGCTTAGTTTTCAGCCTACAACAGGAAAAGCAGTTATTGGCAGTATCAACAGGTAAGAAACTTTGCAACAGATAAACAACTTTGTAAACAGTAAACTTTGTAAATGGTGATGCATGATGTCAACTTATGATGTCAACTTACTGTATAATAGATTTAAACATTACATATACCCTGATAGACACAGTATATGAAAGCATTCATTTTTTATCTGCCTTTAGTTTAGCTTTAAGGCTACTTTCACACTGAAGCGTTTTACAGACGCTATTTAGCTAAAAATAGCATCTGTAAAGCTCCTCAAAAGTCCCCCCCAATCCACCCCAATGTGAAAGCCCTGAGTGCTCTCACACTGGGGCGGTGCGCTAGCAGGACATTGCAAAAAGTCCTGCAAGCAGCATCTTTGGGGCGGTGAGGGGAGCGGTAATATACCGCTCCTCTACCACCCCTGCCATTGAAATGAATGGCAAGCGCTTCTGAAGCGGCTGCACACCGCCTCGGTAGCGCTGAGCGCCGGCACTTTTAACCCCTTTTTAACCCCTTGTGGGGGGTTAAAAGCGCGGCGTTCCCGTCCGCATAGCGGAGCCCTATCGCTGGTAAAACTCCGCTAAAACTGGGTTTTACCGCGGCTGCTGCTCAGTGTGAAAGTAGCCTAATGCAACTACATACAGCATACAATGATGGTTTTTAATAATCTTCCAGATGTATACATTTTAAGGAGTTATAAGGTTTATTTCATTACCTTTTCAGAATGTTTTGGCTATTTCATTTAACACTATACTGTATTCATTGCAGGGCAGCAGAAGGTCTTCTTAACAGGGTTAAGAAGCTGTTTCAGGATCCTTACAACAAAAATAATGATCTAAATGAGGGGGCAATGAACACGTTAACTCAATTTCAAGAAAAACTGGACGATGTCTTAGATATGCTCCGAGAAGCCCGGGGGAAAATTAAAGAATCTGATAATTTATCTGCCATCAATCAACGCAATATGACTGCACTGGAGGTACTGAAAATATTACTCTTACCAAATAAGTTTCCTTCATATCCAGATTGTGCAGAAAGAAAATAAATTTAACAGTAATCTTAGATTAATGAACACAAGGACTGCAGATGTTCTTGCACGTACATGGTTGTACATAATTATGGCCAATTGCTTTTTTCCTTTTCTTGCCTACGCAAATTTGCAATATTGTATATGTATTATAACTAATAGCACACACTCAGCAGTGGTTATTTAATGTAATAAATGCCCTTCCTTGACTGCCAGCTATCAATGTATTCTAATTACATACATAGTACTGTACATTAATAAACATTGAACAAAGTGAAATGGGGAGAATTTAAAATAAATGAAGATAAATGCCTAAAGGCATGGAAAAATTTGCACAGATTTTTATGACTTCTGTAGGATTATTTTGCATTTGTAGTCCAAGATCAAGTGAAGGAAACAGTTTGCATTTTTTGTTTAGTTTTGCTTTTAGGGCTAAGATGTCCATAGATGTGCCCTTCTTATTCATTAGGAAAACATATTCTGAAATTATTGGAACATTACAGCTAAAGGCATTAACAAACAAACACATGATCCTGAGCTGGCTGCAGAGACAGGAAAATCCATGTGATTAATGCAAGCATTTTCAGTATGCGTACAGTATATGTTTCTTAAATCCCTCTTGTTAAAAAACATGTATAATTACATTCAAATCTGTAAAAAAAATGTCTCATTTCAACTTCTGATATACAATAAATACATATATTTATTGAATATATAATAAAAACATACAAAGCCCACCAGGCCCTAAAATATAACTTGTACTGTACCATCAATAAAATTAGCAAAAATTGGCAAAAAAATAAATAAAAATTTAAAGTTACTACATGTACATGCAGATAGTGGAGGAACAATAGGAGACAAAAGAAGCTGTTTAGAATGAAACGTTGAGTAAATAAATGTGCACATATCATGTTGACCAAACTGGCAGTACCTATCTCTCCTCCTCAAAATTAACTTATCCCTTATAAAGTCTGGATAATAAGTAAGCACACAAAATTTATAGAGACCATAACCCCCCTAATCCAACATGTTTTGCCCATACAAGGGCTTTGTCAGGAATAAAGAACACAGTAATAAATTCCACTGAGCCTAGACAACAACATGGAGGGCAAGGAAAAAGAGGCAGAAGGGGCAGAAATATGTGGAATAACCAGAGTGATTTTTACCTCAATCAACTTAATCTTTGAGGAATCAAAATCAATATGGATATACGGCAACTAGGAGGAGGAGATAGAATCTGGATGTGTAACCTCAGAGAATCTTTTAAAAGCGTTAAAACTCTGAGGGTAATGGTGAAGATAAGTTGAGTATTTTTAATTTTTCCTCTGTCAAACTGAAGTGTCCTTGTATAAAAGATAGATAAGAGTACAACTCTCTGCATAATTTCTCAACTTGTGATATTCTTTGCATATTTCTGTTTATAAGTGTATTCTGGAGAATCTGGAAAAAAATGATGTAAGCTTCAAATAAAAAGACAAGGATTGTTCCCTGATTCTTGATCACATCCTCTGAAGTCATTTGACTTCCCATATTACATAACAAGCTTGGCAAGCATTCTGAGCTTTTTATAAAAAAAAGTGTAAAAAAGATGGATAGGTCTGCAGAACAGAAAAGAAGGAAGTCTGAGTAACTGGCAGAATCAACAGGTAATTTCTCTAATGAGAAAGTGTAAGTAAAAAAACGAAAGGCACATATACTTTATATTATAAAAATATTAGGGAGATTTCAGTTTTTTTATTATTTACAACCAACTAAGGAACTTTTGAGCCTCAGTCCCAGAACAAGAATGCTGGAAATATGGGTCAGAAACGTGTCATAATTCCTTATACTTATTCTAGGTCAACTATTCAGAAAACATTGAAACCAAAGCATGACATCCAGGAGACTAACATTTTCTTTTTTTTTTCTTTTTTTTTTTAATTTTTAGTTTTTATTGAAAATTAGCATTCACAAGTTATGCAGTTTACAAGTCTTCACTGAAACATAATATAAGCATATAGTTTCCTCAGTCCATGAGTTTGTACAATAACCGACTTGTAGCTCAATGCTTTAGTTAACAAAATTATTGTCTTATTACTAATAATTAAACAGTTTAGATCAGACCTGTATATCTTATTCATTTATAAATTTAGCTGGTATGATGCCAACTTTTGCCTGAAAAAGAAAAAGGAAAAAGCAAACTAACAACATTTTACTACTACTACTGTTCCTCACTGCTTCCAGTTGTTTGTATGAATGTGAATATGAATATAGACCCATCTCTTTTGATTAGGAAATATGTGGCAGCGGATAGCTCTGGAGCCAGATATTCCAGTTGCTCATGAATTTTTCCTTGTTGCCAAGGGCTGCAGCATATGCATACTCATATGAACATTGTAGCCTGACTCTGGAGACAACCTCCTCTAGAGTAGGAGCAGACTCTTTTTTCCACTGGCACATTGTGGTCAACCTAGCCGCAAGGATAATATGTACTATTATTATTCAAATGTTTTTAGGAAATTTGGAAATGGCTAGACCAAGTAGAGCCAAAGCAAGGGATGGCTGGGTAATCATACCTGTAATGGAAGATATCAGTCTGAAAATAGCGTGCCAAAAGCTTTTAATAGACTTACAGTGCCACAATACATGTATTAGGTGACCAGGTTGACCACAATTCCTCCAAAAGTCTGAAGAGGCTCGTGTATACATCTTAGAAATCCTGACCAGTGTTATGTACCACCTGTATATGATCTTGTAAACATTCTCCCAGTGGGCCACATTTTGGGAGGCCCCTAAATTATACTTCATTGCATCAGCCCAATCTTGTTCAGAGACAATTTGGCCTAATTCCTGCTCCCACTTTAGTAAAGCTGTGGTTTTGGTCAGTTTCTTTTCCCCCTAAAGCATGTTGTAAACATGTGTTATGTCTTTATTATGATATATTTCCCATGTCCTTTTGTCCACTGAGACTATTTCTGTCGGAATTGATCTCATTAGATGTTTAACCTGGGATATTTTAAATATGTCTGTATGCACGGGGTTCTGTAAGGAATCCCCTACCGTGGTGTGTCCTTTGTCTAACCACTGTTTAACAGAGAAGTTTGGTATCAAAAATTCAAGAGTTTGTAGTGGGAGATCTCTAACTGGTATATTTAGCTGTTCATTCTTTACTGATAATAGGTCTTTCCATGCTGCTATTGATGCTTTAATGGAGGGATGATCTGGTAAGTGTAAAGGTAAGTTCATAGCTGCCGCTATTAGAAGAGCTCAGAGATCTTTACCCTCCAGTAGAGCTTGTTCTATTCCGGTCCATTGATTGGGTGGTGTCAGGGCTGTCCATGACGCTAGCTGGTTTAATAAAGCTGCCCTATTGTAATTTTTAATTAATGGGGCTCCCATCCCACCCCTTGATTTGTTCTTAGTCAGGGTTGAGAAAGAAATCCTAGCTCTAGTTCCTTTCCAAATGAATGTCCATAGGTGCTTATCCAGGGTTGTGAAGAAGCAGTTGGGCAGGGGTATTGGTAGAGTTCTGAAAAGGTATAGGATTTTGGGTAGGGTTACCATTTTAAAGGTGGCTATACGACCTAGCCAAGATAGTTCAAATCTACCTAGTTGCGTCAGCTCACTGTGTACCTTTTTCAAAAGTGGTTTATAGTTTGAGTCATATAATTGTGATGTTTTATTGGTCAGTTGTATACCTAGGTATTGAATCCTATTTGCGTCCCACTTACACAGGAATAATGACTCTAGTTTAGCACAAGTTTTTTTGCTTGTTTTAGTCGTTAGGACCTGATGTTTAGTTATGTTTATTTTATAGAATGAGACTGCACTGAAAGTCTCGATCGTCGCACACACCCCATTCAGAGATTTTGTAATATCTGTAAGTGTCAAAATAACTTTGTCGGCAAACAAGCCGATTTTGTGATGTTTGCCTGCTATAGAGATGCCCAATATTAAAGGGGATATTCTGATGGATTCTGCGAATGGTTCCATTACTAGGGAGAAGATCAAGAGTGAAAAAGGGCACCCCTGTCTTGTTCCATTCGTAAAGGAAAAAAGTGTTGGAAAGGGCTGCTGACGTGAAGACCCGTGCTGATGGCTTAGTGTATAGAGCTGTTATAGCTGAAAGGATAAATCCTTTGAATCCAAATTTAGTTAAGGTTGCCTGTAGGTACCCTCAGTCCACCCTGTCGAAAGCCTTCTCGGCGTCTAACGACAAGAAGGCCATTGACAGGTTTTGGCTCTCCAACAAAAGGTTTAATATTCTCCTGGTGCCATCTGGAGCTTGTTTCCCCTTTACAAATCCAACTTGATCTTGATTGATCAGGTCTGGTGTTACTTTCGCTACACGATTGGCAAGAACTTTGGCATAAATCTTCAGGTCGGCATTGAGGAGTGAAATGGGCCTAAAGTTTTGGGGGGTATTGGGTTCCTTCCCGGGCTTGGGCAGTGCGTCGATCAAGGCCTCCAACATCTCTTGTGGAGGGGACACAGTAGTGGCTATTGCGTTGAATAATTTTTGTAAGTGGGGGATCAGTATGTCGCTAAATATTCTGTAATATTCTGCAGAAAGGCTGTCCGGTCCTGGGGACTTATTTAATTTAAGTTCTCTGATCACTTTCTTAATTTCATCTATTGTAATCAGGGAATTAGGGTCGCTCACTGCCTGTTTTGTTAAGGTGGGTAGTTTCACTGAATCTAGGAATTGTGTTATTTTTTCTTCAGTAAGTTGGAGGGTGCTGGAGGGATTCTGTCTTTAAGTTATAGAGGGCACTATAATAGTCCCTGAAAGCGTCCGCTATCTCCTTAGGGTGGTGGACTGTCTTGCCAGCGGTGGGGTTAAACATTTGTGCCAGCCTAGTTTTTGTCCTCTCGGTTTGAATTTGCTTAGCCAGGAGTTTTCCCGATTTGTTGCTTTGGGCATAATATCTAGCCTTTAAGCTTTTAAGGGATTTTTCGAAGTCATGGGTAAGTATTTGTCTAAGTTCTAGTCTGCAGTTTAGTAACTCCTCTGTGGTGCTTTGTGATACTACCTTCTTGTTACGTGTCTCTAGTTTCTGTATTTTATCTAATAGACCCGTTATCGCTAGTGATTTTCATTTTTTATCTCTAGACGCTATCTGCAGTAATAATCCTCTGATATATGCCTTATGTGCGCACCATATGGAGGAAGGTTTAGTTTCAGGGGTGTCATTAAATTGAAAATATTCTTCTAGTTGTTTTTTAATTTCTTGTCGGTGGGTAGAGCTATTGAAAGTACTAGTATTGTTGCGCCAGACCCTTGCAGGTGGACTATTATGCTGTTCTCTAACTTTTACTGATACTGGGGCGTGGTCCGACCAAGTAATTGTACCTATTTCAGCAGTGTGGGTTTTAAGTAATGAACCTAGGTCCATAATCACCAGGTCAATTCTAGAATAAGTCCTGTGTGGGACCGAGAAAAATGTGAAATCCTTTTCGTCTGGGTGAAGACACCTCCAGACGTCAAAAAGTTCTTCTCTGTGCAGTATGGATTTCAGGGATATCTTATGTCCACGAGCTGTGGATGTGCTATCAATTTTTGCATCTGTGATTGAAATCTCCCAGTATCAGTAAATTACCTTTTTGCATTTTTTTTAACTCTTCTAAGAAACCTGGAAATAAATTATACCTGCTTCTCGTTTGGAGCATACACTGTTGCTATTGTGTAAAATACATTATTTAGTGAGCAGGTTAGGATAATAAAGCGACCATTAGGATCATAATACACTTCATGCATACCAAAAGCAACAGAGTTCTTGATTGCAATAAGAACTCCCTTGCTTTTAGTCTTGGCATTGGCAAAAAATATGTGCGGAAATAATTTGTGCGAACACTTTGGGGGGTTCTTTACAGAAAAATGTGTCTCCTGAATACAAAGGATGTCCCCCTTAAGCTTTTGCACTTCTGACCACAAAGGTTTCCTCTTATATGGGCTGTTCAGTCCCTTAACGTTTAAGGAAACAAATTTAAGAGACATGATATACAGTTAAAGCTTGAGTGAAGTCCTTCTCGAACGATTTGTATAATCCTATAAGTGTAGTATACTACACATCTAGCTGCAGTCTTTTGGAGGTATTCCACATGTTGTAAGGCCAAGACCACAGCATAAAGTACATGCAGAAAAAGGAATAAGCCTTTAGGCGTAAAAGAGATGGTCATATACGTTTTGGTACCAGTGAAGATGAGCAAATAACCAAAACTGAGAACAGCAAGCAAAGTTGTAAACAAGAGACCAGGTAATAACCCAGCTTCCAGAAGTGAACTTATGCACATATGTTGGTGGGGCTCCACTCCCCCATGCCTGAAGGGCAGGAAAGTGTAAGATTCTATAGTTACCAGTCCTTAGGGCTCGGGGTACCGCATCAGGTAGCTGCTTGTGAAATGCCATCCTCTTGATGGCTTGTTCCATTCGTGCTTGAGCTTGGATGGTCCACTGCTACTGTCCATAGCGGTGTCCGCCGGGAGTATGCACCATTCCTTTAAATATTTGAGGCCAGCTTCTAGGGAGTGTATATTCACTGTTTTGTCCTGAAAGGTCACAGTTGATTTTGAAGGGGTCCCCCATCGGTATGTGATGTTGTGGTTCCGCAAGGCTTTGGTTATGGTTGTCAGTTGTTTTCTGTGCTGGATGGTAGCCTGGGAGAGGTCTGTGTAGAGAGCAATATTTGTGAATGTACCCTCCAATTGTGGCTTTTTCCTTAGAGCCCGCATGGCTTCATCCTTGATGTGAAAATAATGTATTCTGGCCAGCACGTCTCTTGGGACGTGATCAGGTAGAAATGCCGGCTTAGGCAATCTATGTGCCCTGTCGATAACTAATTCTAAGTCCTTAGCTTATCAGATAATTTGGCGGGCATTCTTTGTATATAATTTTGTTGTTCTTTATAAGCATCCACCAAACTATTATGTGCTGAGAACATGTCGTCAATTTTGTGTTCAGCATGGGACACTCTCTGCTGCAATTCCTGCACTGATGCTGTGATTGGCGTTATCATATTTGCCATATCATTATGCAAGTTGTCTCTTAATGCAATTAACATTTCCTTTAAGTTGGCCACTGACACTGGTTGTGCCGAAGCTGGGAACTGCTCTAGCGAGGCCTGGCTGGGGCTTACTGTACTGCCCCCCTCCATGTCTGACTCCGAGCCAGATTCCCCTCCCTGCTTTGCTTTCCTAGCCTTAGCTGGGCTGCGGACAGTAGGGCTGTCAGGTGGTGATGGGGGATTAATCCCCTGTGGTTTCTTGTGGAGGGTGGTACATACCAAGGATGAGGAGACGCTCATGTCTGTGGCGCTGTCCTCTCTGGCCGCAGCAGCTGTCTCTGAGTCGGCGCCAACTTGGGTTCCATGCGGCCCTGTCATTGCGAAGAAGTCCATCAATTTGTGCGGTACTGAGCCTGGGACCTTGGCTTTGACATGCTGCCGGTGGTCAGACTCAGGAGCGGAGGCTGTGTGGCAAAATGTGGGCACTTCGGTATCTGGTGTCTGTGGCTGGCGGTAGTTGGAGATGGAGCTCTCTCCTCACACAGCCATCCTCAACGCTGGCCGGCCACGCCCCCGAGTGAGGTGAGACTAACATTTTCAAGTGGAGAGTTCAGCAATGGCAGCCTCCATGATTCTTACATAAGATCCCTTTAATATAAAATATTCCTGAAAGAAATGTAAGAGCTACCATTGCTGTATTCTCATGCTGCAAATGCTGATGGTATGACTGTCATACTGACTCTCTGGTGTCAGTACTGTGGGGTTGATTTACTAAAACTGGAGAATACCAAATCTAGAACAGCTCTGGAAAGAAACCCATCAGCTTCCAGGTTTTTTGTCAATGCTTAATTGAAAAAGCTGCAATTAGAAGCTGACTGGGTACTATGAACAGCTGCACCAGATTTTGTACTGTTTAGTTTTAGTGATATAACTCCTTTGAGTCACTTTTATGCATTTAAAGTGGTTGTAAACCTCAGATATGAAATATAAGCAAAGTATATCCCTCTTTATAGTGGACTTGTCTCAAATAAGAGCACTAAGTGTCATTTCTGTCTGCTGCTTCATTCCTCTGCTATCAGCATGAGTCAGTTCTGACAAGTTTTCCTGACACCAAGAGAAAAATGGTGACAGGGGAGGGAGCTCTAGCAGATAGACAGCCTCAGCTCTGTTTCTGTGCTGTGTGGAGGGGGTGGGTCTCTTTCCTCCAACCAACTCTCAGAGCTCTCCTCACTGAGCTCTACAGTGTGTAATTTCAGCTCTCCATCCCCTTTTTTTTTTAACTCTCAGACAAGCTTTATAGATTCAGCACTTTGAACAGATGTTGAGAAGAGAACACTGCAGATAAACAGGTACAACTTATGTAAGAGGATTTATTTAATCTTGTGTATCACCTGAGGCCATTCACTTAACTGGGTATATGTAAGGGTTTACAACCACTTTAAGCACATTAAACTATCATCTGCCTTTACTTAACTGAATTATACTTTCAGGTCAGCATCTCAGAGAGTACTGAAATCAAAGAGTATGTAACATCAAGGCACTTAGCAATGGTATTCTTCCTATATCTATTAGAAAAGGTTTACTTTAAGTTGTCATTAAGTGGTTTATACTACTTCTTTCCTAAGGTTGGTGCGACCTGCACTGTTCTGTAGTAGCTATGATTGATAGTTACAATATGGTTAGGGTTATTCCAGCTGCCAGTTTGTCAGTACACATAGGGAGTTTCACGTGCAACATAGACAAAAAAAGTCAAAAAGCAGCTGACAATAAGACACAGAAGAAAAAAATAATTTGAAAAAGGGAAAAAGAAAAGTTATTAAATATAACTGAGAAAAGCAGAAAAGATGGCAAAGATGAATAATATGCTATGGAAATAGTTCTGTGTAAAAATTAATGAAGGAAAATACCTTATTTCCACTAAGAGAAAGCAGAGAAAGCAGGACAACTTGTCAAGCAATGATAATTATTGTTTAGCCTGAAATTTTTTATGCGCTGTTAATTCAAATGTTGCCATTTTTTAATTAAATGTAGCAATTGTTACAATTGGCAAGAGCAGCATATGAAGTAATATATAATAGTATCAATAAAATATTATTTCTGAGCAGCTGCTTTCAAACTTTAAACTACTTTTAATAATGAATAATATATAGATCTTCTGATAAGGTGCAGTACAACGACATCAGACTTTCAGACAGGCAAAATTACTTTCTGGAAAATTGATAGAATGAATTGATGTGCTCTGCGCTGTTGATGACAAAGAAAAAGCTTAACCTGTATTTCTACTTTAATTGCAGTTTAATGTATTATCTGGGAGGCTGGGATTTTCAAATGGTATTGTTTCCCCTTCCTCTTTATTTTCTTATGCATACCAGATGTTGTTTTTTTTAAAATCATACACTCCTCTTGCTTTCATAGTGTAGCCATATTATTAATTTATATGGCATCAATACATTCTGCACTGCTTTACAAACAGACTTTAACCAAAATAGTGCCTTTCTCATTTTAAACAATATTGGTAGAAGCTGTGTTTCTGTGTTTCTCACATAACCCTGTAAGCAATTGAGACAGGATGTAAAATCTCCCCAAAGGAGACTGAGACAGTTATAAAAACCCAACATGGTATTTATCCCTTCACCACTCAAGGACCACTCATCCAACGTTACATTTTTGGTTGGGGTTACGTTTGGAGTCATTCATAACCCAGTTATAGTCTATGAGAACATTATGCAAATTGAATCATGGTGGCTCAAAATAGATAGTAATCCTTTTCTTACAGTGTTTATTTTTTTTATAAATATCCTCCAGCCCCAACATGAAATTCCTATGCATGTCAGTATGCTGACTGCTGTGTAAAGGCAGTATTTACAGTATCTCACAAAAGTGAGTACACCCCTCACATTTTTGTAAATATTTTATAATATCTTTTCATATGACAACACTGAAGAAATGCTACAATGTAAAGTAGCGAGTGTACAGCTTTTATAACAGTGTAAATTTGCTGTCCCCTCAAAATAACTCAACACACAGCCATTAATGTCTAAACCGCTGGCAACAAAAGTGAATACACCCCTAAATGAAAAAAAAATTCTAAATTGGGCCCAAAGTGTCAATATTTTGTGTGGCCACCATTATTTTCCAGCACTGCCTTAGCCCTATTGGTCATGGAGTTCACCAGAGCTTCGCAGGTTGCCACTGGAGTCCTCCTCAACTCCTCCATGATGACATCATGGAGCTGGGGGGTGTTAGAGACCTTGCGCTCCTCCACCTTCTGTTTGAGGATGCCCCACAGATACTCAATAGGGTTTAAGTCTGGAGACATGCTTGGCCAGTCCATCACTTTTATCCTCCACTTCTTTAGCAAGGCAGGGGTTGTCTTGGAGGCGTGTTTGAGGTCATTATCATGTTGGAATACTGTCCAGTCTCCGAAGGGAGGGGATCGTGCTCTGCTTCAGTATGTCACAGTACATGTTGGTAATCATAGTTCCCTCAATGAACTGTAGCTCCCCAGTGCCTGCAGCACTCATGCAGCCCCAGACCATGACACTCCCACCACTATGCTTAACTGTAGGCAAGACACACTTGTCTTTGTACCACTTACCTGGTTGCCGCCACACACACTTGACACCATCTGAACCAAATAAGTTCATCTTGGTCTCATCAGACCACAGAACATGGTTCCAGTAATCCATGACCTTAGTCTACTTGTCTTCAGCAAACTGTTTGTGGGCTTTCTTGTGTATCATCTTTAGAAGAGATTTCCTTCTGGAAATACAGCCATGCAGACCAATGTGATGCAGCGTGCGGCATATGGTCTGGGCACTGACAGGCTGACCCCCCACCCCTTCAACTTCTGCAGCAATGCTGGCAGCACTCATATGTCTATTTCCCAAAGACAACCTCTGGATATGATGCTGAGCATGTGCACCAAACTTCTTTGGTCAACCGTGGCAAGGCCTGTTCTGTGTGGAACCTGTCCTGTTAAATGTTGTATGGTCTTGGCCACCGTACTGCAGCTCAGTTTCAGGGTCTTGGCAATCTTCTTATAGCCTAGGCCATCTTTATGTAGAGCAACAATTCTTTTTTTCAGATCCTCAGAAAGTTAGACCTAACACTAACGAGTCACATGACACCGGGGAGGGAAAATGGCTAATTGGGCCCAATTTGGACATTTTCACTTAGGGGTGTACTCACTTTTGTTGCCAGCGGTTTAGATATCAATGACTGTGTGTTGTGTTTTTTTTTCAATGTTTTTATTTGTTTTCCAAATGAGATACAATCGTTCACATGTGCGGACGCAGCGGCCAAACGTCTCGGTACAATAACTTGTGGCTATAATAACATTGAACAACATTTTTAACTCTATCAGTGGGCAGTGAGCTCATATGGTATATTTGATAATCAAGTTAGCATACAAATATAACAGAATGAGACATAGCACATCGTATAGGTTAACATCACCAGTTACATAATAACATATTCAAGGAGAGGGGCCCAGAGAGACTTGTGGAAGGGGTGTGGAGGAGACCTTGGTTTTGGTGGAGTACCAGGAAGCCCAAGGTCTCCATATATGCTCAAAGACACGAGCAGAGCTTAAGTGTGTGATCAAGGAGCGTTCGTAAAGGTAGTGTTGCTGGACAGTATTCACAGCCTCTGAAAGGTTAGGGGCTAAGTTTAGTTTTCAATATGTAGTAAGTACTAGTTTGGCAGCTAATAATATGTTGGCAATTGTTCCCCGAAAAGGGGGAGGGAATCCATTCAATACCCAGATTTAGCAGTGCCAATTCATGGTTTATGGAAATGATTATGCCAGTAACTTCTGAAATTAATTGAAAGATCCTTCGCCAGAAGCTGCGTATACTGTTGCAAGTCCAGAAAATGTGCATAATAGTTCCAGAGGCACCACATTGACGCCAGCATTTCGGAGAGCTAGACCTGAATATCTTCGCTAGTCTATAGGGAGTGAGGTACCACCTGTGTAGGATCTTCAGTGCTAGCTCCCTGTGATTGACACAATGAGTGATTGTATATTTATATTTAATAGCTTGAGACCACTGAGCATCAGAGAAGGAGGAATTCAGGTCTGTTTCCCATTTTTTCATATTTTTTGTTTTGTGGAATATTGTTGTGTTGAGTTATTTTGAGGGGACAGCAAATTTACACTGTTATACAAGCTGTATACTCACTACTTTACATTGCAGCAAAGTGTAATTTCTTCAGTGTTGTCACATGATAAGGTGTAATAAAATATTTACAAAAATGTGAGGGTGTACTTACTTTTGGGAAATACTGTATATCTGACACACACCCCTTGCTGAGAAAAGTGAATCCATAAGGTTATCTTATTGTAGTTGATATCCCAAAGGATTGGATTTGATGTAAATAATCTGGTTCCTGGGTAGGCTGCTTCTACATCCCAGACAATCTCCATGGTCTTCTTGGCTTGTAGTGTAATGTAACAAAATGGAAATTGCAACACCACACCATAGGTAAGAGGCCCAGATACAACTTTATTCCTGTAAAAGTCCCAAAAGGCTTGAAAGCAATGTGAATAGATTTCAAGTGACCTGGACTTTATTTCTTCCAGTGTGATTACAAACACAGGCCTTATCAGCAACTAGTTTGAAAGCTGCTTCATAGTTCAGTTCACTTTTAGTCTGTTCACATTGTTTTTAGGCCCTGATGAAGGGGGTGTCTTTGGGCTTCCTAAATGCATTGGCTACTTTTTGGACTGCCGTCCTGACTTTTATTGGAATAAATGTACCTGGGCCTCTTAGCAGTGCTGGGGCACTTAAATTAAAATTTTTGTTGCAGTCCTTGTTGAGACAGATTTTCAAACAGTGGCGACCCATCCTTTAGGGGCACATGGGCGCCACCCCCCCCCCCCCCACTGTTTCAGCCTCACAGCCAGTCTTGAGACCCAATTCCTGATTGGCTTAGGAGGAGGAGGGAGGAGGCCCATGGCTGCCATGATCACACCACCGCCAAGTCGGATCCTCCGACCCTCCATGCTGAGTCGGCACATCCACGGATCGCCCGTGTCAGCGCACATTGCTCCCACATGCCGCCGACCTCATCAAGCATCCCTGGGCAGCACATGGTAAGAGAGCTGGTAACGGGGGGTTGTTGATGTGGTTGCAGGCTGGAGTGTGCTGGAGTGGGGGGTGTCCATGGTGAGGTCCGTTTGTGGCCCCCCCGACCGATGGAGCACCAGCCGCCACAGCTTTCAAAGCTGCAATCTGCAAAGAGTATAAGCTAAGTTTATAGATGGGCACATTTATTTGTTGACTATAAATATACATGCCCATCCTGGCCATGCTTCCCTAAATGCCAATATTTTACCAACATAATATTACTTTAGTGTTTTCTGTCTTGTATGTAGCAGAAAATCAATATAATGAACATGGCAAAGCAATAGGATATTTTATTTTGCATGTATAAACAATACACTGAAAAACAATACTATTGGAGAGAGAAGGTAGGAGACAGATAAAAAGTGAGAGAGAAAGAAAGGGCAAATAAGCTGTAGGCCAAATAAAATATTCCCCTGCATGTAGTATAATTTTATGTATTACTATGTAATGCATAAAATTATTCACAATAACACACCTACAAAATTCTGTAATTTGGGCTACCTTTTCTTTCTTCATGATTTATATTTTAAGAGCAAATTTTGTAATATACTTCGTAAGTTTGACAATATATAAAGATAACCCATCCCCAAGTTACCTTATGTAGTATATTGAAACACAGTTTCATTTTTAATTTATTTAAATCTGAGATGGGATTTTTTTAAATAAATCCAGATGGAACTGAACAGGAATGAATAAAGTGTGATTAGATGACTTAATGGCTTGTATTGAAGGTTATTTAAATGTACATTTTTATCCTTGTAGAGTAATGAATGTCCTTACTTTGTTCGAATACATTTTGATGGAAATGCTGTATGTACTCGAATGCATAAGTGCTTAGCATGTGAATCTGTTATGGTTCGTAATGGACTTTTAATACACGTTTTTTTAACATTAGCATTTGTTTTGTATTAGTGCAAATGTTTAAACCACTTGGGAAAAAGATAACAACTGTGAATGCTATGATAAAAGTATATTCATTTTACTTAAAGATTCCTGAGGATATTAAAATTTTGCAGATATAAACAGCAGCAATATCAAACCAAATACTCTTTATACTTATTATGTGGCAAAAAAAAGAAGGAATGTGCAGTAGGAACTTCAAAATGATAAAAAAAGATCAACTTAGAGAGATAATGTCAGCTATTTTAAATTTTAAAATGCAGGACTGGTATAAGTTTTAATTCCTAAAACCGGCCATATACAGACTGAATTTCTTTCCCGCAACCACAAGGCAGCCGCTGGCGATATATCGCAGGTACAACAGCAGACTGGTTTTACCCAAGTTGGTTGATCAATCAACTTGGCACACTCAGCTGGCCCATACACGGCTCGGATCTTGGCCAGTTTCTGCTGAACAGGCTGAGATTTGAACCGTTTACGGCCTGCCTAAGTATAAGTAAAATGTTTTTTTTTTTTTAATTTTATCAGGACAAGGGACAGTACTTACACTTAATGAGAAGTTTCCTTTGTGATAATTCCATCTTTCCTTACTAAAATCCGAAGTCCTCTGCTCCCCCATACCCCCGCAGCCATGATGTTCTGGTGCTGTGTGGGTTAAAATGAGAGCTGGAGTGGTCACAATCACAGGTCTAACATATCCTATGCTGAATCAGGCTTCCTGCTAATTGGAGAACTCTAGCTATGAAAGTTCAGAAGGACTTTAAAGTATGCATTGCTAGAACAAAATAGAGCAGAAAATGTCTTTAGTGTTACCAATGAATTTATGGAAATAATTCAGCAATTGCACACAGTTGTGTATTGTCTTTACCACATTTGTTTGAAATCTGATCAGTGGGTGTAATGGAGCAACATTGCACTTACAGAATGAATTCATATATTGGTACATATGTACATGTTAAGAAGTAATAAAAAAGGACTTCAACAAACATACAAAACCCCCTTCATGGGGCTTTAAAGGCAGATATGACAATCATGTGTATTTCAATAAAGGGCTAGTGTGCCAAATGTATTTTATTTAATTTAATGATAACAGAGTATACTAATACACACACAAAATACTGCATGGATATTATTACATAAACACGCCTAAAAACCTTAAAACCCTATGTGTTTATAATATATATAAAAAAATTTTAGTAGTATGACTGTTGTGGCTTGAATACTTTAGGGCAGTGGTTCTCAACTCCGGTCCTCGGGACCCACTAACAGGCCAGGTTTGCAGGATAACTGAAATACATCACAGGTGATATCATTTGCTGCTCAGTGATTGCAGTATTCTTGTCTGCATCTCCCCAAGGTAATACTTAAAATCTGGCCTGTTAGTGGGTCCTGAGGATCGGAGTTGAGAACCACTGCTTTAGGGGATAAAGCAGGGGTATGCCGTGTCTTGGAAGCAATCACATTATTAAGTATATCAATCACATTGTCCAGATAGTACCAATATAGAATCAACACGATGCCATATTACATAGTCCATAGCTATAGTTACATAGCTATACTTACATAATAGGGCTGCCAACACACTACTTGCCCACCCTGGACCCGGATAAGGATACATCCCAGGGGCTAACGCACATGCACTGGGGCTGCCTGGCATGGGGCAGAGAGGGTGAGCTAACAAGCATCCACATCACTGAGATGTATAAAACATGAACATACTTTGGGTGAGAAATGGGATATAAAGGATCCATTTACCCATAGAAAAAAAAAACCCATTAAGCTATACCAATGAAAAATACATGGTGAAAAATTCTAGATATAAACCCTTTGTAAAAGGGATATGCAAGTGGTTGCCATAATTCTAAATTCTTCTTCTAAAAAAAAGGACTTCATTCACTTCAAAGGACTTCAGTCATACATAAATATTTTATTACCAGTTTATTAAAAACTGTGTAAATAATTCTTGTATAAGACCTATTTGGTGCAAAACATGCAAATGTAATAAATTGTGTAATCATGACACTATTCCCAAATAGTTTATTGTCAAATACCTGATGACTGCACAAACAACATATATGTAATCTTTATGTTTTTCCATCAGCACAGTTATTTTTCTTCTTTGCTTCTTTTTGTGAGCTTACCTGGCATGCGAGAACAGGTGTAAACAGGCATGTAGTCGTAATTACGTACATTACACAATTAAATAAGGCCTCTGGGAAGGTTTGTCTCTCTATTATAGAAAAACACCAATTAATTCCTCCATCACAAAAGCAATTTATAACAATATAAGCAATATTTAGCAACCAATACAATATTCCATAAATAGTCTAATGACCCAAAATATTAAACTTCCTAAATATGATTGCCACATATCTTTGTTCTTAGATTTTATCATGAATCACTACAGGTGACATTCTAAAAACATGGATGATTATCACCCACTATGTTGCAACATAAAGATATGATGTTTTTCTGACATGCTCTTTCAGTTGATTATATGTTATTCCAGGTTGTAATTGAGAACACAGTGCAATTCCTGCATAAGTTGTTAGATGCATGTCACAATGTAAATTTGTACTTGCATTTCTTGACTTACCACCTGTGGATAAACATCAATTTGTACTGAAATTTAGATTATCCTATGGATGATTTATGTATTTTTCCCCTTAGGCAAAAAAGCAAGCTGTTGAGAAAGGCAAGAAAGAGACTGAAGACACGCTGAGTGCGGCTGACAACATCATGACAGAAGTCAATAACTTGGCACAAAGCATCAATGAAGCTGAAAATGTAAGGGAGCCTTGGTTTATCTGGTAACGATATAGGAAACCTGTCATTAGAGGAACATAAAGGTTATCAGTGTTGATCCTTTCTCCTATAAATTCAGCTGCTTGGCTGTAATGTTGATCCTCTTGCTTCAATACCTTAAAGCTGGGTACACACTACAAGTTTTTTTTTCATACAACCCAGTGGGTTTAATGTAAAAACACTGTCAGTTCAGAGATGCTGTATTAACCATCCGACATTAGTACATTGATCTCCCCCAGGTGAGCTGTTGTGTCCTGACAGGGAGACAGCCCCCATCAGAACACTCTGATCAGCGCTCTCTGCCATTGGCTGAGACCGCTGATCCGGAATCGGTCGGCTGCTGGTTTTCCAGCATGCACATCCAAAAAAAGCCGGCTAAACCAACATACACATGGGCCGAGTGTTTGCCTTTTTTTTTTGTTTTTTCGGGTAGTGTGTACCCGGCTTTAGACATTTACCTGGAAAAGTGTGCAGATAAGGATTTCTGGTAGCCTGTATATTTTCCTCATGACAGGTCTACTTTAACTACAAGGTCAATTTACTTACCCATGAAAAACTTTTCAGGTATTTTATACATACTGTATTCATCTACTCAGATAAGAACTGTTCTACATTGTGCAAAGAGCATGTTTAAAAAAAAAGGTTGTAAGTCATTAAAGGGGATGCAAAATATTACAACTGATATATACCCTAACCATGGACGGATGGGGCATGCACAGACATAGATGATTTTTTAAAAATGTCCTCATATACGCATCCTTTACCTCAAAAATGGTCAGCCAAGCAGGATTCATGTACTATTACCTTTCATACAGATCTTTAAAATTAACCTCTCCACTTGGTAGAAACTTTCTTTTACTATTCTGTTTATGTTATGATGAATTATAACAATACTCGTTAACACTATTACTATTACTACTACTTCATTTGAGAAGTGTAGGGCAATTCTCTGGACATATTTTGTGTATCATAAAGGAGCTGCAAAACATATACGAATATACTCTTCAGCTTTGTTTATGTCACAGAAATGTTTTTTTAGTTTAGGCCTCATTTGTGGTGCCTTTGGGGCTATGCACCCACAGCCGCACAAATGTTACCCTGAGAGCTGCGTTTGTGTCCATGCAACCACTGCATCCCTATTGACAGCTATGGGACTGCAAAACCTGCACATCCCTGTGCCTGTAAACACAGTCCTGCACATGGCATGGGTTACAATGCCCAATGCGAATGAGGCCTTAAAGGTTAGAATTATTTTCTGTATATCTTTATAGTTTCTGTGTAATTAAAGTGGACTTTGGCTCTGACAACCCTTTTCTTTTAAACAGTATGACACTAGTCATTTGAGGTTTGTATGACATTAAGAGTAGGCATTCTGCAACCACTCTTTTACCCAGGCCTACATTTCTGTCCATTTTACAGTCAATATAATCCAGGAATCAGAACCGGGAGTGGTTCAGGTGTGCTTATCAAACTGCTGATAGGATCTTGGAAGCCAAAAAGTGGGCCTTATGCACTGTCAAATATGCAGCATCGCTCTGCTGTTTCTAAAACGAGATCAGGAGTTGATTTACAAAAGGAAAATATTCTGTTAACTTTGGAAGGGGAGTTGCACTGTGCAAGGAAATTATCCCCAGAGCTTAGTGTGAAGATGAAATTTCACTTTGCAGAGAATACCCAATCAAATGCAGAGAAAATTAAAACAAATATATTTTGATTATACATGATTGGATGGTATAAGTCAGCAGAGCTTCATCCTATTCACTCAAACACAATCTTGTTGATTCAATGAAACTTATAAAATATTTAATAGATCACATATTACTTTACTACAAACATTATATCAATAGAGTGCTATATATTTTGAATAAAATTGCATATTTCATTCTGTTTTTATTCATTTAACAATTGAATACAAAAGGAAATGCCTATTATTTTTTATTCATATAAGGCCTCATGCACACTGAAGCTGATAAACAGATGTTCAGGGGCAGTTGGGCGTTTTTTTTTAGCTGCCCCTGAACTCATCTAATGTTATCTTATCAGTCCATGTACACAGGGTCATTTAAGGTAGTTTCCAGGCAGTTGAGTTTAGAGGCTTTTTTTGGAATGCAAAAAATGGGTTCAGACACCAGTTCAGAGGCATTTGAAAGGTCAAATAGCTTGTAAACGCAGCTAAACGAGGTAACTCACGTCTAGGAGCGTTTCGTTTACAGGCGTTTCCATTTAAAATGTTTTTTTTTCAAAAACGCTCCTAGACTCTAATGCGGCAAAATGCCGCTAAACGTGACATGCAAAACATGCCAAAATGGGCATTTTAGATGCTTCTAGCTGTCAAAAAAAAATGTTCAGGGGAGGTTGAGAAAGCATCCCGTGTGCATGAAGCCTTAGAGTTTACCTTTATACACATTCTCCATCAGCTGCTACTCTATCCGTGGTAGACAGTTTGCTTATCTAATATATTGTTTTATTTTCCAGGACCTCAATGATGTCAACAATGAGCTTCCTTTACTATCTGGAAAATTAGATGAAAAAATATCCAATCTTACTGAAGAAATTCAGAGGATGGACCTCTCTGAGCTTGTATACCAGGCAGAAGTGCATGCATCTCAGCTAAATGACTCATCCTCAAAACTGGATGGGTATGTAATATAGCCAATAGAAAAATAAGATTACATACATATTCCCTTAGGCAAAAAAGCAAAGTAAAAGAAGAAAAGAAGTACAAATGGTAAATCTGTAAATATAGAGTGTAAACTTGTAATTATTTAGGCTGTAAAGCACTGTATAGTTGTACAGTATGTAGGGAGTACATGTAATGTTCATTTCATAAAAGTAGTGTTATAAGAGCCCACTTTGTTGTTTGTGAGTCTTCAGAAGCATCAGTTTATTTTAATTTTGAAGAATTCTACTGTATATAATATTCATTATATAGAACGTATATAAGCAATGTCAGAAAAGCCTACCATGCTCTTCGTGACTCCTCAAAAGGACCAGAAGTCATCACTTATTTATTTAGAAAAAAAGATATACCTAGACTATGATGCTCAGTTATGGACAAGATATCAATATTTATTTTTATTATGTCATCAATACCCATAATTGCTAAAATAATGTCTAATGTTAAAAAATATATACAAAATATAGTATCCAGTACTGATGGCAATATGTAACCTTACTGTTTTTCACATATTGTCTTTTACCTTAAAATTATACATATTTTATACTTATCTGCTCTGTGCACTGTTATTGCACAGAGCAGCCCCAAACTTGCTCTTCTGGTGTCCCCCACTGGTGCTGTCTGCTCCTCTTGCTATGCACTGCTTGCTATGGGGGCAGACATGCAGGCTCCTCAGGCCGTGTGAATCCACTGACACACACACAGCGTGGTTCGGCCCCGCCCATCAATTTCTCCTCACAACATTTGATTGACAGCAGCAGGAGCCAATGGCTCCAATGGCTCCTGCTGCTGCCTCAGTACCTGTGAGAAGAGGGATAGAAGAGATGCTGCTGAGAATCGTGCTGGATCGATTGAGGACTCAGGTAAGTATTTCATCTGCTCATCTGTGGCTGTTATGGATTTTATGCCTTTACATCAATAAAGTATCTTCAATTGAAGTGCAGCCTTGGTCTTTCAATCCAAGTATTTAGGGAGGTAGGGGAGCACAGCAACGTGTACAATGTTATTTTACCTTAATACAGGGAATGTGCTAAGATAAAAAAACATTTTAGCTTTAGAACCACTTTAACCACTTGCCGACCGGCGTCTGATGGCAATAAAGTGGCTGGATATCGCAAACCGCCGTCATATGACGGCGGCTGTGAGATCCCGCACTGAGAGCACGCGAGCACCGCCGGAGCGCGCTCGCACGCTCACTGTGTTCTGTGGGGGCCAGGGAGCAGGTAGGGCGGACTTGGTCTCCACTGGCTACCTGCGATGGCCCCCCCGCAGTGAAAGAACTGAGGTCCGTGTAAGTAAACACAGATCTCCGTTCTCATAGAGGGGGAAGGGCTGTGATCACAGGCTTCCTGTATATGGAAGCCGTGATCACTCCCCTCCCCCTGCCAGCCCAGCCCACACACAGTTAGAACACACCCAGGGAACACAGTTAGTCCTTAGAGCGCCCCCTGCAGGTTAACCCCTTCACTGGCATTTACACAGTAAACAGTGCATTTTTATAGCACTGATCGCTGTATAAGTGCCAATGGTCCCAAAAAAGTGTCAAAATGGCCTGACATGTCCGCTGCAATATCGCAGTACCGCTAAAAATCGCAGATCACCACCATTCCCATTAAAAAAAAACAGAAGTTAATTCTCATCGTCCGTAAACGTGGCAACTTTTGAGCAAACCAATCGTTTTTTTTTTTACTAAAAATATGAGGAAGAATATAAATCAGCCAAAACCAATGAAAAAAATTTTTTTTTATATTTGTTTTTTGGATTTGTATTTTAGCAAAAAGTAAGAAATTTGTTTTTTTTTTTTTTGCAAAATTGTCACTGTTCTTTTGTTTATAGCGGTGATCAGAAATAGGGATAAAATACCACCAAAAAGCTCTATTTGTGGGAAAAAAAGTACGCAACTTTCGTTTGGGTACAACCTCGCACGACCACGCAATTGTTAGTTAAAGCGACGCAGTGCCGAATCGCAAAAAGTGCTCTGGTCCTAAAGTGTGAAATCCTTTCCGGGGCTGAAGTAGTTAAAGGATAACTAAACCCTGAAAGTAAAAACAATCTTGGTCTTCCTTCTGTAAACTACTAATCCTCCCACCTTTCATACAAAAAGAGGAGGAGACAAGTCTTATGTCTGTCCTGGGTGACAACCATGTCTCCCTCTACAGATACAGCGGAGTAGTAAGTACAGAAAATAAGCATTCAGCCCTAAGTACAGGACTGTTTTACTTGGAATGTGACTATTAAAGTGATTGTAAACTTTTTTTTAATAACAAACATGTCATACTTACCTGCTATTTACCCGGGCCCTCCTCCTCTGGGATCCCCCACCTATGCTCCTGGCTCCTTCCCACTTCTGAGTGCCCCTATAGCAAGCCACTTGCTATGGGTGCCCTAATTCGGGCTCCATCACAAGTTGCACTGTGTGTCAATGCCTGCCCCCCCCCCCCCAATTTGCTCACTGTCTGTGATTAACAGCAGCAGGACCCAATGGCTTCCACTGCTGCCTTTATTTCTAGTGAGGAGACAGAGAGAGGAGAAAGAGGAAAGAGATGATGCGCTTGGGCACAGGGCTGAGTCAAGGTTAGGCTCAGGTAAGCATAAGGGGCACTTGTTAACATGTTATACTTACCTGCTCTGTGTAGTGGTTTTGCACACAGCAGCTCCGATCCTCTTATTTTCTTTTTCTTTTCCCCACCAGTGCTCCTGGCTCCTCCCCCTCAAGCAGTGCCCCCCAGAGAAAGTCACTTGCCCTGGGGGCACCGCTGCATGCTCGCTCCCAAGTTGCTGTTATATGCATCCACAAGGCCCCTTTCATGTGTGTGGATAGAATTCAGCTTTCAACTGCGGATTGATGAACGTATCTACTGCAGCTAAACTCAGACAATGCTTTCCTATGGCCCCATTTACACACTGCATTTAGCGACGGTTTCGTTACATGAGGTTTTGACTGTGTCCAGGAACGATGTAGCGCAGCTATCTGCACATAACTGCAGGTAATCGCAGTGTACTATTTCACCTGCAGATAGCAGCGGCAACAAGGAAAAAAAACAACAGGAAGCACATCAGAAATGACAAGAATGTTTAAATGCAGCTAAATGCAACCGCATGTAAACGCACTTAATCACTGATAATCGCAATGTACAAATGCAAGTGATCGCTGTGCTTAGAGTCTTGGGATTTCAAAATAACTAACATGTAGTAAACCCCCACTACTGTTTTTACCTACAGGTAAGCCATTAATAAGGCTTACCTGTAGGTAAAATGAATATCTCCTAAACCTACATGGTTTAGGAGATATTCGCCCTGCATGCAGCTGCTGACATTAGTGGTGCATGCGCTCTGGTGATCCGGCGGAGGCTGACGGAAAATCAGAGCTGGCTGCCGGAACGAAGAGCTCCCGCGTGCATGCGTGGGAGTGACGTCACGCGGCTCCGTCCACTCACAGCGTCAAAACCGCGTACCCGGAAGAAAGAAGAGGACCATCATGTCAGCGTCCTTATCGCTGACTGACTCGGGCATCGGGGGCCTCGTTCTAAGGTAAGTATCTCATACTATGTTAGTATGCGATGCATACTAACATATTATGCTATTGTCTTGCAGGATTTTTTTTTGGTTTTTCAGGTGGGTTTACTACCGCCTACTACAGCGGCAGAACAGCTGCCCATGTGAAAGAGGCCTAAGACACACAGAGCCGTGGCTTGGACCAACTCCCAGCTCTCTCCTCATTGGCTCACTGGCTGTGATTTACAGCAGTGGAACTCAATGGGCGGCCGCTGCTGTCTCAGCCAATGAGGAGGGAGAGTACCGGGACAGCTGAAGCTATCATGAACATCGCTGGACCGGAGGGACCTCAGGTAAGGATTGGGGGGCTGAGAGGGCGTTGCTCACAGAAGGTTTTTTTACCTTTATGCATAGAGGTAAAAAAACTTCAGCCTTTAGGCTTCTTTCACACTGGGGTGTTTTTCAGGCACTGCGGTGCTAAAAATAGCGCCTTATAGCACCTGAAAAGCAAGTGCTTTCACACTGGGGAGGTAGGCTTGCAGGACCTTGCGAAAGGTCCTGCAAGCAGCATCTTTGGGGTGGTGTGGTGAGCGGTGTATATACCACTCCTCTAACGCCCCTGCTATTGAAATCAATGGCAAGCTCTTCCAAAGCGGCTGCACACCACCTCGGAAGTGCAGCGCGCCGGCACTTTTAACCCCTTGTTAACCCTTGTGGGGGGTTAAAAGCGCTTTGCTCCCATCTGCATAGCGGAACCATAGAGCCGCTATAACAGCTAGCAGAGGTTTACTGCTACCACCCACCCGCCCCAGTGTGAAAGTAGCCTAAGAACCACTTTAAGTAAAAGCTGTCTCTTTGTATTTGCCACCTTTAGTTTAGATAGAATATTTAAATACATATGATATTGTGGTGGCTGTTTCATTACAGCAAAAAAAAAAACAAAGAAAATATATTTTAAAGTACAGGCGGCCCCCGGGTTACAAACAAGATAGAGTCTGTAGGTTTTTTCTTAAGTTGAATTTGTTTGTAAGTCAGAACAGGTAAATTTTTTAAGTGTAGCTTCAGCCAAAAAAAATATTTTTAAGCTTTTTGGATAGCATAGGGAAGGGGTAACACCCCTGTAATGTTTGTTTTGCTGTCTATGTTTCTATTCAAAATATTTCACCTCACTTCCTGTCCCAATGATAATTGGATTTTGAAAATTTTGGGTTGTTGTGAAAACAAGGATTGGTGATAAAGCATCCATGGAGATATCTTTTTCCCATGATAACTCTTACAGGAGTGAATTTCCCTTCCTAGGGGGAGATTTCCTCTCACTTCCTGTTGTCTGACTCCGTTTGTAAGTAGGAGTCGTTTGTAAGTCGGATGTTTGTAACTAGGGGACTGCCTGTACAGTATATTAAACAAAACAGAAAGCATTCAGCGTCCATTTAAGTTGCTTTGTTTTATTGCACTTTGCTCTTTTCCTCTAAAAACAAAGACGTCAAAATCCTGTGCTTTTCTCCGTATGCTTTGACATCAGGTATGCAGTATATGGCTCATCAAAAGAAAAATACGTTTCTGTAAACATAAAGTAGTGCGTGCTATCCTTGTAAGAAAATGAATAAAAAGCAATAACAAATTGCTCATGCTTATAATTTCTGATTCCTAGCCAGTGTCCAGGTGAATTGGCATCATCCTCTCTCTGAATCCTTCATATTTATTTTTAAACGTGCTGCATAAAATAGTGGCATATAATCAAGTATGTAAATTATGATACCTTGAACCAATGCACTTTTAAAGAGATTGCCAGCCTGTTGCACTTCAATTAAAGCTACTTTTACATTTTTCCAAGCACTCATAGACTTATGAATGCATCTTGCCAGTTCCAGGCTTGGCTCTCTTGTAATAAAACGTTTCCCTTTTCAAGCTGAAACACAGCACAGCAATGCCACCTACCTTTCCAGAATATGTTTGTTACTTAATCATTAGAACGTAGGGATAGTCAATACATTTATTTTGGCTAGATTTTAAAAATATATAAATTATTTTAGGGAAGTAACTCAAAGCTGGCTAACAAGAAATAAACCTCAGTAATACAGATATGTAATAAAGGCAGAAAACTGACACATGCTGTAAAAAGATGGAAGATCTTTAAATTGTCTATATGTGATTTACATATGTAAGACTAAAGCTGGATACACACTATCCAATTTTCTGTAAATTTTTGTCTTCAGATTTACCAAATCCATATAACATGAGGTCAAACCTTAGGAGTTTCAATTTGTATGCAATCAGGCAAGCCCTTGCACTACATGGTTTTGGTAAATATCAAGGAAATCAGACAACAAAAGTTGGATAGTGTGTCCTATGTCTTAGACCCCATACATACTATTCGATTTTCTGCAGATTTTTGTCTACCAAAACCATGTAGTGCAAGGCCCTGCCTGATTGCATACAAATTGAAACTCCTAAGGTTTGACCTCATGTTATATGGGTTTGGTAAATCTGAAGACAAAAATCTGCAGAAAATCTAATAGCGTGTATGGGGTCTTACTTAACACCTCAGTGTCAAGAACAGGTTTTGATTTATTAAAGGGATAATGACTACAAAGAAAATGTTGACTAAACCTAGTGAATAAGGCCATGCATTGTAAACTTCAGCAAGCTAATCATTCTTTAGAAAAATTCCATTTGTTTTTGTTGTTTTTTTTTTCCTTGCACTTGATTGGGTATTCATCAAACATACTTTGCTGAGTGAACAGGCTCTACTACTTTAAAAAATTAACCCAAGATATGATGTGCTGTAACCCATAGCAATTATCATATAAAATGTTTTGCTTCATGTTTTAGCATATCTTTTCTTTGCACAGGTCTATCACAGAGCCTGCAGTGCTATTTAAGGTCCATCTCTGGGCAAACTCAACCACCACCCTTCCACCATATTGTGAAAAATGATGGAAAGGTGGACACCTATTTCTGGAATTCAGTTTGTAAACGGTCCATTAGAAATCACCCTTGAGTGACCAGTGCACCCATTAACCACTTCAATACTGGGCACTTTCACCCCCTTCCTTCCCAGGCCAATTTTCAGCTTTACGTGCTCTCGCACTTTCAATGACAATTGTGCAGTCATGCAACACTGTACCCAAATGAAGTTTTTATAATTTTGTTCACACAAATAGAGCTTTCTTTTGATAGTATATATTCACCACTTGTTTTCTTTTATTTTTTGCGATATAAGCGAAAAAAGAGCGAAAATTTTGAGAAAAAAAACAATATTTTCTACTTTCTGTTTTAAAAGAAATCCAATAAAATCAAATTGTGTCATACATTTAGGCCAAAATGTATTCTGCTACACTTCTTTGATAAAAAAACAGCTCATACACACTGATCACCGCCAGCTGTAGCTATCCGCTCTCCTCACTGACAACTTCCATGTGAGGAGAGGGCGAGCCGATCACCTAGCAACCCGATCTCTATTTACATCGCGTGATGGCTGTGATTGAAGCAGCCACCATGTGATCAGGAAGGCCAATCACAGTGCCCTCCTGACGATCTGAGATGTGCCTTGTCCGGGTGACATGAGCGCATTGGGATGCGCAGGCATGTGGCCTGAATGTCCACTCAGAAGTAGGTAGCGCCCACCCGGCCGTATATGTGCAGTGGCCGGGTGAGAAGTAGTTAATGTCTGTGAAGCAAGCAATCATTGGCTGACTTGGTTCACATACAGAGTAAATAGCTGATCCAAGTGGCTCTGCACCATGCAATCACTTTGATGATTAATCATAGCAATCACAAATGTAAACAGTGTACTGTTTACATTAGCGATCCCACCCCTTCCTCTTACAACATAGGAAGAAGGAACTGATGAATGAATGATTATTCACTAGTTCCAGAGCACAGAAACAGTAGAGTAGAGGTTGAGGTGGTTGATTGCAGGATCATTTTTAACCCTTTCACCTTCCCCTCCTCCCCTTGGATCTGATTTTTACTGTGTCTCCAGTTATCTGTGTATTAACCACTCATTTTCTTTATCCTGCAGATTTGAACATTAACCCCTTCATCTCCACCCTTCCACTATATTTGACCTGTATATTAACCCCTTTCACCTCCTTCTCCTCCCTTTTTGTATGATGCTGCTGAATCTAGTAAAGCATTATCTTTATCCATGTATGAACCACCTAAATGCCAGCATGTTTCTTTTTTTAGAAAATGGTGTCAAAGAAATTGAATCACCTTGGGTGTCTACTTTCCAAAATGGGGTTATTTGGGGATTGTTTGGACTGTCCTTGCATTTTTTTGCTATGTTTCAGAACAGAAAGTAAGCAAAACAATGTTTTGGGTTATTGATTAAATACCACAAAAGCTCCATCTTTTTAAAAAAAAAAATACTGTACTTGGGTACACTATTGCATGATAGAGTAACTGTTGGTCAAACTATCACAGCACTGAAAACTGAAAATTGGGCTTGTACTCAAGCGATTAAGCCTTTCTGTAATCACTTCACCAATCCCCCCCACTACCCATTTATCAATGTGTTCTTTGAAATAAAATACATCTTTTTTAATCAAGTGTTCCTTCAAGAATGTGAAGAACATGCTGATGAACAGCCAATTGAGGTAAATTAGGTAATGTTTCAGTACACAAATAAAATATACCCACAGTATGTTCACATAGCAGCCATAAACAAAAAAAAAAAACTCTCCCCTCCCAGGCACCCCCACCCGGGTGAATAAATTATAAACATTGTAAAAAATAAAGTGCTTGAATACAAAATCCTCCAGTGCTTTCTCTAAGTGTCCTCTTCAATCATGTGTGCCAATATACGCTTACCAAATATAAATATCTTCCAATCACATATTATCAATTCCATCCTACTCTGCTCCCAAAGTCTATCCAGAATTCAAGTCCTCAAGTTGTTTGTGGTTAAAAAAACAAAATCAAAATATTCTAATAGTGTAATGCAGTCTCAACAGCCAGAATAGTATATTTGTGAAAATGTTCTCACATATATACATAGTTAAAAGTGCAAACCAATTTTTTCCTATGCGTCCAAATCCACATGTATCAAATGCCTCATGCTAATATACTCTTACCAGAGCAATTGCCCACACATCTTGGGGCTAGATATCACACATTAAGACCTCCTCTTTCTTCTCCAAAAATCCCTCCAGGTCAGGTGCTTCCTCCATTAAATATAGGGCATTCACATAGAAAATATAGAGCGTACAGAGATACAAAGAAACCGATTTACAAAATGGCAAAACAGGTACTTCTGGTTCCAGGGCATCTAACATCACCTACTGATGTGTTTCATCCTATGACATTTTCCATGGATCTCCATTTAGTAGAAATTTACTTTAAACCCCTAAACAATTATATACTTTCTGAAAGAAAATAAGAGAATAAATTGGTGACAGTTTCAATTTTTGTATGTCACATGATATTTGCGCAAGTATTTATCAAATGCACATTTTTAGGAAAATATACACTAAAATTTATTTTAGTGTGCCCAAACCCAATATAATGCCCAGTTATTTACTCTACCTTTGTAAAATCCGAACCCTTTCTACAATGGTAGACAGATTTGAAAGCCCCGTTTACTGACTCAGTTAACCACTGCCCTTCAGCATATATGCAAATCTATAAGCTGCTCCGTGCTATGGAAACTCAAAAAATCTCCCTCAGATGGTATTTAACCCCCCCTATGCTAGAGATATTTTACAAGCAAACATCCCACCAATGTTGGAGAAATTGCGGTCAAGCAGGTGACATCATATCTTATGGAAATGCCCAGTCCTCCATGCTTACTGGTAAGAGATATTTTGAATTATCTCAATGGTGATCAGCAATCAAATTCCTCCCTCACCTGAATTAGCACTACGAAGTCTGTTAATAGAAACCTTTGCACCATATGGTTGACACTCAGTAACACACAGCCTCCTGGCAGCCAGGCTTAATATTACTAGACTTTGGGAAAAATTGCAACCCCCCTCAGCATTAGATACCCTGGATCTGACCCACAAATACTCTTCATATGAAATGATGCTTGCACCCAGCAGAGGTTCCTACAGAAAATCTCTTTCCCTATGGCAACCTTGGCTGCAGTGGTACCATTCTGCCCATTAATTATTCCCACCATGAGTCCGCAAGAAACCACACTGGACCTAAATGCTTACAGATCCTGAAACCTTATCTGTTAAATGATGAAACAATGGTTTACACTCCGGGCATAGTTTTTGCAGTATTGTTACTGTTACTTGATTGTTCTTTATTGCGAACTGACTCTGTACTCGGCTCTCTGTAGCCAATTTATGTTTCACTTGGCAAAACTGTTGACAGGTATTGTTTTCACTTATGTTGTTTATTATGAAAAAATGTTTTTTAAATAAAAATATTGAAACATATAATACCCAGTTATTTGCTATAATATAAAAGATGCGGTTGTGTCAATGTTCCCTTTATGGAGATATCAGGGGTCTATTAAACCCCCAACGTGTTCCCTACCTTCCACTGCATTCAAGTACAGATCAAGCTTGTGTTGCCGTTTCACCAGATATAGTAGCTGGGGAATAACAGCTCTAAATCTGGAGGTGACAAAACCTAATTGCTCATTATATGGAAAGGAGATTGGGGAACTCCTCAGAGTGACAGGAGAACCCAGGAACTCCCATGGACAGCATCAGCAGGAGGTGCTGGTCATTCAATGTACTGTAAAAGTGATTGGGCGACTCTACAGCTGCCCAGATCACTTTTACATGAAAGCCAAGAGTCCGCTGAAAAAAATCAATACCACTACTGCTGCAGCTTCAGCCCCTTCACTACCAGGGTATTTATAAACATAGCTTGGCAAACAAGAAGTTAAACTGATTTTTTCAGGGGTTTTCTTCTCTTTTGGGGGTTTTATTTATTTTTATTTTATATAGCTATTTTATAAGTATGTGGTTCTCAAAGCACAGCATTCACTTGATCACCTGTTCTTGGAACTGCCTTTAGTTTACAGAATGTCACTTCATAGTTTGAAATAATGCAAAGCTCGGGGTTCAGGAATAAGTAATGCACAGTTTAGAGACTAGTAGTATATGATTCAGAGCTCATGGTCATCAGGGTACTGTAAGGCTGCACTGTAAGGCTGGGGGCTACCGCTGCCTGCCTATGTAATTTGGGCCAGGGCAAGTCTGCCCTGAACAGTCAGACAGACATGTGGGACAGTGTGACTGAGTCAGAGCCAGTGATTAAGCACCAGTAGGAAAGGAAAAACCACAATCACTTACAGAAATATCAGCAGCTGGGCAGTGAGAGAGAGGCCGAGGGAGCTGCAGGCAGAATTGCTGATCTGATCCAGTGGCCAAAAGTAGAGTGTGGTGGGCAGAACTGCAGCAATGCAGGTGCTTCATTGGGTATATTACATTACAGTTACTATACATGGGCTAGCTGCACAGATCACTCAGTCTGTCCCCTGGCCCAATGGATCACTGCAGTACTACATGCAGTGCCAGCTGCAGTCATAGACGTGCACAGGGGGTGTGCCAGGTGTGCCTGGGCACACCCTAATCACTCCAAGCACATTAGTATTACTGCTTTGTGTGACGATGGAGAGTTTGGAAATATCTCCCTCTGACCAGTTTCACCATTATTGAAGAGCTACAGTACTTCTCTTTCACTGAACCGGCTCTGCTATAAGAGTGTGTGTGTCTGTGTGTGTATGGATGTATATAAATATACTGCTAGTGTGTGTTTGAGCTTTGGGGTGCACACCCTAATACAATAGGCTGCACACACCTATGGCTGCAGTGCAGATCACGCTGCCTTAAATTAAATTTTACTGACTTTTGCACTATTGCTGAGTGGTTCAGCAGCACTTGGCACTTGGGCAGGGTGCTAATGAGGGAGGGTTGGACCCCACACACCCCTACACACGTTTTATATGCCCTTATGCCTCATTATGTGACTGACTTGTATGTTTTTATTTTCAATATATTCTTATTTTAAGATGCAAGAAAAAAAAAACATAGACATACAAGTATCAAAAAAGAACAAGCCAATATGATATGCAATTGAATCACTGTCAGTCAAGACAGAGGACAATATCAAAGTATTATGTCTCAATTCCCTCAGCCCCCCTATTGGGATCTAACTGTGCTCAAGGGGGCTCTGACAGATCATTGAACTGGTCATGGAACATTTATAAGTTGCACTTTAAATCTAACGAGAGTAAAACAAAGAGCAGCTTGTAGCATTGATAGTTGGGAGCTTGTGTGCCCGTATGACTGATGGTTAGATCCCCCCTGTGGAGGTAGATCTAAGTGATCCAGGGCCGGGGGGATCGAAGATGGCTTAGCCCCAAATGATATTCAGGTGGACCCCTCCTCAAACCCCGCCGCAAGGCCCTTAGGAAAACTGCTTAACAAAATGGAGAAAATTACCCAACAGTATAAGGAAATATAAGAACTATAGAAAAGGGAAAAGAGAGACAGAGAGTAGGGATAGAGGAGAGGAGTAAGGGGGAAGGGTATAGTACCAGTCCACAGGGAGATGTTAAAGTTGTGGTCCCGATGGGAGACCTGGTATCAGTGAAATGCCAATAAAGTGGGCCCAAGGTTCCCAGACTAGCTCAAATTTCCTGCTGTTGTCTTCCAGGGAGCTTGCCAGTTTCTCTTGAATCATGATCCAAGAAATTTATTTTTTGCTGCAGCGAAAGATATTTTAGGTCTTTTCCATGCCTTCGCTATGGTCAGCTTAGCACCTAGGAACATGAAGCTTATAAGCTTACGATCGTGTTTGGGCACTGTGGAAAAGTCCAAGCCAAGCAGTGCTATAGACGGGTTCCTGGGGATCTGGCAAGAAGTCACTTTGAGGATAAGATTAAAGATTTTATTCCTGATTCTGGGACACTCCCACCAGATGTGGGACATGGTTCCTCTGATTTGACACTCTCGGAAACACAGAGGGCTTGTAGATGCAAACATTGAAGCCAGTCGTTGATCATGCCTTTTGAGCGCTTTGGCTTGTGCTAACTGCCAACTTTCCAGGCCCCACTCCCTGTTAAGGTCATTCTCCCAGGCAGACATGTGAGGCAATTGGGCTGTTGTTTGGGCAAGTGACTGGCATATGATAGAAATACCACCCCTTTGAACCCCTGGTTGGCCACACCAAAGTTGGTAGTCCGTAAATTCAGGAGGATTAGGTTTATTGGGCCAAATTTGTAGAATTTGCTGGAGGCGAAAATGTTCACTTGCAGGTAACTCGAGGTTTTTAATGCAGAAAGTCTTAGTGATTGGCCCCGAAGCAGTGAAATAGTGCCCGATACGATACATCCCTTTGTCTAGCCACCATTTAAAAGATTTTATGTCTACACTTGGGGGGAAATCCAGATTGTGAAAGATGTGGGCAAGGGGGAAAGCTTTTGGGGGGCAACCAAAGTAAGAAGTCCAGGGTATATGACGGGACCGCTTGCCTCTCAATCAAGATCCAGTCGGGCTTCTCTATTCTAGAGTATATCGTTGACAACGTTGCGTTAGTGTGGCCGCCTGGTAATACCATAAAAGTCTCGGGAGACCCAGTTCCCCCTCTTAATTGGATGGAAAAGGTTTTTTTGGGGTAGTCTATACCCCTTTCCTCCCCATATAAATTTAATGATTTTGCTTTGGAAGTGATCTTTTCTGATTGCTATCGGGATGGCCCTGAACAAGTATAGCAGGCTGGGAAGAAGCGTCATTTTTATGGAGTGAATCTTGCCCAGCCAGGAAAGATCCCCCTTTGCCCAGTCTTGCAAGTTCTGTTCTAATTTTTTATAAGCTTCATATAGGAGTTCAACTTTTGCTGTTAAAGTGACCCCCAAGTAACTGATGGCGGAGTCGCTCCAATGGAACCTGATGTATTTTTCAGGTGGGAGACCATGTCTGTGGGGAGAGATATATTTAGCGCCTGGGATTTATTGAGATTCACTATAAGACCAGAGATTAGTGTAAAGTTATCCAGTACCTTACAGGGATTAGGGATGGAGGTTGTTGGGGACCTTATGAAGAGCAAAATATCATCCGCGAACAACGTACATTTATGCATCTGGAGGCCGCACTGGACTCCTTGTATGTCTGGGTTGGAGCGGATGGCTATGGCTAGGGATTCTATAGCTATGGCAAAGACAAGGGGGGAAAGAGGGCACCCTTGTCTTGTGCCTTTGACAATGCTTATGTAGTCTGAGTAAAAGCCCCTAAGTCTAATTTTTGCTTTGGGAAAGAGTAGAGTGCACGTAAGACGCCCAGGAATCTCTGGCCAAAGCCCCATCTCCCTAGTACCTGAAACAGGTAGGGCCATGACACGGAGTCAAAAGCCTTCTGAAGGTCTAGCGACAGGATCATTCCTTTTTGTTTGGGTCCCCCATCTCAGTTGGATCGAAGCAGGGAAATTATGTCTATTGCCCTTCTGATTTGGTCGGACCCTTGTGTCCCTGGGATGAAACCCACTTGATCTTTATGTATATATTGGTCTATAATGGAGGATTTTTGTCATTATTTTTAAGTTGTTGTTTATGAGAGAAATCAGCCTGTAATTGTTGACTTCTTCTGGGTTTTTCCCCAGCTTGGGGATGGCAGAAATGAAGACTGTATTTAGATTAGAATCTAGAGGGTCCTGTTCGTTTTAGAATTGAAAACATTAGTAAGATGTGGAGCTAGTGTTCCAGCAAAAGCTTTATAATAGGCTGTAGAGAAACTGTCAGGTCCCGGCGCCGAGCCTTTCTTAAGGTCCCCATAACCCCCAACACCTCCTCCACTATGAACTCGGCCTCCAATAAATTCATATGGTCTGTGGATAAGGAGGGTAGAGGGAGATCGTCAAGGAAGGTGCTAGCTCCCGGGTCTCCTCCCATTGGGGCAGAACTGTATAGATGGGAATAGAAATCATGGAAGGCTTTCAGGACTTTGTCGGGGTTCGATGTAAGGGGTTGTCCTGGGACCTTTATCTTGGGTAAGGCTAGAACTTTAGGGCGCGGAGTCAGTTTCGAGGTTAACACGGGTTCCATTTTGTCCTTATGGGAGTAGAATTTGGCTCCACTCCATCTATAGTGTTTTTCAGCTCGCACGGTTAGGGCCAGGTTTAATTCTACCCTAGCCACATCTGGAAGGTACACTCAGAGGGTTTTTCTTATGTTTAGACTTCAAAGAGGCATAGGATTTCTCTAATCTCTCAATATCAAAAAGCCTTTCTTTCTTGATTTGGCAAGCTATCTGAATTATTTTCCCCCTTATGGTGGCCTTCTGAGCCGCCCAAAGGGTTTCCGCCGACACCTCTCTTCAACATTTAGTGTGAAGTAATCCTTAAGGGAAGTTTCTATTTCTGTTGCTCTGACCGGGTCATTTAGAATTGACTCATTGAGGCGCCAGGGCCTTTGGGAGGGTTTCTTGGGACCTCTCTTGAAAAGAGCAATTACAATGGAGTGATCGGAGCAGACCGTGTCTATTATATAGGATTTTGTGACGTCGGGAATAAGGTTTGGGGAAACCAGTAAATGGTCAATTCTGGTGTAGGAGAGGTGGGCGCAAGAGAAGTGAGTGTAATTCCGTTTGGTTGGGTTAAGTTCCCTCCAGATATCAGTCAATTCATGTGCGTGTATAAGCTTTGCAATTTTTAGGCTAGCTTTAGTAGGGCGGGTGAGTTGTACAGACAGTGGTTTGGACTTATCTAAGCTTTGGTCAAAAGCGGTATTGGAGTCTTCTCCTACTACAATTGTTCCTTCTAACAGTGGAGTGATAGTTTTGAACAGGGATAGGAAGAAGCTAGCTTGACCCTTGTTAGGAGCATAGTACGTGACAAAGGAATATAATTGGCCATCCATAGTCCCTTTTACCAGGAGAAATCTACCTTCCGGATCTTTATGTTCTGAGTGGAGGATGAAATTGTAATTTTTTGAAAAAAGTATAGCTACCTCTCTGGTCTTTTTATTAGAGAAAGGTGTGTGTGTGTCCCCTTCGGCAGCGCTCGTCCTATGGTTTTTAAATGCAGTGTTCTGTCTGCAAGCTGCTGCTCTAGCCCAGTTGTATGGGACAAACTTGTATATTTGTGTTTGTGACAAGTATGTGTAGTGCAAAAAGGGTATGTTGACCCGATCTCGTCGTCGAACGTCTGTCTTGTGACGTAAATTTTTGGTATCCTGCTCGCGACGGCTTCCCCTGTGTGTGTGTGGAAAGAGATTATTTTTCTGGTCTCTCCATCGATATGAAAAAAGTTTTTTAATGTTAAAGTAGGAGGTGAGTCTTGTATTTCTAGGCCTTCCATCTAAAGAGGACCATTTTCCCTGATACCTACCGGTTAATATAAGGAAACAGTGCATGATACGAGG
>BLSH010197617.1:373506-393401 GCA_018402905.1 Glandirana rugosa
GAAGATGCGCGACTACAAGCGCACACTGGTAGAGGCGCTGCTGAGGGCATTCCCAAATGATACCGGGGGCTCAGCGGAAGCACAAGGCGAAGGTAGAGGAGGAGGAGGAGGTAGAGGCCACCAACGCAGCTGTGCCACCGCCAGCACCTCAGAAGGCAGGGTTAGCATGGCTGAAATGTGGCAAAGCTTTGTCAGCAGCCCGCCACAACAAACAGCACAACCAGCCGATAGACAAGGTCTTAGCGGGAGGCAGCATTTCAGCAACATGGTGCAAGAGTATGTGGGCACACGCCTACACGTACTGCCTGATGGGTCTGCCCCATTCAACTTCTGGGTCTCCAAATTGGCCACATGGCCTGAGCTTGCCCTTTATGCCTTGGAGGTGCTGGCCTGCCCTGCAGCCAGTGTATTGTCGGAACGTGTGTTTAGCACGGCAGGGGGCGTTATCACAGACAAGCGGAGCCGCTTGTCCACATCCAACATCCCACAAGACTTGTCTGTACCTTGTGCAGAATAAACATTTAGACCGTACTCACACAGCCATTCATATACTTCTTTTTTTTAATAGGTCTCAATACAAGAAAAAAAACATGTTGGCTACCTCCTCCTACTCCTCTACCACCGCCACTGCCACGGTCACGGCCTAGTCAACCTCTAGGCTCCTACTCCACATCCACCCCCCTTCCCATTTTTTTATTTGATTTTAATTTATTTTCCCTATCCCCATTTTTTTGTAGGGCACTTGCCCTAGTTTGAAGATGATTTTAGAACAGTTATATGGCTTCTACCGTTAATTAATACTTTTCAGATACAGTTTGATCCACATTCACCTCCATTTTTGCATTTTTTATGTTTTTATTTTTTTTTAAATATTTAAAGTTATTTCCCTGTCCCCATTTTTTGTAGGGCACTTGCCCTACCCTTATCCCCATTTTACTTCCTTTTGCAGCCCTCTAGGGCTTTCCAGGACTTTGTTACAGCCATTTTTGTGCCTAAAAGTTTGGGTCCCCATTGATTTCAATGGGGTTCGGTGTCCGTGCGATCGTTCGGGTTCCGTCCGGACCCGGACCCGGACTTTGTCCCAAAGTTCGGCCGGACCAGCAGAACCCGAACTTCCAGAGGTTCGCGCAACTCTATTTATAATGTGTTTTTGAGGCTTCAGTGGTGCTTCGATGAGCCTTCGGTGGTGCTTCAATGAGGCTTAGGTGGTGCTTCGATGAGGCTTCGGTCTTGCTTAATGAGGCTCTTTTGAAGCTTTGTTGAAACTTGGCTGATGCCCTATGTGTTTGTTGATATCTCACACCTGCAATTGCTCCAAAACAAAGCAAAGCTAAAGCTGAATTACAGCCTTTGAAAACCACAGGTGCTTCAAGCAAGCTTCAAACAAGCTTTGTCATAGACTTTTATGGACGGGTTGAAGAGGCTTTGTAGCATGGCTAAAGCTCCATGGGGTATAATTTTTGCTGCAAAGCTGAAGTGAAGCAAGGCCAATGCAAGGTGTAAACAAGACTGTAAGCTAATCATTTTATTTAGTGACAGGAGCTTTGACTGGCGTTAAGAGAGCTTTAACAAAGCGTGTCTGATGCCTTGTTTTGAAGCAAGTGTAAACAAGCCCAAATGGTATGTGTGAGCCATAGACAAAAACTTTTAGTTCAGTAAATGTAAAAAGAAGGTTTTTATATTATGAAGGGAAAGGAATAGTGTTGGAGCAGCAGAATCATGGTTTTCTTCCGAAGTCACAGTTGACTCACCATTCTTTTTATAACTTAATGGGCAAGTTATTGTCACATCATGCTTTCTCTTGAATTAAAGAATATACTGCTTTAAGTTGCCATCATGACAGCAATGGGTAGACTAGAGTCTCTTTTAAACTTCTAATGGATCCCATAACATATAGTTAGAATTTTGCAGTAACATACAGCCAAGGGAGATCTCAGTTCTTACTCCAATTTGAGCTTAGGTCCAATTTCTAGGGCCCTGAGTCTTTCCGCTAAGCCACTAAAAATAATTAGAGGCGTGCAGACAAGACATTCATTATTTATGTATTTTACTGTAATAATTCACCACTATCAGTTCTTTAATTAAATATTATTTTTTAAAACAGTGTTGCTTTCAGCTGTAAGTTCAGTTTCTTGGAAAATTTTCTAAATATAGTTTCATGTTGTGCTATACTAATATTACTGCATGCAAATGTGACCTTTCAGGGCCATTTAATATACTGTATCTAATATTGCTGAAAACCAAAAGTGGTTTGTAAAATCGCTATCTAATATTAGTCTGAATTATGCATGACAGCTCATTTTACTGTAGCTAATAATTTTAACAAAAAGAAAGCGTGTGTTCCCCTTTATTTTTACATTTCCTGGTTGTATAGTTAATTTAATTGCCTTCTTCACCATTTTGTACAGAGTATTATATTAGAGAAGAATATTCCGCACTGCTAGAGTTATTTCAACAATGGTTGCTGTTCTGATTAATGTTCCATATTGTTAGTGCTATCCTCATGTTATTCTAGTGTATGAATAGGAAAATAGATATCAAGAAATAGTGGAATAAGTGAGCGCTAGTCATATATCAAATGAGCAGCAGTCACTCATAAAGGTGAACATACAACTTACAATGAGCAATCTAATAACAACAGAAGTGCAGCGCTAACAGGTGTTAAGTGAAATGTCCATATATAAAATGAAAGAATGAAAATATTCCCAAATGTATTAATCCTATTAGGCAAAAAAGTTTTGCTAGGTTCCAAAAATCCACTGTGACAGTGTGGTGTGCCAAAACACTCACCAGAGAGTGAAGATAAAACAGCATAAAATCATAACCTTGAAAATCCAAAGTGTTACACAGTGGTACTTAGTTGTGCTATCCCTTCACCATTCTATGCACTCACCAGAAATCACGCCATAAAGAACCTTGTATCAATATCCTGGAGCTTGGTATCATCTTATTCAGAGTGGTAGATAACCGTGGGAAAACCTCATGGAAAACCAGCACTGTGCAAAATAAAGCTCACGCAAGGAAGCACAAGTAATGGTTATATAGTGTAGTATTTATTAAAATCAAATTGCTGCATCATAAGAACAAATAATGGCCAAAAAAAACGGAGTGGCTGGTCCCTTGAGAACGTGCTTGCGCACGAAATGCAGCGGGAGGGGCCTACAAACTGATGCTATTTATATAAGGCTCTTTATGGCTTGATTTCTGGTGAGTACATAGAATGGTGAAGGGATACCAAAAGAGCACCGTGTAACACTTTGGATTTTCAAGCCTATGATTTTATGCTGTGTTATCTTCACTTTCTGGGGAGTGTTTTGGCACGCCACACTGTCACAGTAGATTTTTGGAACCTAGCAAAGACTTTTTTGTCTAATAGGATTGATACACGTGGGACTATTTTCATTCTTTAATTTTATATATGGACATTTCACTTAATACCTTTTAGCGTTGCACTTCCATTGTTATTAAATATCAAGAAAGCTTTCTTTTTCTTTTTGCTTACAAACCTGTTCACAAATTGTAAAATTTAAAATATCAAAATTTAACACTAGGGGCAATATTTCTAAAACCATAGATTTGACATTCACCAAAGATTTACTACAGGTAAATAATATTGGTATGTGTGTTACTGGGGTGGTTTAACCACCTATAAAGGTTTGGTAAATGTCACATTCACTACTTTATAAATACATCATGTTATAGACCTGTGACCAGACTATGGACATTCAAGTATTTTGTTAATATTCTCAACATGCACTGAATAATCTTTAAAACAAGCCATCACCGACACAATCCTCAAAATTTGTAGCAGAAGCAAAAGGAAATTTCTCTTACTGTTTCAGTTTAACCCTTTCCAACAGTGACTTAGCATCCTTCCACTCTTCTAATTCTGATAATGTACATACAGAATAGGTGCTCTTGGAGGAAGGAGTAGGGAAAGACGAACTGCTGAGTGAACTTGAATTAGTACTTCTACTCTAAACTTTGAGAATAGAGTTGAGCGAACACCTGGATGTCCGGGTTCAGTGGGTTGGGCCGAACTTCGGAAAAAAAGTCCGGGTTCGGTACCAAACTTGACCCGAACTTTATCCCGAACCCCATTGAAGTCAATGGGGACCCAAATTTTTTGGCACAAAAATGACTGTAAAAAAGTCCTGGAAAGTGCTAGAGGGCTGCAAAAGGAAATAAAATGATTTTAGAACAATAATCTGTCCCTTACAGCAACAGCAGGAACCTGACCCTATAGGAGTAGGTGATGATTTTAGAACAATAATCTGTCCCTTACAGCAACAGCAGGAACCTGACCCTATAGAACTAGAAGATGATTTTAGAACAATAATCTGTCCCTCTAAGCAGTAGACTCTACCTAGTCCAGTCAGATCGTTCTGTAATGCAGGATGAGATGTTATTAGGTCTGCAATCTGTCCCTAAAAGCAGTAGTAGTAGTAATATCTATCTAGTCCACAATCAGATTAGTAGGCATGGCTGTGATGGCTTCTAAGGGCAAACCAGTGAAACGCTTGTTGATTGGCTGCCCTGCAGCTATTCAACATGCATGATCAAATACCCGAACCCAGAACCCAGAACCCGAACCCAAACTTTTTTTCAAATGTCCGGGTTCGGGTCCGGGTCACGGACATCCCAAAGTTTACAGTTCTAGTTCGCTCAACTCTATTTGAGAATAAAGTGCCTAAGAGTGCCTGCCGCTAAAAAAGGTCAATAAAGACTTGCTTTAAAGGTCATTCATTGCTTGGTAAGAATATGGTAAGAATATGTGAATAATGGAATGTCCACAGCCTAGACATAATGGGCATTCTGGAAACTGCAGTTATACTACTTTACATTCTTAGCTTGCCCCCTCAAATTTCCCTGTAAATTATGCACTGGCTTAAAGCCTAATTAAAACCTTAGTGTACATTAGCTAAATATATTTCAGGTGCATTAAAATAAGGTGCCTAATATCTTACAGTTAGGTTTCTTCTTAAAGTAGCCACAGCCTGAGTAGAAAATCCTGCTCCCTGCCAGCAGCAGTCATCTCAGGGATCCAACACGCCCCTTACTGAGTCAGACCTATATTGCGTCTAAGTCCATGTTCCCTGCTGATTGAAAATATCTGACTCTAACCCAGTGGAGGGTTTGTTGGACCTCTGTAATGAATCCACTGCTTTATTACAGCCCAAAGAAGTATAATATTATAAATATGTATTTAACTAAATGCATTGTTATGGAGAATTATGGAAAAAGGCACATTATCTATTTATAAAACTATATCAGCCTGGTAATCCATCCTTGCGGTTCCATGTAGACCTTTACCACTTCACCACTTCTGTGAGGCAGTGTACATTGTTCTAGAGCTATGACACTTAGTGATACATTTCCACATACTGTATATTTCTAATCCATTAAAATATGTCTAAAGGGGGGCGTGGCTTGCTGACATCATGGATGGCCACCTGATTCAACAGATTGACACAATACCAAGCAAATAGCAACACTACACCGCTCCAAACAGGGAAAAAAACCCAGCCTACTCCCTAAGGCATCGGGCTACCTCGGGACACAATGTCCAAATGGAGGAAGCAGATCAAGCTTCCACAAAAGCTGATGAACTTCTTCCCATCAGCATTCTCTCCCTATGTAGCAACGAACAGTGAGTACTCGCCTCCCTGCTCTCCCTCCTCAGCCAGCCCAGTCAAATCAAAGCCCAGAAGAGACGTGGGAGCCCCAGTGCAGGCATATACCTCCTCAATAGTCCTACCTCCTCCTAATCCACAGCACCCATCAGCCATAGATGCCTTCCCTGTCTCTGACCAGCCTATCTCAGAACAGACCATGAAGAGCATGCTGATCTCCCTAAGGCAAATGCTATATACATAGCTCTCTGCCACAGTGTCCTCTTTGGCCAATGTAGTGCAGCAACATGACCAACGCCTACAACATGTGGAGTTGAAGATGTCTGAACTTTTCACTGCACATAATGATCTCATAGACGTGTGCACAGAACATGAAGATGACATGCAACTAATTAAATGCAAATTGGTGGTCCTAGAGGACCGGTCTCGTTGGAACAATATAAAGTCCCGTAATGTCCCTGAATAAGTACAGCAACCCAAACTGGTGCACTATTTGTAGTCTCTGATGCGCAAACTGGTACCAGACTTGACAAACAGAGATCTGGGAATTGAGAGAGCTCATAGACTGCCGAAACCGCCTCCACTGCCCACAGAAAAGTCGAGAGACATGCTGGCTTACATCCACTCTTACAACATAAAAGAGAAGGGGATGATTGCAGCTAAACACACCCCAAACCTGCCGGATCCCTTCACTGCAGTTGTCCTATATGCAGATCTCTCCAAAGCTACAATGGACAAGCGTGGACAACTGACTACCATTACGAAGGCACTTCAAAATCATCACATAACCTACAAATGGGGATTTCCCACCAAGTTGCTGATCACGCACCAAGGTAAAACACACATGGTTAGGACACTTTTTAGTGGCCCCCAACTACTGCATTCCTGGCGTACTCCCAGAGGAAGCTCCAGCACGCACTACCCCTCCTTCCTCCCAAATGGAGGATGAATGGTCCCTCCAAGATGCCTGACCAACCCTGTTCATCCTACAACCCTCGACCCGCTGTTAAGTCAGGTTAAGCGGATTTCCCTCTTTTGCTAAAAGCCTTACCTTTGCTCTTCTGGCTCTGACATTACCAGACACCATTAGAGGATTCCCCCCTATGGAGTTTGTTAGCAGTTATTCTGCACATTGAACCCGTTTTGAACACAGATTCCCTTTTTTACACCTCCTACCCTTGGTTCTAGACCAGCACCAGACCCTTGGTGTGGTTCCTTCTTCCTTTCTTCTTTCTAGCGGTCAAACTTAGAACATACATCACTTGCAGCCCTGTACCAGTGGTTCACCACTAAAGGCCTGCATTGACTGCAACACCATGCCTTTCAAGCTACTATCTTTAAATGCCAAAAGGCTAAATAGACCCCCAAAAATGTCTACTCTACAAAAAGAAGCAACCAAACAGTAACCTGATATTATCTTTGTGCAGGAAATGCACTTTGCCTTATCCAAAACCCCAACATTCAGACTTAAAGGCTACGACCAAGTTTTCCTCGCATCTGGTCCTAAGAAAAAAAATGGTGTCCTAACGGCGGTTAGAGACACACTCCAGTTCCAGCACCACCTCCCGTATGCTGACCCACAAGGCTGTTACCTACTGTTAGTATGTACCATTGTTCAAACCACCCATACCTTGGTTAATGTGTATGGCCGCAATACCAGTCAACTTCGCTTTTACAAGCGCCTGACCAAGAAGATTGAAAACCTAAAGCAGGGTAACATCATAATAGATGGCAACTTCAATATTGTTAGTGACCCAGATATGGATGCCTCTGCGAAACATTCCCGCAGTCGACCTTCCCTGAATCCCTTTCTCCAAGCTTCTGATCTCTTTGATGTATGGAGATTTCAGCATGGGTCGGAACGTGGCTACACCTACTTTTCCTCTGCCCATCTATCCTACTCGTGCATTGATTTTTCATAGTCGATAAATGGACTCTCCAGAACATGGTTCACTCAGACAAAGGCCTAATTACGTGGTCTGACCACATCCCTGTTTCCATAACCCTGGGAGATCAACGACCAGGCCCGCCAAGACTCTGGCGTCTTGACCCCTCTCTATTGTCTGATACCATGTTTCAACAAGAGATTGAGTCTGAACACCAATCTTTCTACGAACTGAATGATTTGCATGACATTGATAGGTTAATGCTTTGGTCAACTTACAAAGCATATATTCGGGGGATCTTTATTAAATTGAGTAACAGAATTGGACGCCAAAGGACAAAGCAGATTTATGAGGTCGCTCTCCAAATTACTCACCTAGAAAATCAAAATAAAATTGCCCCCTCTCATACACTGGCCACTAAACCACTAGAGCTGGGGCAAAATCTACGCTCCCTCCTCCTATATAAATATTAATGTAACCTTGTTCATTCTAAAGCTAACTTCTACACCCTGGGCAACAAGGCAGGAGCACTTTTGGCTAGACAATTGAAAGCTCAATGCTTCAGAGCCAAAATTACTTCATTGCTCCATCCCACCTCAAAATGACCCCTAACTAATCCACAAGATATAGCCAACGCATTTAGCGACTACTATGCATCTTTGTACAACCTCAAAAATTACCCTCTCACTCCACTGATGCCATTATTCATGACTTTTTAGCCTCTACTAGCCTGCCCTCAATCTCTGTAGCTCAATCAGAATCCCTCTCCTGACCATTCACAACAGATAAAATCCTCAGTGCGATTAAAAAATTACCTCTAGTCACCAGGAGAAGACAGGTTCTCAAACGCATTCTACAAAATGCCATTTTGGCTCCTAAATTGACAGACCTCTTCAATACTGTTGGGTCCTCAGATTCCTTACCAACTGACATGCTATGCTCTATAATATCAACTATCCCTAAATCTGAAAAAGACCCCATCTCAACCTCGAACTACAGAACAAATTTCCCTCCTAAACACTGACATCAAGTTACTAGCCAATGTAATTGCCAATAGCCTGATGGAGAAAACATGGAATGACAAAAAGTGAAAAATATATACATATAAAAAATATAGGGATATAATCAACACCAACACAAACTGTAAGATGTAAAATTTGAAATATAAAACAAATACAACCCCCCCCCGAGAACCCCACACCCTTACTTGGTAAATAGGTGGAACCTAAATCCAAAGCATGGAAAGTAATCAAAAAGTAGTACTCCTATGGAGTCCCACCACTGAGATGTTTCCAGAGCTAACTACCATCTGGGATTTGTCCACCTGCTTTGATGACAGTGAACATGCTTGTTACTTCCATTTAGTTTCCCTGCTATACACTATGATCCTATAGTTCACATTTTACATCTTACAGTTTGTGTTGTGCTGATTATATCCTTTTATTTTTCATATGTATATATTTTTTACTTTTTGTCATTCCATGTTTACTTTCTCCCTCTGAACCCACCTCCGGACAGCCTGTGGACGTTCTTTTGATTACGTTTTGATTATTTTCCATGCTTTGGATTTAGGTTCCGTCTATTCGCCATTTAAGGGTATGGAGTTCTCAGGCGGTGATTTTCCCACTATATAAATGTGTATTTTCTATTTGTATTTTAAGCTGTGATCAAGACGGTCATTCACGGAACCTTATGCACAGCATATTAATAAAGCATCACTGCAAGGACTTTGGAAATGCCGCCCTTTGAAAGCTATGTAGTTCTCCACAGCATAAGACATAGATAAAATCATGAACCATTGTTATATACAGGGAAACATACAACTCCTGTTGCAAATCCTCCAGGCAGGTGGTTCCGCACAGCATGACGTCATCACTGCCCACAAACTCCACTTTATTCTGATTACAGGGACACAAACAAGAGAACAACCCTTGCAAGAATGAACACTGCAAACTGTGCAACCACATAAATACAGTAAAAAGTGTCATAAACAAAAAAAGGAACCGTTAGTATTGCAGAATCATCAAACTGTATATCCAGAGACATTGTGCACTTTATTTAATGTAACAAGTGCAACTAGGAAGGTCAGAAATGGATTGGAAATTACAAAAAGAATCAATCTACATAGGCACACTATAAAATAACACAAGGAAGAAGACTGCTGAACATTCGTAGGATTTTTAAAAAATACTCAGGAAATGAAAATTTTTGAACTATGAGTGATATTTCTGTTTGATACAAGAGATAATGGACTGAATCTGCACCTTAGTTTTCTAAATCACTATCAAATGGTTTTATTACCATTCTCACCTTCGTGCCTTTCCCCCTCATTTTACATCCCCCAGCTTTGCTCCTTATCTTACCAAGTTTCTTAATTTTATCACCCAGAGATTGTTGCCTTGCAGATTTCCTCCTAACATGTTGCCAAACCTATTTGTATCAGTACTGTTTGGACCGTAGAAGAAGAGGATAGGCATTGAAAGCTTGTCCAGAAAATAAATGTAACTGTTAATGTAAGATGTAACTGTTAATGCAAATAAAAAAATATTACAATAGTTTCTCAACTGTGTTAAGAGCAATCAAGAATTTTGGTTTTGTGTCCTGGCAAAATCAGGTTGAGTAACCCCTTGATATCACTGAGTGATTTTGGTATACAGTATATTGCCATTGACTGGTGTTTTGTTCATTTTTGTTTTGGTATTGGAACATATAATCTTCAAAACAGATTATTGTTGGATTTTGTCCACTTTTTAATGTGGTTGAGCTTAATTGCACACTTAAAGGTAAGAGGATCAAACTCTGCACTCTAAGAAAATTAGCCCAGGTATAGAGAAGAGTAAGAGCTGTTTCAGCCCAACTCCTCCAAGGCTACAAACCACGGCACATTTTGCCCCACCCGCAGGGCTAGTCATAGCTCTGCCACCCAGAAGCAATGTGAGTCACCGGACTATTACAGGATGACAGCTTAGAGTGGCGCTCACAGTTCATTTGGTTCATGAGTTTAATTGCAGTTTCGAAAAAGTTCCAAAGGACAATTACAGTCTCTAAAAAGTACCAAGGCCAATTGTGCTTTAGTATTGTTCAAATAAAACAGTGGCAGAACTACCAGGGTTGCAACAGTGACTGGGCCCTGGAATTCTGCCCATGTGGGAGGGGCTCAAAAACCCGGAATGTGGCTTTAAGGCTGCTGGCTGCAGCTATGAGCCGAGAGTTTCTAATACACTCTCTGTCACACTGCCCAGACCCCGCACTGACAGCCCGCCCCCCCTCGCATGGACAGGAGAGGAAAGAAATAGGGAGAGCACGATCTTCTCCTCCTCCTTCTGTGTGTGCCCATGGCCCCATCCATATTCCAATCCCCAGCAGCTCTGTGCTTCACAAAGAGAAACTCCAGCAGCCTGCAGGTAGATAGTGGAGGAAAGGCCAGCTTGTACTATGGATGCTGCAACCCTCCACAGGGGATCCACATATCTCCAGGACAGCCAACCGCTTGCTTCCTAATGAAATATCTCAGTGATTGAAAACAAAGCAGCACACAGGTGAGTCGGTCATTGAGGGGGCTGAAGAGAGAGTGTGTTGTCACCTCCAGAGCCCCTCTACCAACACAGCAGGCCACTGGAGTTTCCCTGGTGTGGTGCACTAGTAAGCTTTGTTTGCTGACACTCCAGGGCCCAAGCCTACATCTATGGTGAGTGAAGTGTCCCCCCTTCCTTTCTTATCTCGCCAGCCTCTGACTTGTGTAAGGGAGAGCTTTGTGGACTATAATGTAAAGTGGGACTCTGATGTAAGTAGGTGCTTTGGTGAGCAGAGACCCCATTACATTAGGATTCCAAGAGCACCCCTTACATCAGAGTTCCCTTTACATTACAATCCACAGAGTTCCCCCTTAGGGCCCTTTCACATGGGTGGACTCTGCCAAGGGAATCTGCCTGCTCAGTGGGGGACCTCTCTGCTGATCCCCACTGAGCAGGCGGATGACAGATCTGTGTCTGCTCCATTTGTGCAGAGTGGACACAGACACAACCCACTGTTCTCTATGGACCAGTCTGACTGTCATCAAATCTGCTAGATGGATGGGGAATGGATCCCCATCCATCTGTTTTCATTGGAAAGGATGCAGGCAGGTGTAAATGGACATATTTGTTTACATCTGCCTCCCCATACAGAACAATGGGTGGTCCGATCAGTTCACATGTGTAAAAGATGCCAGGAGGGGGTCCAGCTGCAGGACCATAATCAAGGGCCCCACGATGGAAGAAAAGGACCCCAGGATCATTGGAAAGGGCCCCACGACCAGAGGTCAGGGGGCCCTTCATGGTTCCTTGCATCGGGGCCCTGAAGGTTCTAGTTATGCCTCTGAAATACAAAATATATACCTGAGGCTAAAAAAGAACAGAATAATGAGAGATAGGAATCAAATTCAACATTATTCCTTATAGTTTATTTAAAGGATATTCACAAACCCGTCAATCATTTGTAACAGGAGTCATTAAGTAACAAAGCACTATTGTGGGATTTGGTAAAACAGCAGTGAAAGAGACAGCTTTCAACTAGGAAAGCCTCTGCTGCCCTTGAAGCTCGTGCCTAATTTCCATTTTCAGTATCAGTGAAAACACAAAAATAGAACATTTAATTAAATGCCTGGGCCGGGTATATAGTTAAATTAGTTGTCTAGAAAAAAGTTATTTTTTCAGAATTAACAGCACTATATATGTAAAAAAAGCACTGTGCAAAAATAGAAACTTAGATGCGCAAATCTTTTAAAGAACAGCAAAGTATGAACCCTTCTGTTAAATGGAAATCCAAAAAAGGAATAGATACATATTTTTAAAAACTAAATAGCAACTAATTGTCACTGATATGAAACAGATTTGGATTCCAGTTTAACCACTTCAATACTGGGCACTTTCACCCCCTTCCTTCCCAGACCAATTTTCAGCTTTCTGTGCTCTCGCACTTTCAATGAGAATTGCACAGTCATGCTACCACTGTACCCAAATAAAATTATTATCATTTTGTTCACACAAATATAGCTTTCTTTTGGTGGTATTTAATAACCACTCTGTTTTTTATTTTTTCCGATATAAGCAAAAAAAGAGCAAAAACTTTGAAAAAAAAAAACATTTTCTACTTTCTTTTTTAAAATAAATTCAATAAAATCAAATTTTGTCATAATTTTATGCTAAAATGTATTCTGCTACATGTCTTTGGTAAAAAAAAAAATCTGAATAAGTGTATAATAATTGGTTTGTGTGATCACGGACAGATGTACGCAGATAATCATGTACAGATGTGCGCAGATGATCACAGTTTGAAGGAAGGAAAGAAAAACATGACTGCTCCATTAACACGTTCAGTGTTGATGGGGGAATCCCTTCCGCTGCGCTATTGTATTCTGACAGCAGAAGGTTTCCCAGCCATTAGAATACAATGATCACTGTTGGCAGCTGTAACCGACGGCAGTAATTGTACAAAAAAAGGAAAATGATCAACAACCAGTTTGCCCATGGATGGATTTAAATTTGGCCGGTTTCTGCTATACTGGCTGAATTTTGATCTGTTTATGGCCAACTTAAGGAAATTAAGTAGCTGTACATCTACTAACAACTGCCATAAAAGCAGAGGAAGGATGAACTTGATCACCCTTATCAACATATCTCTTGGGGTGGTAAGAGTGTGCACTCTGAGCATGATAGGAACCAGGTATGACATGGTCAATGACAGGGCCCAAGAGGCTTCTACCCTTGAAGAGAGAAAATATAATGCTTCCTAAAATCATTATCAGCTTTTTAGTTTCAATGGTTTTTATTAGGTTTACAAGAAGGTTACAGAGCAAAAAGAAAAAAAGAGTGCAATCGAACAAGGAGTGTACAGAAGAAAGTGGCAGTTTGTTCTATTGTACATCAATACGCTCATATTACATTAATTCAAAGGTGCATTTGGGCTTGGGTGCTAAGCCATGGTCCCAAAATGAAGACGCAGTCATCAACCTCCGTACTTTGATACCCCAGTTGAGAACTAAACTGTATCTAGAGTAAGGAGTTCAAACGCCCTTGTGAGTTGCATCTTTCCAGTAGTTTAAATGGTAATTTACAATTATAACAAACCTACCATATGTTCCAAATGGAAGCACAAAATGAGAAGAGGACAGGAAGAAAAGAACAAACAAGGAAAATATACAGGTTTACAGTCGGGCCAGAGTATTCCCAAAGTAAAGGAATCAATGCTTGTTGCAATCATACTAAGTTGTGTCTATGATACCATATAAGCCAGGGTTGCCAACTGGTTAGACAAGAGTCGAGTGAGGAGGCATACATAATTTCATATGTCCCATGTAAATGTATCGTCTGGATAACTTCTACCTTCCCTGGGATTCTTTCTTGTTTCCAGTATCTAAGTATAATTAGTCTAGTTGCTAGTAATATGTGGGAAACTGTATTTCTAAAAGATGGGTGTAGGTCTGGTATGTCTAGAGATAGTATTGCCATCTCTGACATCAGTTTTTTGTCGAAACCAGTAATATCTTCTATAATTCTGCTTATATGGGTCCAAAGTGGGAGTAGCTTCGAGCAGGACCATAATGTATATATTAATGTGCCTGGCAAGCCACAACCTCTCCAGCATGTGGCAGGATAGGTGGGAGAGATTTTTGCCCATCTATGTGGTGTCAGATACCATCGTAAGAGAATCTTCTGATGGAGTTACCATAGATTAACACACCTAGTGGATGTGTAGATCATATTTAAAGTTTTTTTCCAGTGATCTATAGTATATTCTTTCCTGATCTCTCGTTCCCAGGCTAGCAATTGAGGGAGTTTTTAGATATATGTCTTTTTCATGTAAAGATAAATATATGGTTGAGATCTCCCCTTTGAGGTTGGAAGAGTGTTGGTAATAGGTGGCTAATTTTTTGGGTAATTGGGGTTGTAAGTGGGTATTCTTCTGTAAGAGGTGTGTTATCTAAACCTCTCAGTGGCGGGGAGTTGGAGTTCGTGTTGTAACCTGTTGATTGGTTTGAGTGTGTTATTTGTTATTATATCCTCCAGGCGATCTCCCAAGATTTCAGAAGTGTAATTCCCTTTTCCAGGGAATTTACCACATATTCTTTCCCTTCTTTGGTTATCACTAATTTAGTCGGGAACCCCCATTTATATTGAAGGTTGTGGTTCCGTAGAGCTTTTGTAATGGTGGAGAGGTTCCGTCTTTTCTGTAAGGTATATTGGGAGAAGTCGGCATAGAATTTGAGATCAGAGTAAGGGTCAGGGAGATGCATTTGCTTCCTAGAGAGAGACATCAGATGTTCTTTGGCATGGTAAAATGCAGTCTTAAGATAACATCTCTAGGGACGTTGTCAGGGAGGAAGGCAGGCTTTGGCAGATGATGGATCCTGTCGATTGTCATTTCAAGTGGAGTCAGGTCTGGTGCAATTGTGCCAAATAGCTGGGTGACATATTTGGACAGGTCCTGTTGGTGGATAGATTCAGGAATCCCCCTGATCTTGACATTGTTCCTTCTGGACCTGTCCTCTATGTCAGCCATTTTGGCTTTAATGGCGTCCATTTCTTCATCCTGATTGCTAGTGGCATCTATCAGGTCACTTATTGTTGTAGCGTATCCCCCCATTTTATGCTCAACATGATCCACCCTGGCCATTACATCTTGGAGCTTCTTAGTGAAACTAGCATCTCCTTTAGTACTGTGTCCAGGACAGGCTTATCAGCCGTGGGGAATAGGTCTATAGAGTCTGGGAGATCCCTAGTGTCATCCCCTGAGTCCTGGGAGCTGCTTACCTCATGTCCAGGATCCACGGTATCCGGCCTGAATCTGGATTTTTCTGGGCTCCCTGCTGATAGTGTGGCCGGTGGGGAGTCTTGATTTTTGGGTGGGCTGCCTCTTTTTTGAGTGGCCCCCTCTTACTGTGCTGGGATGCAAAGCAGTGCTCTGGTGTAGAGATCGCGGTGGCGCCGGCGCCATCTTGCCTCGGGCCTGTATTGAAGAAGGTTGTCAGCTTCTTCGGGCGGTCCCGGTCTTTTTTTTTGCCCAGCATGTCGGCCGGTTGTCACTCGGTACCCTGCAGTGTAGAATGCCACAGGGTGATGCTTTTTTAGCCACTGGTCAGGTTGCTGAAGGCCGCTGATGTCCGCTAGCTCTGGAGCTCGGCACTCACACGTCCATCCGGGTCTCTGGCTAGCTCATCATCAGCTTTTTAGGTATTAATTTAAAGTACTTTACGTTAGTGAATGGACATTAAGCCCACGTAAAAGGAAAGCTTAGTAGCTTGCAGGAGACCATCATGATAGGCTTTTATACATTCCAAAAGTTCCAGGTATGTAGGCCTACCCTGGAGATGGAATCTCTTTTACTGTATAAGAATTAATCCACTCAAACATGAATTAACAAATTTGAGGGAATGTCAATATAGAACAAACAGTTGTACCAGACTGATACCTTAGCAGAGAGTCTAAATGAAAATTTGTGAAATCCTTAAATGTAAGAACATAATCAACCATTTTTGTGGTATGTTTGTTAAGGCAGATAATTTACAGTGGATAGAGACCATTTGTATTTAAATTATCTTGGAAAGGCAAAACATTCATTCACATTATTAGAAAAGTCCCTATGAATCCACTGGTTGGTTCCAGTCCCCATAAGGCCCCATGCACACTGAACATTTTGTTCAGCTGCTCCTAGGGGTGTCTGGCATTTTTTTCTGCAGCTAAATGCCTCTGCGTTTTAGCTTATGTGTCCATGCACCCATAGGTGTTAGGCGGTGTTTAGAACCAGAAGTGTTTACAGGCAGTAATGAAAAACCCCACATGTAAAAGCATCTAAACAAGCGTTAAGGCTAGGCACATTCAGTGCTTGAGCATTAATTCCTTTTAAAGGCCAGAATAGCTTATTATTCTAGCCAATGAAATTAATTAATGCCCAAATGCTTGATGAGGCTAAACGCACCTAAACACATTACACACTTTTTCAAACATCAAGCATTTTTTTCTCAAGGATCAAGGATTTCCTCAAGAAAAATCAAGGATTTTTCCAAAATCCCCTGATTACAGGGTAGAAGCATCATCTAAAGCTGCGGCGTGTTGGACTTGCTTAAAATTAGGCTCTTACAAAAAAGGATATGAAAACCCTGAATTTGAATCAGAGATAGTAATAGGAACCTTTAAATAGGAGCACACTAAAGGATGGGAGTACAGTAGAGGGTTTGGATGTAGTGCATTTTTGCATTAAAGGGTAAAAAAAAAAATTATTCAATAAATATGCAATAATGCCATTAAGTATTATTTTAGAAATGCCAAAAGACACTCAAGCCCTAAAGCATTTGTAGTATAATATGATAATTTAATATTATCATAAACAAGCATATACAAACGTGTGTTGCTTAGTGACAAAGACAAATATTACAAAATCGATCAAACATATCAAATAACTCTCAATCACCTGCATGATGGGTTTTGATAATCAATAGAGAAGATATCCTGATATGCAGTAATAATTTGCTTGTGTATGTCTGTATAAGCAGCTTTAATTAGTAAAATGGAGAGTGAGATCTTAAGTACATGTATACATGGCAGCTGACGGGAAGGCTTACACTGCTTGCTTCCTCTGTGGCTCTGACTAATGACTTCATCTATTGCAGAGTGCAGCAAAGTTAGTGGCCTGAGAAAGGAACTCAGTACTGGTGGGTTCCAATACCAAAAAAGGCAGTTGGAGACACGAGGGACCGTAGATGGAGGCATCTCCCAGTCAGCATACAAGGGCAGATCCCGTCGTTTGTTTGGGGATATAAAGAACCTGAAACGCGTCGGTCTCTTCTCCTTTTGCGTAGGACTGCGGAATGGTTTAAAGAACATATTCTCAAACTGGTGTTGGCCCACTGGCTGAAATGTTCTTATGGTTTTAACAGGATGTGACATCTATGTAGATATGAACAAGTCCTTTTGCTATTTCACATTTTTCATGTCCATTTATGTGCAATAAATGAAGAATATATTTTTTTATACAAATATGTGGTATTGATTTTTTCCTGCTCCACCACCTTTAAAGTCCCACCAATAGGGGTAATTCTTGTGCTAGCTAACATTTGGGGTTGGTGGTGGCACCAGGCTAGCATTGCTTGCTTGTGGAACTCCTTACCCAATACCAAAAAAGGCTGCTAAGTTAATCTGGGTACAATCGATCCAAATATTGGCCAGTTCAGCAGGAACAAGCCGACATTTAGACCAAGTGTACAGCTGTCCTTTCTAAGGATCAGCTTTTGTCAAAGGACATGCTGAAAAAATGGCATTCGATCAGCCAATGGGTGCGAGCGCTGATTAGTGTGTTCTGGTGGCAGGGAGAGTCCCTCTGTCAGAACACAAAGGCAAAGAGGGAGAGATTGCTATACTAACATTGCTTAGTTAGTACAGTGATCTTTCAGGTTTTTTTTGTTCAGCCCACTGGGTTGAACGAAAAAAAAAAAAATGTGTGTACCAGGCATAATACAAATTGATCTTAGCAAGCTATGTTAGCTAAATAAAATGCACATTTTATATATTTGTCAACATTTCCAAAATAATACATTTATAGAATCTTAAATTAACTATTACGTTTTGGGGGTTTTTTTTGTTTATTTTTACATAGGTTACTGGCCCACAAGGATCCTTAAAAGATGAAGCAAAGAGTTCTATTCAAAAAAGTGTCCGGGTTCATTCCGATGCTAAAAGGCAATTACATGACTTAAAAGGTACGAGTACAAAAAATGTACATATTTAAAAGTATACATTTAAAAATATTTAACAGTTTCATATTTATTTATATACCAAATATATTCTGGATACGCTATCTCAATTATGTTTCATAATGAAAGGGATTATTCAGAAATGATAATGAATGGCAGTTCCTACTTTGTATTGCTTATTCCAGACCAAGAAAAGCTACTGTTCAATATGGAATTCCAAAGACATTTCACATAAATACTCCACGCATAAACTCCTATCCAGTTTAGCTAACCACTACTATTTTCAGAACTATAGATGCTTTCAGGTTGTCAGTAACATAATCTACCACACTGCACTGTATTTTTGTGGTGATAGGGTGATTAGGTATTGTTTTCACCAATAGTCAGGAAATGATAGTGATCAGAAAAATGTCTGATATGAAAAAAAAAAAAAAGAAAAACACACCAGATCCATACTTCAATGCCTGATACCAGCATACTCCATATATGTCATTATGTCTGCATATACAGTACCTAAATACATACATATGTACACCTGTAGGGGTTCATGCACATTTTATATTTTTCTGTGCCTGAATAGCGGTACATACCACACAAAGCCTGCCATAGTGACTTACTCTTGTAAATGTCAATGCTTCTTTACATTGGCATTTACCTACACATATACATCTGAGGTATTTCCCAAATTAAAATGTTACACTTTGTAAAAGTGTCAGATGCACATAATCAGGCATACAGCCATTCACTTGTATGGCAGGCTGTATGCAGCACATGCAGCTCCCCAGGCATGGAAAAGTAGTGGGAGATTTATGCTAGGCATAAAAAATATGGATAATAGTCCACATGCATGAACCCTATCACTTGTATGATTTTATTACTAATTTAATGCTAATGTACAGTATACCCTAAAACAGCAGTAGTCCTTAGAATACCTGTTAATCATGTCCTTGTCACTTCCTATGAGCTGAAAAGAAGGCAAGAACAATTGTATCTTTCTTGTGTAAACCGATAATACCCTATATAACGATGTTAAGGAGATGACTCCAAACATGTCTACCTTGGTTCACCTTCATTACATGGTAATAGATGGCACTATTCGTTTACACAACAAAGATAACTTTGTTTTTGCCTTTTCAACTCACAGTAAGTAACAACAATGGCTCTCTCCATAGGTCTAGTGGAGAGATGAGTGTAGGCATGCAGGGACAGAAAGCGTGTCATTTTTAGGATTAGAAAGTGAAAATGAAGGAACAAAACCTTGAAAAAAGAGAACAAATTAAGCAACCACATCTAAAGACTGGTAAGCTGCAATATTTTTTTTGTTTAATAATTGTTTATTCAAGATTAACAAGGAGAGGTACATACAGATTAGACAGTATAGAGCAAAATACAGTGCACTTGTACCTATTAAAGGCAATTACAGACAAAAACATGGGTATTATCACCTTTAGGGCCGCAGTCTGTTATTTGTTAATAATTTGTTTTTTTTATAACGTCGAATGGTCAGAAATCTACACCAACGAATTAAACAAGAGAAAAAAGTTCCAAAACAAGGAAGTAAAAGTGAAAGATTAGGATTTTTACTGTGCGAAAGACAGGGACGTACGGATGTGAGTAGAGAGGTGATCTGGATACCTCTCTCGGTAACAA
>BLSH010197617.1:417001-428699 GCA_018402905.1 Glandirana rugosa
AGTATCACGATATCAGCAGCAGGAACCTATCCCTATAGCACTATGATGAGATGATTTTAGAACAATAATCTGTCCCTCACAGGAGCAGCAGGAACCTCTCCCTATAGCACTATGAGATGATTTTAGAACAATAATCTGTCCCTCACAGGAGCAGCAGGAACCTCTACATGTAGCACTATGATGAGATGGTTTTAGAACAATAATCTCTCCCTCAAATGAGCAGCAGGAACCTCTCCCTGTAGCAATATGATGAGATGATTTTATAACAATAATCTGTCCCTCACAGGAGCAGCATTAACCTCTCCCTCTAGCACTATGAGATGATTTTATAACAATAATCTGTCCCTCACAGGAGCAGCAGGAACCTCTACCTATAGCACTATGATGAAATGATTTTAGAACAATAATCTGTCCCTCACCGGAGCAGCAGGAACCTCTCTCTCTAACATTATGAGATGATTTTAGAATGATAATCTGTCACTCACAGGAGCAGCAGGAACCTCTACCTTTAGTACTATGATGAGATGGTTTTAGAACAATAATCTGTCCCTCACAGGAGCAGCAGGTACCTCTACCTTTAGTACTATGATGAGATGGTTTTAGAACAATAATCTGTCCCTCACAGGAGCAGCAGGAACCTCTCCCTATAGCACTATGAGGAGATGATTTTAGAACAATAATCTGAACCTCACAGGAGCAGCAGGAACCTCTACATGTAGCACTATGATGAGATGGTTTTAGAACAATAATCTCTCCCTCAAATGAGCAGCAGGAACCTCTCCCTGTAGCAATATGATGAGATGATTTTATAACAATAATCTGTCCCTCACAGGAGCAGCATTAACCTCTCCCTCTAGCACTATGAGATGATTTTCTAACAATAATCTGTCCCTCACAGGAGCAGCAGGAACCTCTACCTGTAGCACTATGGTGAAATGATTTTAGAATAATAATCTGTCCCTCACAGGAGCAGCAGGAACCTCTCCCTCTAGCACTATGAGATGATTTTAGAACAATAATATGTCCCTCACAGGAGCAGCAGGAACCTCTCCCTATAGCACTATGAGATGATTTTAGAACAATAATCTGTCTCTCACAGGAGCAGCAGGAACCTCTCCCTGTAGCACTATGATGAGATGGTTTTAGAACAATAATGTCTCCCTCACATGTGCAGCAGGAACCTCTCCCTGTAGCACTATAATTAAATGATTTTAGAACAATAATCTGTCCCTCACAGGAGCAGCAGGAACCTCTCCCTATAGCACTATGAGATGATTTTAGAACAATAATCTGTCCCTCACAGGAGCAGCAAGAACCTCTCCCTATAGCACTATGAGATGATTTTAGAACAATAATCTGTCCCTCACAGCACCATTAAACTGTACCTAGTCCAGTATCAGATGGTTTTAGAATGCTAAGCTTTCCCCTCACAGCACCACCAGGAATCTGTCTGTAATGCAGGATGAGATCATATTAGATCGGTGATCTATCCCTCACAGCTCCGGCAGCATGCTCTCCCTACACTAGCCTGAGACGATGTGACATGCGGTATACGTGACTCCAGCTCATATAGGGGCTGGATCAAATGATGCACTGGCCAATCACAGTCATGTCAATAGTAGGCATGGCTGTGATGGCTTCTAAGGGCAAACGAGTGAAACACTTGTTGATTGGCTGCCCTGCAGCTATTCAACAGGCGCCAAAAATAGTCTGGGTCACATGATGCACTGGCCAATCACAGCCATGCCATTAGTAGCCATGGCTGTGATGGCTTCTAAGGGCAAACAAGTGAAACGCTTGTTGATTGGCTGCCTTACAGCTATAGATAAGGCGCAAAAAATATCTGAATACCGAACCCGGACTTCTTTTCAAATGTCCGGTTACGGGGCACAGACACCCCAAAGTCCAGTACGAACCCGAACTTTACAGTCTGGGTTCACTCAACTCTACTAATCAAGCAATTATCGATTTGCAATGAAAATAAGTTGTCCACTAAAGTCTTTTCAGAAACCAACATTTCCAGGAGTACTCCAATGCAGTTCCTCCCGCCAGCCTGTGCATCATTACAATAGAAACGTGGTGGTCGATGGGAGCTATCCCTTTCCCCTTTTGGGGGGAGGGCAGGAGATAAAGAGTCCCAGCAATGTAAACTTCTGAAAAAGACTTTAGAGGATTCTAAAGACGGTCATACATAGATCGAAATGCAGCCAGTTCAGCAGGGACTGGCCGAATTTTAATCTTTTTTTGTGGAGGCTGGTTGTACAGAAGATGATCTACCAATCACTTCTGTACAACAAGCCTGTTGGTTTTTTTCTGAAACAATCAGTGCTGCTGACTATGGCAGGCAACATTTATCAGTGTGTTCTGATGGCGGGGAAGTCTCCCTACTGTCAGAACATAGCAGCACAGCGGGAGTGATTCCCCATCCACATATTCAAGGTTGTTTTGTTTTTCATTCAACCTGCTGGTTGAACAACAAATGATTAACGTATGGGCAGCTTTACTCTTCATTAGAGCTGTATTTAGACATTGGTAGGAGTGAGGATTTGCTTTATTCTTTGCAGGGCACCTTTTTTCATAAATATTTTATTCATTTTTAAGATTAGAAATTACAACATTGTATACACTTTATACAATAAATACAATTTTAAAGTATATAGGAATAAATTAACAATTAAAAAGAAATAGAAAAAAAGGAGGAAGGGGAAATGGGAGGGAAATATCAGAATGAGAAGGGTTGATCAATATATGCATAATAGTTTTTAAGAGTACATCACAAGTGCAAAAGGGATCCATCAAAATTTTGAGGAATGAAATATGTAACTCAGGAGGACCATACTTTCTCAAATTTGTGTAAATCATAACAAAGAATAGTAACAAGTTTTTGTTAGACATGTACCAATGCATGTTATTTTTAACTGATGAGGAATCTGGTGTAGAGGACAACCAACATTTGTTTGGCAGCAGTGAATAAGAATGTTAAGAGGCAGAATTATTTGTGAATTTTTTTGGTTTAGATTCTAGTGGGTTCTTGGAAAGCTGTTTTCCAAACATGGTAAAATAAATTTGGTATATGTCAGTCAAAAATGACTTTATTCTAGGACTATCCCACCATATATGTAAGAGGGTACCAGAACTCATGCAACCTCTAAAGCATTTATCAGAGATTGTTGATTTAAGTTGGCTAAATGATGGGGAACTAAATACCATCTTATTAGTAATTTATAGCTGGATTCTACTGCTGTCCCACTGTTCTGTCAACATTGTTGATAGAACAGTGGGACATAGTGTACCAGATTGTTTCCAATCTTTTTCTGCTATAGGTTCACCAAGATCACTTTCCCATGTAGTCATGTATGAATGAGGTAGAGGTGCCTGTTTTTCAAGTATAGATGAATATATCATTGAGAGAAGCTCTTTAATAGTAGGATCATGTTTACGTAAGTGTTCCAAAATAGTAAGGATTTTTATACCTGAAGATGATCCTAGAGTTTGGATTACAAAATGTTTAATTTGAAGGTATCTAAAAATGTCTTGATGAGGAAAGTTGTGCATTTGTTTTATGGAGAAAAGACTCTTTCTTTAGTGGAAGATATCAGATCATAGATTTAATAAATATTTAAAGAAGTCCACCATTTAAATTGGAGGGTTTCCTGAAATTCCTGTAAAAACATTGGGTTACGTACAGCTGGTAATAGGGGAGCATAAGAGGACATAAGGTTTCCTTTAATTTTGTATGAATTCCATATCAATAAGATATGTTTGATAATGGGGTTATCAATAGATTTCCAATGTTTTTTTTAGGAATCCAAAGAATAGTATCATTGGATATATGGTCTAGCTGTGAGGCTTCTATGGATATCCACAGAGGAGGGTCTGAATAGTTATGATAACCTGTAAGTCATGCAATTTGAGCTGCTGAGTAATATGCAGAAATGTTTGTAAACAGCCAGACCTCCAAGTAATTTAGGTAAAAATAAAACATTTTGATTGATGATATGCATCCCAACCACAAAATTTGAAATGTTTTCCATGTTTCAAGAAGGGATTTTAAATAAGGTATAATGGAAGCATAATTGGCTTTATGAAGGGAATTGTAAGAGGAGGAAAGTTTAATACCTAAATAAGATGCAGTCAGCCTTTTTTATGCACTTTGACTTTAGTGACAGAATTTCTTTAAGAGTTAGGATATTTTGCAACCTGGAGAATAGCCAGCGTTTTCACGATATAAAGATTACTCTTGATCAGGTCTTATTTAATTTATTGCAGCTATTAAAAAGTTAAAATGAGCAATCCTCAAATATCTGAAAATCAAATTAATAGAAAACATACATTGTATAAAAGCTAAGAATGCAAAAGATGTATGTTGCTGATGGAGTCTGATAGTTTTGCCTTTTTAATTTATATGTAAATGTCATCTTAGTTTGACTAGAATCCACACTCAAACAATTGATTTTCAAAGAGTCACAGGACAGATGCTGTGGAAGTTCAACTGTGGAAGATTATATTATTTAAAATGCTAATTGAAAACGTCTTTGGTGTCTACAACTATGCCAGAGCAGTAGCAGCTTCCATTTCCTATCACCTCAAAGTCACAGTGTAAGGCGGGCCATAAATGGTTTGAATCTCGGCCGGTTCAGCAGGAACTGGCTGAGATTCGAACCGTGTGTGGGTGGGCTGAATGTACAACTAGACTGCCAGATTCACTTTCAATTATTGCTAGTGGTCACTAATAATCAGGGACGGCCTGTCCATTGAGGGTGCATGGGTGCCCCCCCATCCATGCCGCCACTCTTCCTATCCATGCGCCCAGCCCCTTTTAGGATGCCGGGTGCATTAATTCCTATGGCGGGGTGGGTGGGGATGTGTTTTTTTGAAGCACTGATTAGAGCCAGAGGCTCTAATAGGCTTCAAAATAGGGTAGGCTCAGGGCACAGAGCATTGCGTCCAGAGCCCACCCAGGTGTGTGGCAACAGCAAATGAATATTCACTGTTGCAACACTAATCTTCCTCCAGGCCAGTAGGGAAGCAGGTCTGATACCTGTCACCTGATTGGCTGAAAGGACAGGCGATCATATTGGATGCCTAGGAGGAGGGGAGGAGACACACAGTGGAAGTGAGGTGGAGAAAACATAGGAGCCGCTGCCTGATGCCCGCTGCACCTGATGTCTGCCGATGCCCTGATCCCCGCTGCTCCTTGATGTCCGCCGATGCCCGATCCCTGCTGTTGCCCAATTCCCGCCGCTGCCCGATGCCTGCTGTCTAGATGGGGTAAGTGACGGTGGACCGACTGGCAGAAAGCGGGGGGTTTGAAGTGTCACCATCGAGGGTGGTTGTTTGCCGCCCCCCAAAATAAAAAACCACCAGCCGCCACTGCTAGTAATAATCATTATCTTTTCCAGGCAGGGACAGCTTCCCCTGTCCGCCCCGTACCATGAGCAGACAATTGCTCAGAAGGAGAGATTTCCCTGTCAGCACTGTCTGTGTTGATGGGTGAATCATGCAAATTTGTACCATCTATGGTCTGCCTAAAGCCCCATACACACAGGCCAAATGTCGGGCAGTATAGGCTGGTCCAACAGAAATGGCAGCCGGTCCAACAGAAGCTGGCAATTCGACTGGCTTCTGTCGAAGGGGCATGACTCAAAAAAGGTCTGCCAACTGGCTCCATTGGCCATTGGCTGAGAGCGCTGACCAGAGTGTTTGTTGGGGGGCAGAACACAATAGAACAGCAGGGGAGATTGTTGTACTAACATTGGATTGTTAGTACAGCAGATCCGACCTGAGCTGTCAGTTTTTTTGTTCAGCTCACTGGGTTGAATGAAAAAAAAAACTAACAGTGTGTACTAGGCTTAGAAAAATTAATATTGATCAAATAGAGAGGATCTCCAATACACTTTTTGTTTCATTTGCCTGAATATTTGCACAGATCTATAGGAACATGATATCTGGGAATCCAGGCAACTATGATTTATGCTTTTATGGTGCTCTGCATACCAAATAAACCTGCATTCATTTATAGCATTCACAGAGAATCAAAACACTTGCCATTCTCTGACTTGCCTCATTTGCAAAACACGTTATTCATCACTAGAGACCACATTGATATATGAAAAGCTACACGTTCACATTAATGCTAAACCCCACAGTTGCTTACCTTTATTTTCTTCCCTGATTTGTTTTCCTAGGTAAACAAATTGACATATCTGGTGCTTCTCAGTATGAGGCAGCATGTGACTCTCTCCTATCTTTTCCTAATAATACAGGGGTTGATGTGAGGAGACTCAGAGTGCCTTCAACATTATAGAACAAATTCAGCTCACTGTAACTAACTGCTACTAGCTGTATAATGGGTGTAGATATATGATGGGTTTGAGTTAGGAGTAAGGTAAAGCCCAATCCCAACTAATTTATACTTAGTACAAGGTGGAAAAGAAATAGAATCTCTGTCATCTTTTTATTGCTGTCATGCCCCATTGTTTCAGTTTACCCTCACTTACTGCCCTTTGTCGTATTTCAGGAGACAGAAACAGCAAGAAAAGAACATTTATTTAGTAGAGTGAAAAACCTTCACAACATACTGTATGTTTAAATTGTATTCCTTTCTTTGTCTTCCTTGTTTGACCTCTGCCCTTTTACCAGGATCACCAGGATAGGAGCTTAAGGGAAATTTCCTCAAAAAAGGACACATTCACTGCAATAAAAAAACTACAATTAAAAAATAAAAAAGTCAGAAGTTTTGACTTCTACCCAGTCAATCAAAAAGTATAAAAATGTTTTGGCCTTATGTAGCGCTACTCCCACAGGAGCCACTAGCAATAATGGGTCCTCTGCTCGTCATGGAGCCCTGGGAAAAGCACTGCCTCTGCTGACACCACCAATGTACCTTGGTCAGGGAGTTTCCTGGCTATATACAAGGAAAGATAATACTCACCCACTATTATAAAATAGAAAACAGGTTGTATTAAGATCACTGAAGAGAATGGCAGGCAAAGTAACAGTTAACAAGAGTTAATAACAAGCAAGGTAGTTTAGCCAAAAGAACAATGCAACACAGTGTAGTACCTCTTTAAGTCAAGCCCACCCATCCTGCAAGACTGAAGATGTAAATGATAAATCTCAGACTGGGTTATTTTCCCCAAGTAAGCAAAATAAGAGTACAAGAACACAAGGCTAACTCACTTGTAGGCCCTAAGTGAGAAGAGGCAAAGTTTATGCTCCAGAAAGTTTGTCAAATCTACCACTCACAATTAAACTATGTATTGAGTATTTCTGCCAACTCAGTTGGGGCCCTTAAGTTGGTGCGCAGTGAAGGATGCTGTCCCTTCAAGATGTGAAGAAATAGGATAATCCCTCTGGGCAGTAAAGTGGTTTGCAGAGTTTTCCTTAATATGTTATGAATCAGTAAGAAAGGTTTACTTACAGAAATGGATCCAAAGCAATAGTCTGTTTTAACCATTTCAGTCCCAGCGACGTTGTACCCAAAAGAAATTGACGTCCTTTTTTTCCCACAAATAGAGCTTTCTTTTGGTTGGTATTTGATCCCCTCTCCGTCACTTCTGATCACCGCTATTAACAAAAAAAGAGCGACAATTTTGAAAAAAAAAACAATATTTTTTATTTTTTACTATAATACATAACCCAAAAAAATATTAAAAAACGAATGTATTCATCAGTTTTGGCTGATATATATTCTTCCTCATATTTTTGGTAAAAACAACCCATGATTGGCATCAGCAAGACCCGCCGCCATACTGCTGGAGAGTGCGGCGGGCACGAGAGCGCGTCACCGGTGGCACGCTCCCGCCTGCTAGCCACACACAAGCGAGTTGCCGTTTATAAATAGTGATTCGCAGAATCTGGCCAATCTGCAGCAGTAAATATACGTGAAGTAGGGGGAGGGGGTGTACAGAGTATTCTACTTTAAATCGCTACGTTGAACTTTAGCGGCACACTCCTTCCTTGAACTTGGGCAAAGTAACTATAGTATTCTGCCTAGCAGGGAATGGCGGGGTAATTCAGTCTGGGTTAACTTAGTCAAATAATCTGCAGTCAGTATTTGTGGAAACCATTAATGGCAGACTGCAGCAATGGATGGGCTTTGGCACATATGCTGCTTGCAAAAGCCTGTACTGTAGAATGTCTTTGAACTTGAACTAACTTGAACATCAAGACAAGTTTGCAACAAGAGTAACATTAAGTGGGTAAGGAATCCTCTCACCCAGTCCTTATGCAATGAAGAGTGAAGCAATGAGTGCCTGGTTGGGAGGCCCAATTCTTCTTTGACAATGCACCTGTGATGATGATAATAATTTCAGAAATTCTGCAGCGATCAGGTTTCTACCAGTCTGCTTCTTCAACTCGATGCTTGGCTGAAACAGTGTACAGCTTCTCAGCCTAACCCAGCCTGGTCCAGGCACACATGGCTCAACACAGCTCTCACACACACACTCCTTCCATCAGAACATTGTCTCTCCAATCCCCCTCTGTCTTCCCAAGCTGTTACTTTTATATGCTCCCGCCCCCTGGTGAGTGCTTCTGGGCTTATTTTCAGCTCCACTGTGAGGAAATGTCTGATTGTCAGCACATCCAAGAAGTCTCTGTATTCCTGTATTGGGACTAAGATGCTAAACACTGACATCTTGTGGTCAAATATAAATCTGCATTACAGTAACGGTGCACAGTGCTACACTTAGATTAGACCAAAGCCAAATCTGTAAAATCAATTCTGACTATTTTCAAGGCTAAAAACAAGGAATTAAATGCAAAAACTTTTTTTAAAACAAATCTGTTTAGGTGGGAGCATTTGTTTCTTATAATGCCAAAAGGGCAACATTAATAATGCATAATTCCTTTAGATACCACGCTTGAGGGATGACCTAAACCTACCTATGAACTGGTGCATTTGCACAATGTATAAGAATCTCTGTTCCTCTCTCAGTGGGGGAACAGAAGATAGACGGTCCCAGCAAAGTAAGTTTCTGAAGAGACTTTAATGAACAATTGCTCTCCATTAGAGCAGTGTTTGGACAGTGAGAGAAGTGAGAATTTACTTTTCTTCTTTGCAGAGTACCTTTTTTATGCCTTTAGACTTTAGAGACAAGTCTCTTTAAGAGTTAACTTATTTTCCAACCTCAGGCAAAATATTAGCCAGAGTTTTCAAAATAGAAATATCCTTCTTGATCAGGTCTTATTTAATTTAATGCAGTTATGAAAAAGTTAAAACAAGCAATCCCCAAATATCTGAAAATCATGTTAACTGAAAACATACATCTCATAAAAAACTAATCTTGCAAAAGATGGATGTTGCTGATGGAGTCTGGTAGTTTTTGCTTTTTTAATTTATATGTAAATGCCATTTTAGTGCGGCTAGACTCCACACCCAAACAATTGATTTTCAAAGAGTCACTAGACAGGTGCATTGAAATAAGGATTTCACTGTGGAAGATTAAATTATTTAATATGTTAATTGAATGAGTCTTTGGCGTCTACAACTATACCAGAACAGTGACAACTTCCATTACCTGGCACCTCAGGTGTATGTGACAAAGTCACTGTGTAAGAACACTAGTGATGATTAAATAGAGAGAATCTCCAATTCTCTTTTTTTTAATTTGTCTATTTGCACACATATCTATAAGTCCATGATATCTGGGAATACAGACAACCATGATTAATGTTTTTAATGGTGCTCTGCAGATCAGACACACCTGTATTCATATACAGCAGTCATGGACAATCAAAAAATGTGCCATTCTCTGACTTGCCTAAATGGCAAAAAAAGTTGTGCATCACTAGATACCATGCCTTTATGCAAAGCAACAAGTTTACATTAATGCTAACCCCCACAGCTACTTACTTTATTTTTTTCTTATGCTTTTGGGATGGTTAGTGACTTTTATACATTTTTGAGATCTGTGGTTTAATTTTATATACTTACCCTTATCTGCTTCCCTCCTTTGTTTTTCCATGTAAGCAAAGTGGCATACCTGGTACTTCTAGGTATGAGGGACCATGTGACTCTCTCCCTTTTTTTCCACAAAACATAGGGGTTGGCATTAGGAGGCTCTTAGTTTCTTCACTCAGAAAGTCATTAGGGATAAGCTGAATTTACCTAGGTTTGGTTTGCAAGAGGTTGGCAGGTTAATTTAAACCCCACTGAAGTCAAGGGGAGCCGAATCTTTAAAATCAATTCTGGCCATTTTCAAAGCTAATAGGCAAAGGATTTTTAAACAAAGGGCATGATGAGCTGGGCACTGTCCTGGGGGACATTTACCAATATAAAAATGATTTATTAATAATTCCCTTCAGTTGAAATAAATTATTTTAATAATACTTTAATAATGCTTAAGGAGTATAGCCAAAGCTTTCTATACTTCTCCTATGGATAACAGGAGTGCCATTAGTTCTGCACTCCTATAACCCAATTTCAGCCAACAGTGGGCTAAAGCCTACCTGAAGACACAGCCTAAGCCAGCCCTTCCCACCCTCTACAAATCCCAATGCTCCAGTGAGTGGTGGAGGGGCAAAGCAGAGAGCCAGAGACTGACAGACACAGCTCTCTGCTCAGAGGGAAGGAAGAGAACCGAGCGATCAGTGGTCTTTTGCTCAGTTTTCACTGCAGAGACAGGACAGATGCAGCATTGACCTAATGTAGGTGAGTATATATCATACTTGGGGGATGCCCTAAACCTGCTTATGAAGTGGCTCATCTGTACAATGTATACAATGTAGTAAAGTGTCATTTGCAAAGAAAAAAATACCCTTTAAAGTGGAACTTCATCATAAAAGGGGAAGTTCTACTTTTCTGCCCCTCCCCCCTCTCTTTTGGACACACTTGCTCGTTCATGTGCTGTGGGAAGCCGAGGTGAGTCAGGGTAGGCTTCCCTTAGTAAACATGGTAGTGGCAGGTACCCAAAGACGGATAAATACCCAGGATGGGTGAGGACAGTGCTGGACCCCTGGACCTGTAAGTGTGCTTTTATTAAAAGTCATGAGCAACAGTATGTGAAGCTGCTGAATTTTTTTTTGGGGGGGGGGGGGTGAAGATCATCTTTAAATTGCCTATAAATATCATTGCCCAACTACTTTCGTCTGTTTTTATACAAAGTGGCCTAGGATCCTTTTCATCTATACCAGACCCTTGTCCTAGATGAGGGTCTGGTATAGATGATAATGGAGGACCCAAAAAAAAGTGGGGTTCCCCCTAAAACAGGGGCAGTGATGTTTCCCAGGCCCCATGCCCTCAACATGTCCCATGATGTATATCCCTCATCAAATACATGACTAGGGATGTATTTTTATTTTTCTAGAGGGGCCAAGTACACAGAACCGATGCTCAGATATGAGTTACAGGCAGATAGGGTGTGTCCGCTATAGTACATTTTCTTGTTTTTATTTTGTGTATCTGTAAATAAAATTAAAATATATACATGCATTTAAGCATACAACTTATATTAATACAAAAAGTGTAGGCTATCACGCTATTGGTTAATCAAGCAACCAAGGAAATAAACAAAAAGTGCTGCGCTAAAAAAGGAAGTGATTCATATGACAAGGTCACTCAATTATTTAACCACTTCAGCCCCGGAAGGATTTCCAGCTTTAGGACCGGAGCCCTTTTTGCGATTCGGCGCTGCGTCGCTTTAACTGACAATTGCGCGGTCGTGCGACGTTAAACTACTCCCTATATGTAGTA
>BLSH010197617.1:462315-489141 GCA_018402905.1 Glandirana rugosa
TCTGCTATCTGTCCTCAGAGCAACAGCACAGACAGCAGTAGTAAAGTAATCTATCTCAGGATGCAGGATCAGGTCTTAAAATGGCTAAAATCTGTCCCTCACGCCGTCAGCTACCTTTCCCTATACTAACCCAAGGAGCATGTGACTGCAGCACTGTGACTCCAGCTTATAAAGAGGCTGGGTCACATGATGCACCGGCCAATCACAGCCATGCCATTAGTAGGCATGGCTGTGATGGCTTCTAAGGGCAAACCAGTGAAACGCTTGTTGATTGGCTGCCCTGCAGCTTCTCAACACGTGGAGTAAAATAGCAGAACCCCGGACCGAACCCGAACGATTTTTGAAATGTCCGGGTCCGGGTCCGTGCCACGGACACCCTAAAGTTCGGTACGGACCCGAACGTTACAGTCCGGGTTCGCTCAACACTAATTGCTATAAGTTACAGTGCTGTGTACATTCCCATCGGAACTATAAAATAAAGATCACCGTCTCCACACTTACTGGATCAATTTAAAAAAATGAGAGGAAAAAACATTTTCACACTCTCTTGCTGCACCTTACTCCATTTCCTATTAAACCATTCTACAGTCTATATGAAGTCTGCAATTAGAAAATAGGAATATGTAGCAAAGAGATGACCTCGCCCAGAGAAAGGTTGATTTTCCTTATTGTCTTGAGTCATAATAATTGAAAAGCTGGTTTAGGGTGATGTGAAAAATGTTTTAGAGAAAAAAAGGGAATACAATAGCAAAGTCTACTATGAAAACAAACACAATCTGCCCATTGACTATTTCTTACAATACAGTAAAATGTTTAGGCTTCTAATTCCTTGTTAAAGTTATAAAAACATGAAAATTCCCTCAAATGTACAAATGCTGTAAGTGTAGTTTCAGGTGGAACAGAATATCATACCATGGGATCTTCTAGTACCTTATTTTCCAATTTTTTTACCATCATTTGTTATTTCACTAGTCTTTTTTTCTACTGTTAATGTAAGAAACTATTTGCTGCACCATAAAATATAGTTAATACCCCCCCCCCCCCCAAAACAAATTGTGGTCTTTCTGAAAAGGCATCAACCACCTGTCTATAAGCATCCAGCATTATGAAATTTACAAAAGTCCTCTGACATAGGTCACTGACAGCTCAGGTCCAAACCGATAATCAGGAATCAGTCAGTGTAATCAATATATCTTCTCTGACATAGTAATCACATGCAGGTTGGAGGCTTTACTGAAAAAAAAAACTGTACAAACAGAAACCTTCATGAAAGGGTAACACTGTATCTAAAGTTAAAACTTTTTTTTGTTTTGGATACATTGGAAAAAAGTTAGCACTTTTTTGGGTTTTTAGTGCTGTTTGAGAATCAGCCACTCTATTTTCCCTGGTGGCCATTTTCAGTGGGACTGAAAGTAGTGGAAATCCAAAATTTTGAGTTGTCACCAGAACAGCAACAGAGCAGAAATCTTCTAGTGGAGATCCTGACGTATTTACAAGCGAAGACGTGAAGGGAAATATCCCAGACTGCACACAGATAGCAAAAAAAAAAAAACTCCCGAAAAACTGACGGGGGTTTAACCCTCATCTCTATTATAAACTAAAGAAGGTTTTAGCATTATATATACTTTATATGGGTGTCACCAATGTGCCTGTTAGATGAAGCTAAATCATATCTTTTTTGGATTTTATGGTTTCTTAACTTTAATTCAGTCATTCATTCTAGCTCAAACTTGATATTATCATATGAAAAATAGAGTTCAAATGTGTCCTTATATAGATAAAAATATTCTCATACAGAAAAATTCTAATATAAAGTACAAAATGAATAATTCAGTATTCTTTTTATTTTTAAGTTCAATTATTTTTGAAATCTGACAATGCTTAAACTGTTCTGTGACCTTGAATTACCATTAAAAATTCCTAAAATCCTCTTCACTAATTAGCGCTCACAAATTGAAAACTTGCCCACCATGAAAGGGGTTCAGGGGTTAAATTCCTTTTTTTGTGCTAAAAGTCAGAGGGATTTTTTGTTGAGTTCTTACAAATGTCCTCACTTTTTTTTATCTGAACAGAAATCTCAGTTAAAAAACTGTATGTTGCTTAAAGCAATTGTGTTCGGGAATTTTTACTTTTGTCTGCTCAGCAATATAAACGTTTCAGCATTTCGGATCAGGTAGAGAAAGTCAAAAGCAAATAAAAAAGGCTACATGGCATTTCTCAGGGTGGGTTCCTCATGGTGAGAGCAGTGGACCATGTTTGCATAGCAGGTATTGAAATGTCCACAGAATCCAGTGTTACAGCTAACAATGCAGAAGCACAATTGGAAAACAGTGACAAAGTGCTATCATCCAATAACAGAAAGTTCCTGAACAAAAGGTAGTTGCTATTACTCTAATAAAAAACAGGAGATTTAAAAATATTGCAAATTACTTATTTACAAATGACAATTTACAAATTACGTTGATATGTTAAAGTGTATGTGAACCATTACCGTGTAATGCAAAACATTAGTTTGTTTTTATATATATATATATATATATATATATATATATATATACTGTATATATTTATAGTCGTGGCCCTATGACCAAGACAAATGTCGATCACTTGAACATGCGACAAGACTTACAACATATAATAGACCTAAGATGTGCCTTGGTTGTCTGGTCGGTATGCCAAGAAAAGGGGGCATACCCAAGATAAGTAATGGATGATTATGCAGTATTACCGATAAGCTGCTCCAGGTGAAGCAATCCAAGTGGGGCAATTTCCAAACATCCCACGGGGTGCACGCCCTGCTGTTGCTGCAGCATAGACTTGTGTGAGGAAAATGAGGATTGGCTGCACTCCCGACTGGATGCAATTAATATTTTTTTTCAAAAGATTATAAAATCAATTCCAATGAGCATGAGGTACAGACAAGAAAAGGTAACGCGTTTCAGTCAAAAGTGTGCTTAGTCAAAACCATGATTATGGAGATAATGTGCTGAGAAGTGGCCTGAAAAAGGGGAATGGGAGGGAGGGTTTTTCACACTGGGACTGACAAAGTGCATGGTTGCAGGCTGCTTAAATACCCCCCCCCCCCGGGCTCCTACCAAACTGGCCTTTATACATATATATTAGAAGGCCAGTATGGTGGCCTGAATTTATGGGAGGAGCTCGGGGGAGGGGGTAATTTAAGCAGCCTGCTCATCTGTGTGCCTTGTCGGTTCCTGTGCACGATACTACACGTCACTAGGCCTACTCTCCCCAGCTCACTTCGTATTCGTTAGTCTGTGCGTTTGATTACAAGTGTGTTGCAGCTTCTCAGTTCCTGGTCTTCATCGACGGTTCTCACTCGCTGTTGCAGGTAGGATTCAAACCTTTTTCATATCATTTGCAATGTTGCCATTCATTATGTTTCCTATCCCACATCGCTTTCGTATTTAGCTGCCTCTGAGTTGTTGTCAGTCATGTCCCGACATCATTCGACACAGACATAGTAGATTTGCAGGTTCCCTCTACCTTGTTTGTCATCCCATCCACAAACATACTATTCGTTTCTAGATCCAAGCCTCTGAGCCCCTGTTGGTCGCTGTCTGATATCACTGGACACTATATACTGTCTATGGGGTCGCCGCCTCATCCATTTGGAGGTTAGCATGTATTGATTGCACGGGTTCTGTGGCTGATTGATGTGGTAATTTGACCCCCCTGGTGCCTTGTCTGCACTTTGATTAGCCTCGGGGCTGGGTGGTTGTTTGGAGGAGGGATTGGAACCCTAACACTCTACGACGGCCCGATTTGAATCCCAGTTTCGTTGGCGACATAGTGTATCCTCGGCATGACTCAAGTCAGTTCCAGTTGTCACACACATCACACGCTTCCTGCAGCTCGGTCTCTCTCGTGAGGCTTCTACCACAAACAGCCAGTCATTACTCATACGGTCCCACTTACTAAAACACATTTTCTTGACTGTCGTTTCCCCCTTAGGTCAGTCATGTTCAGGTTGTTCCACCCCGCACCAGGCTGGAAGTGCTTTCTACTTAAAAAAAAAAAAAAAGATCGAACAAAAAAACCTTGTTGTCGGTCGTATCAATCACCGGCTTTTCTCTGCACAATCTTCGCAGTTTCGTAGGGTCCCTCAGCTGCATGGTTTACCCATCATACTAATGTACGACTCATTCATAGTTTCACAAGCCTCTGAGTTTTCGTTGGCCGTTGTCTGGCTTCAGCCAGCACAGCCAGCACTAATTTGTAGCTACCATCCATACACATGGGCTGCCACCATTAAATCACTTTTGACTCAGCACTTAGGCCCCGCTTTAGTGAGCAGGACTACCTCCCACAAAACTCCACACCTGTCCGATTCAAGTCCTGGTCGCACTGCCGACACAATCATTCAAACCATGGCTAAACAAATACGTTTTTCAAACAAGCACCGGGCTTCTGCAACACTGCCTCCCCCTTCGAGGTTCCTGCCACAAGCTCTCAGTTGCCACTCATACCACTCATTTACCCATTCACAGGTACTATGAGCTTTTGAGCTTTTGCAGCATGGCCTCCACATAGAGGTTCCTGCCACAAGCTCTCTGTCACCGCACATACCACTCATTTACCCATTCACAGGCACCATGAGCTTCTCCAAATATGGTCTCCCCCATAGAGGTTCCTGTCACAAGCACTCATTCACCACGCATACAACTCATTTACCCACTCATAGGCACCACAAGCCTCTGCAAATACGGCCTCCCCCTCAAGGTTCCTGCTACAAGATCTCAGTTGCCACTCATACCACTCATTTACCCATTCACAGGCACCACAAGCTTCTGCAGCACGGCCTCCCCCTTGAGGTTCCTGCCACAAGCTCTGAGTCGCCACTCATACCACTCATTTACCCATTCACATGCACCATGAGCTTCTGCAGCATGGCCTTCCCATAGAGGTTCCTGCCACAAGCTCTTAGTCACCACTCATACTGCTCAATTACCCATTCACAGGCAAATATTCTGCAATGAGTTCTGCAAATATGGCCTCCCCCTCGAGGTCCCTGCCACAAGCTCTCTGTCACCGCTCATACCACTCATTTACCCATTCACAGGCACCATGAGCTTCTCCAAATATGGTCTCCCCCATAGAGGTTCCTGCCACAAGCGCTCATTCACCATGCATACAACTCATTTACCCACTCATAGGCACCACAAGCTTCTGCAAATATGGCCTCCCCCTCAAGGTTCCTGCCACAAGCTCTCATTCGCCACTCATACCACTCATTTACCCATTCACACTTACAACTCATGCAACTTCCTAGGTCGCTAACTCCGACATGTACCAGCACACCTCATTTCAGTATCAAAAAAAATAAAATAAAAGATATGCATACGATACTCCTACGTCATAATTCAGTCTCATGTGAGCACGATACGTTCATCTCCACAAGCATACGATCGCAACTCACGGTTGCACATGACCATGGCTCATCCCCACATGCTCCAATTTCTCTGCTGTCCTTGTTTTCACCTCCCTGATGAGGCTACCTTCTTACAATCATTTCAAGTATTTCCAGTGGCACACAATCTGACCACTCATCGTCTCCAGTGGCATACAACCCGGCCATTCACATTTTTCTTGTCTGACGTTTCTACATTAGGTCAGTCGAGTTCAGGTTGTTCCATCCTGCACCAGGTTGGACGCCGTTTTCTCAAAAAACAAAACAAAATAAAACATGTTAGTGGGTGGGTCAGGATTCATTCCAGGCCAGGTTAAAACCGGGACTCTTATGCCATCTTTTCTACAGGTTCTTGGTTGACTAGGTTTCTCGGCCTCAACCAGGACTTTGCAACTAGGACGCAGAGTCGACTCTTCTTAAACACATGTTTCCGCCCCTCTGTCACCCTCGGCAGGTTCAGGACATGGTTGCACTCACACCCTGAGGGGATAGGCCATCCCCAAACTTGCTGCAGAACCATGGCATAGAAGGCCTTACCACAGTCAGCGGGACAATTCCACTCACCCACCTTAGCCTGATCTGAATCCCAGTCGTATCTGCAACACAGTGATTCAAACCCTTGTCATGATTCAATACATTCCATCTTACACATACACCACAAGCTTCTGCAGCTTGGCCTTCCTGCCACAAGCACCCGGTCGCTACTCGTACCACTCATTTGTACATTCACGCTTACTTGCAACTCATACATGCTTCGGTTCACAGTTCCGACACAGGTCAGCACGTTCCATTCTCATATTACAAACATAGGATTACGTCAAATGGCTAGCATGGTCTATGGTTCCTCTCCACACAGAGTCCGATTTCTCTGCTTTCTTGTTTTCTGCCTCCCTCATGAAGATCCTTTTTGCAACACGTTATTGCAACTCGTCTTCCTGTGGCACACATTCATGGCTGCTCATCATCTACAAATGGCACACATTCACAGCCACCAAAACCAATGAACTCCTGCGCTCAAAGAACCTCTATCCCATGATGCACAGCATAGCAGGGGCATTTAATTCAATAAAAGTCACAGTGAAGATGGTAATCGTTAGCACATGTAGGTTTTGCTGCCCTCTTCAGGATCATGGGAATCCAGACACACTAAAGCGAAGAAAAACAAACAAGAGAGGCGCACCGACCTTGTGCCATACCATTAAAAAGTTTAATAAAATTGTGAAGATAAAATCCATATACTCATAAACGGAGCTGATAATGAAGCTTTACAATACAGAAATACATCCAATGGAACCGATGACAGGACCTCAGCAGAGGGACTGGATGTTGACCATAATTTAAGGCTGACGCGTTTCTAGGGCAGACCCTCTTCATCAGAGCCTAATTTATCATGCAACATGCCCCTCCATAAATACACACACACTAAATCACCACATCACAGCCACTCATTCGCATGTCTGTCTTTCCTCTCTTAGGTCAGTTGAGTGCCAGCGAACTGGTCTTCCAATGCAAAGTCCAGACATTCCCTGGCCCTCCCCTCCACCTCTATTGCTGTCCAAGGCATGCTGGCCCCGTGCGGCAGCCCCAGGTGGAAAAGTTGGAACGGCCTGCCCTGTCACTGGGGGGTGCGCAGATCTGCAAAGGGCAAGTTCTCAAGCATTCAAATTGCTACTCATCGAGGCAGTGGCATGGCATCAAATGGAAAGGCTCATACGACTTCACCACCAAAGTGTATTCAGCTTTAAATACAATCCATGGCTGTTCGACACTCTTGCTCAGTCCCTTACCTCGATCCTATCTCATCAAGCGCAGCACCAGAAAGTCATCCACTACTTTAATGACTTCCTGTTGATCGAATGACCCAGTGAGCCACCGTCAGATTTGGACAAATTAAGAGTAGTTTGTGGCAATCTCAATGTGCCCATATAAGAGCATAAAGTGGAAAGCCCAACACAGTCCATCACCTTCCTAGGAATCACCCTTGACACCTGCTCTATGCAGGTCTGTCTACCTCCTGACAAGCTGTCCCGGATTAGGGCGGTCATTCACACCTTCACCACCTCACGAAGTCCCTGTTAGGCATGCTGAACTTTGCTATGAGGATTGTCCCTCAGCGGCGTTCCTTCATTTCTCACCTCCTGGTATTTCTTTCCCACGCACAGGACCACGATCAAACCATCAGGCTAGACCAGGCAGCTGCTGCAGATCTAGCAAAGTGAGACAACTTCCTTGAGAACTGAAATGGCGTATCCATGTTCATCACAGCAGCTACAGCCTCCTCACCTCACATAGTAACAGGTGCAGCAGCCTCCACTGGTTTTGCTGCCATTTTTGGCACCCATTGATTTGAAGGTCCATGACCACAGGAAATCCTCCTGGTCCCCAGGTTCAACCAGACGTCCTCATCGTTCCAGCTTTACCCTATGGTAGCGGCAGTTCATCAGACATGTTTGCATCCTCCTGGCTCATCAAGGCCTCAACCCCAACCAGTTGTCCAAGCACTCCTTCCAAATTGGTCTCGGCCGCCTCCAGGCATGGAGTGCTGGGTCATGTCATCAGAAGATTAGGCAGATGGAAATCGGCCTGCTTTACCCAGTACATTCTGAATCCCCAGGTTGAGATGTTGCAAGCCTTCACCAAGCTTGCCCAATAAATGCCATATATATCAATTAAACGGCTTTCCCTATCCTAGTATTTTTGCCTCCCCCAGCTGACCAGGGCACACCTCAGGTCTATATTATGTTTTTAGTCTTGTGGCGCCTTTATGTGGTTTCATGATATCTCGATTGGAGGGCTCCGACAATAAATTAGAAGGCCAGTATGGGGGCCTGAATTTATGGGAGGAGCTCGGGGGAAGGGAGTATTTAAGAAACCCACTCACCTGTGTTCCTTGTCTGTTCCAGTGCGTGATACCCTCCTTCCCATCCCCTTTACAGGGCACTTCCATCACATCCCTCTTCTACAATCAACCACTACGTATCTTGGGTATCTTGTGGTATCTTTATGTGGTTTCATGTCTATCTCGGTTGAAGGTAGGGATGGGCCCGCAGTTCAAGTCAAACATTGGGTGTTCACCCGTCTATCAAATTTAGAACATTATGGGGCATTCGCAATGACTTTGCTGCCGCTGAGTGCCCCATAATGCATTGCGTGCAGATGGCTTGCACAGCTCCTCCCCGTTGGGAGGGCTTCTGCCATCCGCACACTTTTTGCTTTGATGGTCTATTTATATGATAGGACGGGGCCACCCGGCGATGTAAGTTATGTGTAATGTCAGAGGGGGCGGGTCAAGCACATACGTCACCGGGTCCGTCGCGTGTCGTGATTGACGATGGATTACAACGGGGTCACTTTTTTTTTGTTTTTTAATAAATGACTTGTCCCTAATTGTCTCCTGTGTTTTTTTCTTTTTTGACACCTTTTGGAGAAATAGTAGGGCTACGATGTACCCGATATTAATTCACATAGGGGGTGGGATCTAGAATCCCCCTTATTAAAGGGGGCTTCCAGATTCCGATAACCCCCCCCCGTCCACAGACCCCCACAGCCACAGCCCAGGGTTGTGGGGAAGAGGCTCTTGTCCCCATCAACATGGAGACAAGGAGCTTTGAGGTGGGGGCACAGAGCCCCCTGTCCCAAAGCACCCATACTCCCCATGTTGAGGGCATGTAGCCTGGTACAGTTCAGGATGGGGGTGCTCGCCCGTCCCCCCCTATCCTGGGCGGCCAGGTTGCATACTCGGATAAGGGTCTGGTTTGGATTTTAGGGGGGACCCCACGTCAATTTTTTTTAAAGTTTGGGGCGGGGTTCCCCTTAAAATACATACCAGACTCAAAGGGCCTGGTATGGACTGGGGGGGCCTGGTATGGATTGGGGGGGACCCTAAGCAATTTTTTTCCAGTGATTTTTTTCTATATTGCCGGGAGCTGGCAATACATTACAGCTGCAAGTGGTTTTAAATGACAATTTTTCCTTTACAAATGTAATTTTGCTCTGGCACTGTTCTAAACATCATAGAGGTGCGACCTTTTACAGGCAGACTAAGGGGACCCCCCAGGCACATTATTTAAAGGAATATTTCACTTTTATTGTTTCACATTAAAAATTATTAAGATCACTGCTCCTGAAAAGATTATCGATTTAAAAACCTTTTCTCTGCCTGTTCGCATGTTCGAGTGCAAACCGAACCCGGGGGTGTTCGGCCCATCCCTAGTTGGAGGGCTCCGACCATAAATATATTTATAACAAACATTATAAATACCTATTTTTCTCCTTTTTTGATAAATGATCAAATAACCACTGTACATAGCTGCATAATGAGCCTAAAGAGCTGGTGGAGGAGAAGCAGCAGCACACAGATCTTCCCATCTTCCCAGTGAATGGCTGTGCCGGGGGGGGGGGGTCATGTCAGCTAACAGAAGTTTGATCATTGGAGGACAGGCAGACTGTACCTGTACACAGCCAGATAACTGACCAAGCTGGGATGGATGTGCCTAGTGTGGTCAGTTTGAAATAGAAAAGCAGTGGGACTGGCAGGATCACCAGGTATATCACACAAAAGAAGCAATGCAAATAGAACAGGATACTTTTTAACACAAGTACATGGTGCAACAGACACATATTAGGACTATTAAATGTTGGGGTAACATACTCTTTAAAGCTTATCTGATGTTTTAGTGTTTGGAGTTACATTAACTTTAGCAATGTAAATGAATTAAAGTTTATGTAATCACAATGAATAAAACCCTATACAGTACATGCTTTAATATGTTATTGTAGTTTATAAAGATGTTTAAAACATTTTAAATCTGCAGTTTTCATTTAAAAATACCTGGTAATCCTGTCATGAAGGTCTTTGTTCATGCATTATCATATCATATTTATAGGTGACAGTGCCCTGTTTTTGTTCCCCAACTACGTTCATGCATTGTTACCCTGTCACATTTATTTCTGGCATTTACTACAAGTGGCTAATTCAACACAGATCATGCAGACATGGTCCACTATTGTCACCATCAGGAAATCTGCCCTGAAAGCAGCCATCACTGGGGTGCAGGTGTGTTGACAGGAAGTGGCTTCAAAGAGGCTGCATAAGATTTTCATTACTAAGATGCAACAAAGGGTGAATAAAACAAATACATGTCATTCAGTTCGTTTTGCATCTATATTAGAGGAACCTACAGTGCATACATAACAAGAGTTAGACTATACTTTCCCACCCTTCTCCCATATCACACAACAAATGATACAGCAATCTGTGCCTTTTTTCTGGCCTTTTATATGGGGTGGTTCCCATGTAGGCAAGCTGCTTCCTGGGTCAGAGACCATGCTAGGCATTATTTGAAGGCCTTTCGATGTTGCAGCAAATGCTCACATGGTTCCATTAAGGAACAACATTATGAACGTGGCAGAAAAAAAATCATCCTATGAACTGTGCTGCTCTAGACCAATGTGACCAGGGTTTCCAATCATTTTGAGTCTTAAGAATTTGACCACCACTGGAAGCCATGTTTATTTTGTAACTAAAGTGGAGGTTTACCATTTCAAGTGTGTCAATTATGGGTGGCGTTTTATCGGTTTTCCATAGTTTTGTTATGTTCAGTCTGGCTGCCAGTAGTATGTGTGTTATTACGTGTCTGTAGGGTTTGGGAATTGATTCTATTGTTATATTGAGTTGAGCAAGAGTGGATGAAGGGTCTATCGGGCATTGTGTAATGTTTTCCATAATGTGGAAGATGGTATTCCAGTAGGACTGTAGGTGTGGGCATGCCCAAAGAATGTGGTGTAGATCTCCTTTGGTTTCGTTGCATCTCCAGCAAGTATCCACATTTTTGGGGCTAAAGGATACTAGCCTAGCAGGTGTGAGGTACTGCCTTAGGGATTTTCTTTGGGTCAATTTCCAAAGTGCAGAACATCTGGTGGATTTATATATTGTTCTAAGAGCTGTTGTCCACTGATGCTCCTCAAAGCACCGACCTAAGTCAGATTCCCAGTGGATGTGTGACGGTTATTTAATGAACATGTTTTTTTGGTGGAATAGATTGTAAAAGAGGGAAATTCCTTTTCTTTTAGAAGTGGGTGCGGTGAAGAATTGCCAGGCTTTTGGTGGTAGGTTGTAGAAAGAGGCCTGTAGTGTTTTTAAGCAGTGTTGAACTTGGTGTAGGTAAAGCTTTCTATATAAGGGAGGTTGTATTATGTTTGCAATTGGGCGCAGGGTTTCATTTGTAACTTGTTAAATAAGTTTGGGATGGACTTAATGCCATTCTTAGACCATTGGTTTAAGTATAGGTCTGTAGAGATGTGGTGTAGTACTTCAATTGGAATTTGTATTCTGATGTTGCTTACAGAGGGGTGTTCAAGTTGAGAAAGTTTTTTCCATTGTAGGGGAGGCATTTCTCTGAATAATGGCACCCAGAGGGACACTCATTAACCATGTCTGAAGGTTTGGTCTTAAGAGTGACGCATTCTCAATTTGACCCCAATGTGTAGATGGAGGTGTGTGGAAAAAGTCCAGTAATTGTGCCAATATGGCCGCTAGATAATAATCCTCAAAGTCAATGGATCCTGCTCCACCTGCTACTTTGTGTTTGGGGAGTCTCGTGTGTGAACATCTGGGTTTTTTACCTTTCCATATGTACTTATTGAATATGGTTTGGTGATCGTTAAAGAATTTGGAGCTGATGGGGATGATGAACAGATAGAGTACTTGAGGTAGGTACATCATTTTAAGTGATGCAAGCCTGCCTGACAAGGTGAGTTCTGTTTGCGTTAGCTTCTGTACCTTGTTTTGTAGCTTGGTTAGGAATGGTTTGAAATTAGCTGAGAAAAGGTTATGCACTGACTTTGTTAATTGGACTCCTAAGTATGTGATGCTATTGTCAGACCAGGCATAAGGGTGCTGGATTAGCATGAGGTTTTTGGTGGTGGCATCGAGTTTGATGTCTAGGATGTTCGATTTGGTTGTGTTGATTCTATAGTAAGATACTTCACTGAACCATTGCAATACCTTGTTTACCTCTACCAGGGAAGAAGCTGGGTTTGTGAGTATAAGGATGACGTCAACTGCGAAAAGACTTATTTTATGTTGCGTGGTACCAATATTTAGACCTATTATTAAGGGATTTGATCTTATGTGTTCCGCTAGAGGTTCCATTAGAAGGTTGAAGATTAATGGTGACAGTGGGCAACCCTGTCTTGTTCCATTTGTTATGGGGAAAGGTTGGGAGAGCATATCTGCTGAGAATACTTGTGCTGATGGGTTCGTGTAGAGTGCCAAGATAGCTCTAAAGATATTTCCTGTGAATCCAAATTTTTGTAATACCAATTGGAGGTAAGACCAGTGGACTCTGTCAAACGCCTTCTCTGCATCCAGAGATAGGAGCAGAGGAGGCGTACCACTACTCTCTGCGTTATGTATGATGTTGATCATTCTTCTAGTAGCGTCTGACGCTTGTCTACCCCTGGTGAACCCCGACTGGTCGCGATGAATGATAGTGGACATAATGTCAATAAGTCTAGTGGCAATCATTTTTGTGTAGATTTTTAGGTCCAAGTTAAGCAGGGAAATTGGGCAAAAATTTTGGGGATTATTCGGCTCCTTCCCTGGTTTCGGCAGAGTTATAATGAATGCATTCAAAGATTCCGATGAAAATGAGGAAGAGGAGGCTGCATTGTTGAATAGATTTACTAAATGAGCTACTAGATATTGGGGGAACTGTTTGTAGTATTCCCCAGTAAGCCCATCAGGGCCTGGTGCTTTGCCTGTGGGGAGTGACTGGATAGTCTTTTGAATTTCGGTTTCTGAAAAGGGATTGTGTAAGTTTGTTAACTGAGTGTGTGATAGCGTCGGGAGGTTTATCTTGTCCAAGAAAGAATTGATATTTTCTAAGGAGGGTTGGACTGTTGAGGGGTCTCGGTTTAAATTATATAGGTTCCCATAATAGGTGCTGAAAGCATTGGCTAGATCCTTGGGGTTTGTTAATCTCTCCTGGGTGTGCGGGTGGTGCAATTGTACAATTTTGGTTTTAGTTCTTCTACCCTTTATGTGACGAGCTAATAAGTTTACCTGCCTTGTTTGAGGTGAAGTACTTAGTGGCCTTCAATTTACGTTGCATGTTTTCATATGAGTGAAGCAAGAGTGTTTTGAGTTCTTGTCTTAGAGACAATAACTGTGCCATGTGTGAGTGGTATGGGGCCTGTTTGTTTTGCTTTTCTATATTGGAAATTTGTGCGCTAAGGAAATCTATATGCTGCATCGTCTTCCTTTTTTAATAAGAACTTAATTTCATCAATATCCCACGTATATATGCTTTATGCGCATTCCACACCACGCTGGGGTCGGACACAGATCCCGCGTTTCGCTTAAAAATAGTCTGTTAAATGGTCTGAGATATTAGGAGTGTAGTCTGGGTGTTGTATTATGCAATTGTTAGCACGCCATAGAAACCTGTTTTGAGAATGGGTGGAGTCCTCTATGGAAATTAAGATGGGAGCGTGGTCCGACCACATCGCAGTGTGGATCACAGATGTGCTTATTTTTTGTAGTAGCCATTTATCAGTAAGAAACATGTCAATTCGGTCAAACTTTTTCATCAACCACAATATTTTTGATGTTTGGAGCCACGATGACACCTCCAAACATCAAAAATATTGTGGTTGATGAAAAATTTTTTTAGAGGGGATTCCCTTCTTTTTGCTGCAGATGCAGTTTCCAAATTGGAGTCTGCAATCAAGTTGAAATCTCTACATAGGATTAAGTGGTCTTTTCTTATAGGTTTGGCGATTCTCATAATCTTGCGAAGAAATCTTGTCTGACATTTGTGGTATATATGTTTATTATGGTATAGTCTGTGATATTGATGATACAGATACGGATTATATAGTGTCCTTGAGGGTCTAAAAGTTCCTGTTTTAAATCAAAATCTACTGAGTCTCTTTCTGCTTTTAGTACTCCCCTAGTTTTATTTGAAAAAGAAGCTTTGTAGTTGTGAGGAAAGTGTCTATTTGAGTATAGAGTGGCCGTTTCTGAGAAATGAGTCTCCTGTGTGCATAAAATGTCACATTTGAGATCTCAAGCTGTTTTCCATAGGGATGTCTCTTAGCTGGGTGGTTCAACCCATTAGTGTTTATGGAGAGTATGTTGATTGGCATTTTCTGAGTATGAAATGAGTGAAGTGCATTGCGAACACTTACGGATAGGTGGGCTGGAGCGGTTGGCTAGCAGTGTTGGCTGAGCTTTGATGGTGCTGGAGTATATCTCCAGATGTTTAGGGTAACTTGTGCTGCTTTGGTCTTGTCACAGGTCTAGGGCTGTAGAGAGAATGTTAGAGTAATGTCACTGAACAACAAACTGAAATGTATAAATAACACTGTTATGAGTATGATTGGAAGGCTGAGGTTCCGGACAGAGTGAAACAAGGTGCTGGATTCAGCAAAGAAAGAAAGATAAGCCACTGGGGGTAAAAACAGTTAGGTATTGGAGGAACAATGGAGTTGCAGATTCATAGCAAGGGAGAACTGCAGTAATTGATGTGTTGGCCCTTAATAGGGTTACATCGTCGACTCTATACTTTATAATTTTTTCCTCGCTTACTTCCCACATTTGGTGGCCTGTGTCATTGCAGAGGTGGGTTTGTATCCACGGGGAGGTCTAGGATGATGCCCCAGGTGTGCAGTAGTCACCATCTTGGCTAAAACTGACCGTTCCTGCAGGCTTGAAGAAGAAAGTAGTCAGCTTTCGTGGCTTGTACTCATTCATCCTCTTTCGAGACATAGCTGTGTGTGTTGTCCAGAGCTTGAGGAGTGAGGATGGCCGTGGATTGTCTTTTGGATCGGACCTGCATCGCTAGTGTGTTCTCCCTTGCTGCAGAGCTGTAAACCTAAGCTTCCATCCTCGGTGGCGGTCAGAAATGCCCTAAATTTGGAAAAAAATGATTAATAAAATTATAATGGTGTATATTTGATGAATGTTAGAGTATACATGATATATTAGGTGTGGTTAGAAACTATGTTTATAATACATGTAAACAATTAGAATAATTAAATAGATGAATTGGCTTATGGCGGAAGAAATATATAGATATAATGGTCATTAGAGGGATCTTATTTACCTGATACGTATGTATATATAACGGTGCCATGGTATTGGGGTGTAGGCAATAGGTCCGCTACCATAGGAACAGCTATATAGGTGAATGCACTAGCCAAAACTATATACCAAGAAAATGAGGTGCGCCCTGAGGTACAGACGCATCATAACCTGCAGGTCACCTAGTGTCCCTCTGGATAGACACAACCCCCGTGACCCAGGGCAGGCCTACCTATGGAACTTATTGCATGTGAAGACATGATAGGGATGGAAAATATCAACAATTATATATATTATACTATATTATACTGTACTTTGTGGAGTCTAGATTATACTTACTAAACCTTAAGGGTCCAAAAAGCAATAGGTGGGGACACCTAAACAAAAAGTCAACAGAAACAATATTATTCCATATGTTTAGGAGCATGTATGCATATTGAAAGGAGCCATGATATACTATAACAAAGAGGGGGAATTCCTGGGTGAGGTTGTAATGTACGGGGTGTTATAATGGTTTAACTGAAAAATCTGGTTGGTCTGAGGGGCCTGACCCATGTGCAAGGAATTACTGGTGATACGACAATAATTATAGTAGGGAGTTTACCTCTATCTCTTCGTTCAATCCCCCTGGCATGAGAGAGTCCAAAGTATAAATTCAAAAAGTTTCCCTCTGGCAGAGTCGTTTAAAACGCTCCGCCTTAGGGAAAGTGGCCGGTATGGACTCTAAGACCCATACCCTGAGGCCCTCCGAAGATTGTTGGTGATGCTCAAGGAATTGTCAGTGAACACTGTGCTTACCTTGCCCCCTCTACGAGCCTACGTTGCTCCTTGGATATCTTTCTTAGTGTTCTAATGGTTCACCCTATGTAATATAAACCGCACGGGCATGTGAGACAGTAGATCTGAGTAGACTTGTTATTATCTTTTAATAAATTTGCATACAGCTACACTTAGAGCGCCTGGGTTTCTCTCCCTGAAAATAGAAAATAAATCCTTGCCATCCAGGCTTTTACTAAACATTTTTCCTAAACAGTTTTCCTAACTGAGTGGTGAAGGGCTTCTCCCAGTCACCCACAAAACAAAGACATTGCAAACCTTATTGTTTCAGTCATTAAGCAAACTTCAGTTCATCAGCTCTCTCACTCTTGATGACTCCTGAGTCCCAGGTCAGAGCAAATCTTTGCTATACTCCTGCTTATTTATACCACCTGTTGGTGGGCACAAGTGTACCACAAAATCTGGTCCAGAGCCAACCCTGCTAAAGTGGCTGATAACACCTGGATCAGATTTTGCCTTAGTTCACTGAAAATGAACACATGCAAGGTGAAACATAATGCCCATCAACAACTCGCCTTTCATAATGCCACATATCCCCCCCTCTGCTCAAGCCTGAGCAACTGTCTCTACAAGACAATGGACACGGGAAAGGGCATCTGCATTATTCTGCAGTTTCCCAGCTCTATGTTCCACTGTGAACTTGAATGCTTGCAGAGCAAGGAACCACCTTGTCACATGACTGCTTTTCTCTGTGTTATCACACATCTATTTTAGAGGGGCATGGTCATTGTCTAGTTTGAATGGTCTTCCCAACAGGTAATATTTCAGGGCATCTAAGGCCCATTTGATAGCTAAACATTCCTTCTCAACAATGGCATAGTTTTTCTCATTTCTGTTAAGCTTCCTGCTTAAGTAGACGACCGGGTGCTCCTCACTGTCTCGGATTTGGGACAGTACAGCTCCTAGTCCCACATCAGAGGCGTCTGTCTGTACTACAAACTCCTTTGTGAAAACTTGGGTCATGAGCACCGTTTTTGCACAAAGGGCTTGCTTCCACATTTGAAATGCCTTTTCAGCCTCAGGATTCCACTTAATCATGACCGGCCCTCTACCCTTCGTCAGGTCTGTCAGTGGGGCTACAATGGTGGCAAAATTGGGTATAAAATGCCTGTAGTACCCTGTGATCCCCAGAAATGCATGAACCTGCTTTTTATTTATAGGTTGGGGTAATTTTTGAACCGCCTCAATTTTATTGAACTGAGGTTTAATCAGCCCTCGACTAATAATGTAGCAAAGGTATTTGGCCTCCTTCAAGCCTATGGCACACTTTTTGGGGTTGGTGGTGAGTCCTGTTTTCCTAAGGGAATCTACTACTGCTTGCACCCGGGGCAAATGGGTTTCCCAAACTGGGCTATGGATGACTACATCATCCAAATAAGTGACTGCATATTGGCGATGTGGTCTCAACGTCTTGTCCATCATTCTCTGGAATGAGGCAGGAGTACCATGCAAACCAAAAGGCATCCGTTTATATTGGAATGACCCCCCCAGGAGAAGAAAAGGCAGTCTTCTCTTTTGCAGGCTCCTTTAGGGGTATCTGTCAATAACCTTTAGTCAGGTCTAACATAGTTATGTACCTGGCACTTCCCAATCTGTCAACAAGCTGTCGGCCCGAGGCATTGGGTACGCATTGAATTTGGACACGCTATTAAACTTCCTGAAATCATTGTAAAACCTTGTAATGTCATCTGGCTTTGGGACCAACACTATGGGACTTGACCAGTCACCATGGGACTTCTCTATCATGTCCAACTTTTTCTTGATTTCATTTAGAACTGCTTCGCGCCTAGCCTCGGGTATTCTATAGGGCTTTACATTTACGCAGACACCTGGTTCCATAATGATGTCATGCTGTATAACTTTGGACAGTGAGAGAAAAAGTCTCTATTCTTACTTGCAAACTCTTTAACGTCCTTTTGTTGGGCCACTGACAAGGTTTCAGTTATGGTTACCTCAGGTGTCAAGGGGCCATGTCCTTTTGGGAAGTTGGTACTGCCAGTAAAGTCTCTCCAAGGTTTCAAGAGATTAACATGATATATTTCCTCTGGTTTCCTTTTCCCTGGCTGGTAAAGTTTGTAGTTTACTTCCCCTAGTCTTTCCATAATTTCAAAGGGACCCTGACATTTTTCTAGGAATTTACTCTCCACTGTGGGGACTAGTACCAGCACTCTATCCCCCGGGTTGAAGGTCCGGGTCTTGCCCCCCCCATTATAAACTCTTCTCTGGGCCTCCTGGGCTTGCTCCATATGTTCCTGTACAAGTGGCATGACAGCCTCGATTCAATATTGCATCAGTGAGACATGCTCAATGATGCTTCTGTAAGGTGTGGCCTCTACCTCCCACATTTCTTTTGCAACATCTAGCAATCCCCTGGGATGTCTACCATACAGTAGTTCAAAATGGGAATAACCTGTAGATGCTTGAGGTACCTCTGGTATGGCAAACATGAGGTATGGCAGCAAAAAAATCCCAATTTCTCCCATCTTTGTCCACCACCTTTTTTAACCACTTCAGGCCCGGAAGGATTTCCCCCTTTAGGACCGGAGCCCTTTTTGCAATTCGGCACTGCGTCGCTTTAACTGAAAATTGCGCGGTCGTGCGACGTTGTACCCAAACAAAATTTGCATCCTTTATTTCCCACAAATAGAGCTTTCTTTTAGTGGTATTTGATCACTGCTGCGTCATTTCTGATCGCCGCTATAAACAAAAGAAGAGCGAAAATTTTGCAAAAAAACACAAATTTCTTACTTTTTGCTAAAATACAAATCCAAAAAAAAAATATAAAAAAACATTTTTTTCATCGGTTTTGGCCAATTTATATTCTTCCTCATATTTGCGATAAAAAAAATCGCAATTGGCATTTATTGATTGGTTTGCGCAAAAGTGGTCGCATTTACGGATGATGAGAATTCATTTCTGGGGTTTTTATTTTTTTTTATTTTTTACTAGTAATGGCGGCGATCTGCAATTTTTAGCGGTACTGCGATATTAGGGCGGACATGTCGGAACATTTTGACACTTTTTTGGGACCATTGGCATTTATACAGCGATCAGTGCTATAACAATTGCACTGATTACTGTGTAAATGCCATTGGCAGTGAAGGGGTTAACCTGCAGGGGGCGCTCTAAGGGTTAACTGTGTTCCCTGGGCGTGTTCTAACTGTGGGGGGACTGCCCTAGCTGGGGAAGGGAAGCGATCACACCTTCCGTGTAGAGGAAGGCTGTGAATCACAGCCCTTCCCCCTTCACAGAACGGAGGTCCGTGTTTACTTACACGAACCTCCGTTCTTTCACTCTGGGGGGAGCATCGTGGGTGGCCGGCAGCAATCGAAGCCACCGCACCCGCTCCCTGGCCCTCCCCGGACACAGTGAGCGCGCGGGCGCGCCTCCGGCGGCGCGCGCGCGCTCACTGGGTGCGATCTCGCAGCCGCCGTCATATGGCGGCGATTTGCGCAGGAGCGCCACCTTGTCGCCGTCAATTGCCGATTGACGGTCAGCAAGCGGTTAACATGCTTTTGTTAAATCTCTCCACAACACCATCAGTTTGGGGGTGGTAGACAGAGGTACAGAGATGGGAGATTTTGTACAACTTACACAATTATTTAGTGACACTGAACATAAATGGCGTGCCTTGATCTGTTACTACCTCTTTTGGAATACCCACATGACTAAATACCTGGACAAGCTCTTCGGCAATAGCCTTAGCTGAGGTATTACGCAAGGGAATGGCTTCAGGATACCGTGTGGCACAGCCAGTATTACCAGTATGTGCTGATGGCCCAGGGCAGACTACTGGTCCCACCAGATCCATGCCAATTCTTTCAAAAGGCACTTCAATTATTTGTAACGGTACCAGCGGACTGCGAAAATGGTGCGATTGCACAGAATACTGACACTCTGGACATGACTCACAATATTCTTTGACATCTGCATGTAACCCAGGTCAAAAGAATCTCTGGGTTATCTTCTTCTTAGTTTTCTCTATGCCCAATTGTCCACCCATTATATGACCATGGGCCAAATCTAATACCATCCGAGGGTAGGGTAATTGCTCTACCTCTACCAAGCTATTTTTAAGAGCCATGTAGGGAAAGGACACCCATACACTGGGTTCAACAGGTTTGCCATCAATCATTTGTATGTTTTTTTTCTGACTCTAATGAGTGTGGAGTCTCTTAATTGTTCCATACAAAAGTCATCTTTGCTGACTTCTAAGTCAGGCACCACATTCTGTCCACTCTCACTATTCGAGTCAGAGATAATTTCTTGTTCATTATCCTCAAGCTGGGGGTTGTATTCTAGTTCCTCCTGCTCTCCAGCCATTACAGAAAAAGGAAAAGGACCTACGCCTCCATTGGATACACCAACAGTTTCCTTTTAAATTTTGCAATCAAAAGGGTCCAGAGTGAGTTCCAGTGTTTCATCAGCAGGGGGAGCTCTGTGTGACGAACGCGAGTATCAGATCGCTGCCCTCCTCACCAACGGGTGACTGAGAACCCCCTTGATCTCACACCGCGCTTGTCACTTATGCAAAAATAACACTCTCAGCTGCTTTCAGCACAAAGATTTCCCAGCTTGCGGGACCACCGTCTAAGTGCCAGCCGCCTGAGAGCAATTGTTACCAGGCTAATTAAAACAATTAACCCTTTCAGTGCCACCACTTACCATTGACCTGGAGTGTTAGGTCTCCAACAATTTAGCAATACCAATATGATTTTAGAATAACCACCTGTTATACACACTGTCACCACAGACAGGGATATTCAGTTGAGTTATTTTAAACAGTAGCGCTCTTCAAAGGAACAAATTCGGTATAGCTTGCATTAAGAGCTTTAGGGACAAGATTAACACTTTTTAGAAACAGGTTTAATAATGAAAAGGTCAAGTGTGGGGTGCAGTAAAATATTTTCAGCAAAAATGATATTACAAAGCAATAAGAGACATAATATATAGCAGCAAAGAAATGAGACAGAAAAGAAGGTTACTTGCTTTTAAATGTCCATGATCAATCAGAGATTCGAGGATGAGTTCATGGGTTCTCGGATGTTCGTTCTTTGATGGTAAGGTGAGAACTGAGAGCTGTCCTTCGCATTTCCTTTTTCTCTTGATGAAAAGGGGTGGGGCTGTATGCCCCTGACCACTCACATGGGTAAGGAGGGCCCAAGGGCTGTCCAGGGCGGACTGTGGAATACAATCTTCCCTAATTCACAATTTCTGTACCGAGATGTATATTTGCCAATATGTACAAGGTGCGTTCCTGAAACTGATCAATTATAGTCCAGTATGAATTTTGCATTCCAACGAGTCTAGACATGACAGTCTTATCACTTCCTGTGACCCTGGGAAGAGGATAAACTATCCATGGGTCCCCTTATCAAGTAACCTTGATGTTTTGGCTCGTTTAAATCGGTATGCCTTCCTGTATACAGATATACATGTTTTATTAATATGTCATGCTCCTAACTGGAGTTATGAACTGTGGGGATTTTCTTTAAGTTTTAGGCATGAGGTGGGGTCGCTGGGAGGTCATGGTGCTCTGTGTCCCTGTTTACGACCCTCGTAAATTCTGAGCCTCTTTTGATGCCATGCTCGGTGGGTTTTATAGTCGGCCAAAAGAACAGACATCATGCTCATGTAACTAAGATAACAATTCCTTTTTAAAGTGGCTTTTTGGAATTTCCACATGGAACAGGAAGGATGGGGTGTGTGAGGTATCTGTACTGGGTGATTGTTAGGTTAAAACTGACATGGCGCTGCGGTTGATTTGTATTTGTAAGCAATCAGATATACTGCTTACCGTCTGGGGACTGGGCCGGTGGGGGTCAGGCTCGCCCCCTGCAGGTGGATGTGTCCATGTGCTAGGGGGTGGACCTGGGCCACGCCGGGCTGAGTCTCCATGAGCGTGGAGTTTCACTCTCCTGGTTGTTGTGATGTTATGTGCAGGTGCACTACTAGTTGAGTTTCTGTTTCAAGATTAGAATGCGCTTGTTTATTTCCCCAACATATCAAAACAATGTAACCCCAAATTAATAGTGAGGGGCCATTTGGTGGTTCGGCCAAAGGGCGGACCGGATGACCTGGTGGCTCAAGTTAAACAGAGGTCAAACCCCTGGGGATGAGACACACCTATTTAGGTTTATTTCACGCTTAAGCTAATCGGTCCAACCCCCACAAGGCACAAACTTAGATCTAAAATTCTTAACAAAGACCCTATAAAATTTCAGCCTTTCGAATAGGGTCTACCGACACTTTCCGGGATCCTCACCCTCGGTGAGCGGACCTGAGTTAGATAGAAGGGCAGGCCTCTTCTGTCACCTTTTTCCTTGCACTTTCTCTCGAATACACCGCACTCTAGATCTATCTACATTCCTCCTAATTTTTTCCCCATTGGGAGGTATTCCCTTTAATATTATTTTTTTTTCTTCTTCTTCTCTCTTTCCTTCCTTTATCTCTCCTGCCTCACAGCCCCCTCCCATCCTTCTTGACAGCACCCTCCCATCCCCTACATCGCCCGTTATACGGACGTACGCTGCATCCTAGAATATACTAATTGGGCCCATCATTCGCGGATCATAACTTACAATGCCGATCACTAATAAAGATGATCATTTATCGCTCAAATTATTTTCGCTTAATGCCCGTGGATTGAACATACCAGAGAAGCGATCTAAACTCCTCATGTCAATTCATAAAGAGCGAGCTGATGTAGCGTTTATACAAGAAACGCATTTCAGATCGGACAATATTCCTAAATTGTATAACATGCACTACCCGACAGTCTACAATGCAACATATCAGGGCTCCAAATCAAGGGGAGTAGCGATTCTAGTTTCTAAAAAATGCCCACTGATAATAACAGAAAAGAAGATGGATGAGGAAGGACGCTTCATTTTTATAGCGGGCACCATTCATAACAAGCCAATCACACTTCCAAATATTTATGCGCCCAACAAAGCTCAGGTATCATTCTTTCTTGACACACTACAGACACTAACGGATTTCCAAAAGGGAATCCTGATCCTGGGGGGGGGGGGACTTTAACCTAGCACTCATCCCCAAACAAGATAATTCCGCAGGTACTTCACACATAACATATCGGGCCCTAAAAACCATTAACATTCAACTAAGTAACCTGCTGTTACATGATTCTTGGCGTACTCTGAACCCGAATGTGAGGGACTTCACGTTCTATTCAAACATCCATCACAGATACACAAGATTCGACTACTTTTTTCTATCGCAGCAAGATTTACAATACCTAACGGCGGCCACGATCGAACCAATGTTTCTGTCCAATCACAACCAAATAACTATGACTCTCTCATTCCCAGTGCAGACCAATAGCTCGCACATATGGAGATTAGACCCCTCACTGCTCTCGGACCCTACAATAGCTCAACACACTCGTAAACAGATCCACCGATACTTCCAATCAAACACTACGTCAGAGGTCACCCCAATGACCTTGTGGAACGCTCATTAATGTGTAATTAGGGGAGTACTTATCTCCCGTGCAAGTAATCGGCAGAAGGAGAGACAAGCACACTTAAACAAACTATTTGCTGACATTAAATCCTTGGAACAGGCCCACAAACAAACGCTTGAAGCACATACTCTCCAAAAGTTGATTCATGCACGTACAGAACTCCTAGAGGAACTTGGGAAAGCTTGTAAATTTGCACTATCCCAAAAGAGGTTCTATGAAGCAGGGAATAAAGCAGGGAAGCTATTGGCTAGAGCTCTGCAAGCCGAGAAAGCCTCTATGACCATCCATCACATTAGCACCCAGACGGGCGATATAGTGGAAACAAACGAGGGTATTGCCTCTCAATTTGTGAAATACTATACCAAATTGTATAACATTTCTCCTACTACTCATATGGACGCACAAAAGTGGAGGGACTTGATTAAGAGCTTCCTGAGCCAATATGCTCCTAGGGCATTGAGCGCATCAGAAGCGGAGGACCTTGATCATCCCCTTACGTTACACGAAGCTAAGACGGCTTTAAAACAACTCAAAACTGGTAAGAGTCCTGGCCCGGATGGACTAACAAGTAGTTATTACAAAACATACCCAGACATACTACTCCCGAGATTCTTGGAGGCGTTTAACACACTAGATAAATCCCCCCCCAACTCCAGGACACGCTAGAAGCCCACATAGTGGTCTTGCCCGAGCCAGGAAAAGACACGTTCATGGTTACTAACTATAGACCAATTTCTCTACTAAACGTGGATGTCAAACTATGTGCTAAAATACTGGCAAACAGGATTCTCCCCCTCCTTCCTAACTTGATATCATTGGATCAAGTTGGATTTGTCCCTGGAAGGGAAGCTAGGGATAATACCCTGAAAGTGCTAAACCTTCACCATTGGCTAGTATCTAAAAAACAGAAGGGCTTCTTTCTTTCCCTCTACGCGGAGAAGGCGTTCGACAGGGTGGCCTGGGACTTTTTAGAGGAAACTCTTAAAGTACTGGGGTTAGGAAACAGATTAATGAATTTTATCCTTGCACTTTACTCTAATCCCTTGGCGAAAGTGAGGGTCAATGGCCACCTGTCGGACGCCTTCCCTTTGTCAAATGGGACAAGGCAGGGATGCCCTCTGTCCCCCCTAATTTTCATTCGCACATTAGAACCTCTTCTGAACAAGATCAGGCAGAATGGGGACATTAGAGGAATCATGGTAGCAGATCATACTTATAAAATAGCCGCTTATGCGGATGATGTCCTACTATTTCTTACAGAACCGCTAGTCACATTACCAAATTTAGTCAAGGATCTTAAGTCATTCCATATGCTTTCAAACTTACAAATACATTTCAACAAGTCTAGTGCACTCAATATACTGTATCCCTACCCCACCACATGGTTGAGGGCTGCAAGCAGAACTTCCATTTTAAATGGGAGACCCAAGCTTTAACCTATCTGGGGATAAAACTTCCTAGCAGACTGAGTAATCTATATGAATTAAATTTTCAACCTCTGCTTAATACCCTGCAGCATGACTTACAAAAATGGTCCACAACTGCTTTTTCATGGTTTGGTAGGGCCGCCATAATTAAAATGAACGTCCTTCCCAGACTTCTATATCTATTACAGACAATCCCAGTCAAATTACCGCAGATCTTCTTTTCCACTTATAGACGGGTTTGCACAGAATTCATTTGGAACTCTAAGGCAGCCAGGTTAAGCTACAATAAAATGACTACAACCAAACTCAGGAGGGGTATGGGTCTGCCAGATGTCCAAAAATATTATTGGACTTGTAGCCTCAATAGGATTGCAGATTGGCACGTTGACTCAAAATCAAAAGCATGGGTCTCGTTAGAGAGGGCTTTCTCGGAGGTACCCTTGAGATACCTACCTTGGCTTCGAACTAGCCATTACACAAACCAATTGAGAGATCATCCAACGATTGGCAACACGCTACTCAGTTGGCAAGCAGCGAACAAGCGGCTACAGCTTTCCTCCTTCCCGGGTCCCCTCACCCCACTCGTACATAACACAGACTTTCCTCTGAGCACTATGGGCTCACTAATTAGGGAGGTGGGAAGGGACCTCTTGGGGAGAGGGGACAACTTCTTCACAAGAGGTTCCTTTCTCTCTTTTAAGGAATTAGAAGCCATAACACCATCCCGTAAACTTTCATGGTTCGGGTACTTACGAATCAGGCATTATGTTATGTCCACAAAACCAGTGGCGGACTGGTAAAGGCCTCTTACCCCCTACAAAGCTATATGCAGCAGAACAGAGCCCCAAAGGCACCTGATCTCTGAAATATACACCAACATGTTTACGAAAATTGATCCCAAATGGAACAACGCTTCCAGTCAATGGGAGAAAGAACTGTCAATAGACTTATCCGCTCGAGACTGGGAACAAATATTTACTCATATCCACAAGGGCTCGATCAACGTCTCAGCCCAAGAAAATGGGTTCAAGATTTATTCCAAATGATATCGGACTCCAGAGAGATTGCATAAATTCTATCCGACAGTATCAAAAAACTGCTGGAGATGCAATGAAGAGGAGGGAACGCTCCTCCATATCTGGTGGTCATGCCGGTTGATCCAGCCCTTTTGGAAGAAAATTCACGACCTCATAACGGAAATCACAACCTACTCGCCAGACTTCACTCCAGCCCAGTATCTCCTACACCACACCTCCATTTCTCAAAAAAAGTATAGTAAATCGCTTGTGCTTCATTTGATCAATGCGGCCAAACAGTGTATCCCCCTTCATTGGAGGGACACTACTCCCCCTACGGTGGAAGACTGGATCAAAAAAGTGCAAAAAAATTGCAGATATGGAGGATATGGTTCATCAAGCGAGAGACGTTCCCGGAAAATTTTACAAAACGTGGGCCTGTTGGCTAGAGTTTACCAATAAAAGACGTGAACAACAACTGACCCCCCCCGGTTATGACCTGATAAGTGAACCTCCTTTTTTTTTTTTTTTCCTTTTTTTTTTTT